>JBBPBS010001171.1:8838422-8855301 GCA_037974835.1 Cicer judaicum | reverse complement strand
CAAAAACTAAATAGTTAAAGATAGGACAAAAAAAACATAGACAATCATATGAAAAATCAAAAGTTGTTATGTGTAAACTAACTTAAAACTAGAATTAAAAATAAATTATTCAATAAAATAATTGAAAGAAGATAAAAGAAGAGAAAAATAAAGTTTGAGTAAAGAAAGTCAACCTACCTTTTTGGATGCATGTATTTTTTTTGTACGGCTTTCATGAAGCCAGATGTTAAAGTTAACATTTTTCATTAACTTTTTTCCATTCAACTTGTTTTATTATTATGTCCATATCAAATATAAACAAAAAATTAATATATTTAATTTAAAATTTGAATTAAATATATTAATTCTCTTTAATTTGTTTTTTTAAATATTTGAGATTAGAGAGTATTTCCTCTTCCAAAAGTTATAGAATTAAGTGTTTAAATATTTTTCTCTTAAATTTTTTTCCTTCTCAACTTGTTGAAATTTCCCTGAGACCAGGGTTGTGTGTAGGAATTTCAGAGTCTAAGGTGATAGTTTTAAAGAAACTTATTATAATAATATTATCAATATCAACCTTCTAGATTTTTCAATATTCAAGTGATTGTGACATTTCGATCTCAATAGATAATATTATTAATTACGTTAAATCTATTTTATAACATTTCTTCTAATAGTTTGGTATAACTTAATACTTCTATTAAAGTGTTAATTTCTTCTGTTAACATTTCTCTCATTACTTTTAATTTTTTGAAATATAAGAATCAATTATAATTTGATTATTAACTGTTATTGACCTAAATTTTAACCATTTGCTTATGCTAATTAAATATATGCAACCACTAAGTCACTTACAAGAAGGAGGAAATGGATGGCTATAATTGGCAATTTATTACACTAGATCCATTTATGTATATTCATTAGTGAATAATGAATTTTGTTCATTAAACATATCAAGATTAGAACAAAAATAATTTTATATGTTTGTCTCTCTCTCTTGTTTTCTGTTTATTATAATATCTTTTTGATTTGGTTATTCTGTAAAAATATTTTTTTTTGTTTTTATTTTCTAAATTTTATATTAATTTTACTTTTTGAAAAAAAGATAAAAGAATTTGTAAAATAAACAATTATCTTCCTACCGAACAATGTTTCACTTCAGTACCTCCCACCAAATAAAAAAAAAATCTTATTTTCTATTTTTTATTGTACATATATAAAGCTGACTCTAGGCAACCCAATTCATTTCTGAAGATACCCTTTAGCTTCTAAACTCTATAGGATAAAAAGAATCAATACAAAAAATATAAAAATTCACTGACAAAACTGAATCACTACTAGCAAAGTAACACCTTTACTAATATATGAAGAACCTGTTTTCTATTTCCAAAGGGATTGATTGAGCAGAAGTTTTGGTATATTTGATTGACAAAAGAAAAGAAAAGAAACCAAAAAGTTGTTACTTTGATGAGTTTTAGTGGTTTAATTCTTGACAATAAACTAGATAGTGGTGAAACTGAAGCAGATATTACTTATAGCAACGGAACAAACCACAACAACAAAGTCATCACAAGAATTAGCAGCAACATCAACAGTACTAATAGAATAATAATGCCTTCTGGTGCAATCTCACAACCTCGTTTAGCAACTCCTACTTTGCTTAAATCCATGTACAATTCATCTAGTTTATCTTTAGCACTTGTAAGATATTATTAAATTATTAAAAACACATTTTTCTAGTTTTTTTTTTCTATCAATATTATGTATTATTACTATTACATGTTTTGCTTAACTCTTTTTCTTTTTTGTTGTTTGTGAAAAATTTACACAGAAAACAAACATAGAAGGAGAAGGTGGTGATGTGAATGGACTAATGGCAGAGAATATTCATGAAGCAAATAATGGTTTGAGAAGGAACAGAGAAGAAGAACATGAAAGCAGATCTATTGGAAGTGATAACATAGATGCTTTTTCTGGTGATGATTTTGATGCTGCCGACAATCCACCAAAGAAAAAACGTTATCACCGACACACTCCTCAACAAATTCAAGAACTTGAATCGTATATTATAATTTCTTTCATAAAAAAAATCACCTTTTTTTGACAAATTCATAGTAAAAAAATTATGGGGCTTAACTTTTTTTTTTTTTTGGCTTTGGATTTTAGGATGTTTAAAGAGTGTCCTCACCCTGATGAAAAGCAAAGACTTGAACTAAGCAAAAGGCTTTGTTTGGAAACAAGACAAGTTAAGTTTTGGTTCCAAAATAGAAGAACCCAAATGAAGGTAACAAAAAAAAGCTTTCTAAAAAAGTCTTTTTTTTCACATGAAAGTAATTACTTTTTCTTTTAGAGATATGAATCATGGTTTTAAAGTGTTGTCTACAACTATAATTACGGCCACACTTCTGTACATTTTATTATAATACGATTGTTTTCAGTATAACTGCAACTGCTATTTAAAACTATATTATGAACTTTTGATGTGTTTTTGTTATTGAAACCAGACACAATTGGAACGGCATGAGAATTCACTACTTCGACAAGCAATTGATAAACTAAGAGCTGAAAACATGTCAATAAGAGAAGCAATGAGGAATCCCATGTGTTCAAATTGTGGAGGAGCATCAATTATTGGTGAAATTTCACTTGAAGAAGAACATCTAAGAATTGAAAATGCAAGATTAAAAGATGAACTAGACAGAGTTTGTGCACTAGCTAGCAAGTTTATGAATCGTCCAATTACTCCATTACCAAACTCAAGTTCAGGACTTGGTAGTAACAATGGAATGAATGATTTTGGAATATCAACAAGTCCTTTAGGAATTGTGTCACAAAATTCAACAAGAACAACGACAAATATGGTAACTAGTAGTAGTAGTAATGGTTTTGATAGATCAATGGAGAGGTCTATGTTACTTGAACTTGCTTTGGCTGCAATGGATGAGTTAATGAAAATAGCTCAAAATAGTGAACCTCTTTGGATTAATAAAAGTTTTGAAGGTGGGAGAGAAATTCTTAATGATGAGGAATATAAAAAGATAATTAGTACTCCTAATTGCAAACAAAATGGTTTTGTTTATGAAGCTTCAAGAGAAACTGGTGTTGTTATCATAAACAGCTTGGCTCTTGTTGAAACATTAATGGACTCAGTAAGGCTTATTCAATTTTCTATCCAACTTCTTTTAATTTAATTGAATAATCCTTATAAATAATTTCAACCACAGATTATTTCTAGTAATAAATATTTATTGTACTTTAAACTGATTTGGATTCTGTTGCAAACAGAACCGATGGTCAGAAATGTTCCCTTGTGTGATTGCAAGATCCTCAACAACTGAAGTCATATCTAATGGAATAAATGGAACTAGAAATGGTGCTCTTCAATTGGTATAATATGTACATAAAAAAAAAAAGTATTTTTTTTCTCTATGATTAAAAATAGTTTTAATGTTTGAATTTGACCACATGAAATATGTTAATAGATGCATGGTGAATTACAAGTACTATCTCCATTGGTTCCAATTCGTGAGGTGAATTTTCTAAGGTTTTGTAAGCAGCATGCAGAAGGGGTATGGGCAGTGGTTGATGTGTCCATAGATAGAATGAGAGAAACTTCTTCTGATGCATCCCCCCATTTTCTCAACTGTAGGAGGCTTCCTTCTGGTTGTTTGGTTCAAGATATGCCAAATGGTTACTCTAAGGTAAATTACATTCTTTCTATTTTCTTTTTGCTTTTTTCTTTCATTTTTAGTATTGGTAGCTTATGATAATTGAAATATCATAACTGAATTGAATAGTATTTAAAGTAAGGAATCATGGAACTTTTGCATTTCCCAAGCAACTTCAAAAAGCTCATGGTTCATAACAGAACCACTCTGTAATATTGATGATTCCCATGAAATATAGTAGTAATTAATTAGTCTCACAACCTGAATTAAGATGCTTCCTCTTGTTTCAACTATATTCCAAATCCAAACATTAATTGTAAGCATTAATTTGATCACATAAACTATTAGAGTGATAGACACATTAATTTAGTGAATCTAGATTAATTTATCCATTAATCTATTCATGGAACTCTCTATTACCTAATTTATCCATAGAATGAATAAGTTGGTTGTTCCCTAGAAGAGAATATTATATTAATTCATGAGATTGTGTGTGAGTTGGTTTGAACCCTATAAAATGATAGGTCAGTTAAATAAAATAAAACAAATGTTAACAAATATATTTGAATTTAAATTTGTTTAGAATTGTATTTTTAGGGCGCATTTCTTATCGAGACCCATAAAATATTGAGTGTGGACCCTTAGAATGAACATAATAGAGTGGACATTTTGTCTTTTTATTATGAGTATTTGGGATAAGTTGATAATGAGTCCAAAATAATGGAAATATATATAGCAAATCTCGATGAATCCTTTTACATTGCATGTAGCTAGCTTATCTAAAATTCCGGAAGACTTTAACTATAGTACCATTATTTTATGTACTTGCTCCACCTCCATAAACATACCTTTAATTTGTCTGTCGTTCACCCAATTTGCCAGCCTTTTCCAAGATTTTCTTTTCATACATTTCCCATCATTCCACATCTCTATCATTGTCATTGAACCATGACGGCTTCAAAAGTTACAAAATTTTTAATTTTCCTCCCCTAATAGATATTATACACTTAATTAATCTCTCTTTAATTTCTACCACAATAATTCATAAAACAATAGAATTTGAATCTTTACTATTAGAATTTTACTCTATTTCGACCAAATTACCTTATTATTTATTATGGTCAAATAATTTAGTTAGTACACTTACATGCAAATATGCACATTTTAAGTGTAAAAAAAAAAATAGAAAATCTCAAGTTTGAATTTAAATTTATGCATTATTACATATAAATTTATAATAATTAGTAATATATAATTAATAAAAGATTTATATAACAAATAAAGATGCATGGTTGAATATGATGCAGGTGACATGGGTGGAGCATATGGAGTACGATGAAAGCCAAGTTCATGAGCTGTATCGAGGCTTGTTGAGATCAGGAATGGGGTTTGGTGCACAACGTTGGGTTTCAACCCTCCAACGCCAATGTGAATGTCTAGCCATACTAATGTCATCAACAACACTACCCTCTACACAACACTCAGGTATATATCCATCCTCATCACCAATACTAACTTATATCTTTAACAAAAATATGAGTTGAGACTCGCTCGTTGATTTAAAAAAAAATAAAAATAGTTTTACACTATCATTCAATTATATTTTTTTTTAATGTAAGAAAGAGCGATTTTAAAACATCTTTAATAATATGAAAAAATAATAGGATGTAAATTAATTATGATTGTCATTTTATGTGTAGCATTAAGTGCCGGAGGAAGGCGAAGCATGCTAAAGCTAGCTCAACGAATGACGAACAACTTTTGCGCTGGAGTTTGTGCATCAACGGTGCACCAATGGAACAAGTTGAACGTGGGAAATGTAGGTGTGGATGTTAGGGTTATGACACGAAAGAGTGTTGATGATCCGGGTGAGCCACCGGGGATTGTGCTTAGTGCAGCAACCTCCGTTTGGCTACCCGTTTCACCACAAAGAGTGTTTGATTTTCTGCGCGACGAGAGGCTCAGAAGTGAGTGGGACATACTCTCGAATGGTGGACCCATGCAAGAGATGGCTCACATAGCCAAAGGACATGATCATGGAAATTGTGTGTCTCTCCTACGAGCAAGTGTATGAATTTCTCTTCCCTCATTTATTTCATGTCTTTTATTTTATTTTTACTTTCACATTAGGTTAAAGTAAATAGATATTGGCATTTGTAGAATTTTATTTACTGTTATCTTATTATTGTTGAAGAAGTAAGAAGATAGGAAAATTCCAATATAAGTGTGGAAGTGAGAGAGGAAGAAACGTGAATGTTGATTTGTCGCATAGCGGTGGGATAAAAAGGTGAAATCGTGAAATATTTGGAAGCATATAAGAAGACAAATTGTTGCAGAAATAGGACAGTAAAGTTTTCCAAAAAGTCAAAATACGAGACTTTTGTCAAATTTCTATTTTTCTAACTTCTGACCTCATTATTTTAGACTCAATTTTGAAATTAAGTTCATTTTCAAAAACAAAACAAAAAAAGTGGTACCAGTGTTTGACTTATTGACTAAAACGACAACACATTTTTATTTATTTATTTTTAATGTTGTTGCAGGCTAATAATTCAAGCCAGAGTAGCATGTTGATTTTACAAGAGACATGCACAGACGCGTCTGGGTCGCTTGTTGTGTACGCGCCAGTAGACATTCCCGCTATGCATGTTGTAATGAACGGTGGCGACTCAGCTTACGTTGCGCTTCTTCCGTCGGGTTTCGCCGTCTTGCCAGATGGACAATGCGAGGAGAGTAATAATCACGGAGGCGCGTCACAGCAGAGAGCGAGTGGATCACTTTTAACAGTTGCGTTTCAAATACTTGTGAACAGTCTTCCCTCGGCGAAGCTGACGGTGGAATCAGTGGAGACGGTCAATAATCTCATTTCGTGCACTGTTCACAAGATAAAAACTGCACTTCAATGTGCCACTTGAATGTTTCAATAAACCACATTTTTAATCTTTTAAAAGTATATTAAGATGCTATTTTGATTTTTATTAACTAAATCAATTATTTAAATCACTCGTCTATCATCAAAATAGTTTTAAAATATAGATGAAATTCATTAATATTTTAATTATTCAATGATTAATTTAAAATTTTGACTAAATTAATAATTAAAATGACAATGTATTACCCTTTTCAAGACTGAAGATAAGGTTTAACATGTTTTATTTAATACACTTGTAGTGATAAGGTGAATTTTTTAATTTATTTTTGGTCCATTATAAGGTGAAATTTAGGTGATAGTTAAGAATTTTGTTTTGTTTGGTTTATTTTTTAATTTACTCCCTTCAATTATTTTTATATGAGATGATTCGAGTATAATTTGGTTAACAAAAGTTAAACTATAATTTTGTTTCTCGCCTTAGTATAATGTTGTTTGATTTTTTATTTTGTGAAAATGTTTTTGTAGTTTGGATTGACTTCCCAATTTTAATATGTACGAATTCAATTAATGACTTATTAAGGCTATATATCCAAACACACTACATAGGTATCCCGATCACTTATATCCAAACACACTACGTAGGTATCCCGATCACTTATGTTTTGTCATATTTATATACAATATGTCGTTTTGTGTTATAAACTTAAATTTTGTGAGTAAGTTAGGAAATTTATCATTTTTTGGTTTAACAATATTAAATTTGTATTATATATTTTATGAATTTGAACAAATGCATTTTTTTAGTAAAAAAATAATGGGAAAATGTTCTACATGTTGAATAAAAAGAATCTAATTGATGCGTGAAAAAAATTAATGGAGTTTAAGCTAGTTGAAATAAGTTAGGTTTTCTTTTTACTAAATAAGCTAGGTTCATGAAGTTATAGAATATGCGCAAACATTTTTTAAAAAGAAATGTTCTATCCATTGAATGTCCTAAAAAAATATTATATTTAATTTAATGAAACTTAGAAATCTAAGATAGATATTGGTATAGAAAAATGAATTTCATTCATGAATTTAACTTATTGAATATTAAGTATTTCATCTTCTAACTAGTTTTTCTTTGGGATTTTAGTGAACGATGTTTTATTCATCCATATCTTATAATATATTCTTAGGCCTATTTGGGTGGTTGTTAGTTTTTAATTTTTGATTTTTAAATATATATTTGAAAGCAAAATGTGATTGATTAAATATAAAATGAATTGGTTTAGTTTGATTGATATAATTATTTAGACTAAGACATGACGAGTTGATGTTATATTGTAGTTATGAGATGAAAGGTCAATGCCACGTGTAAATGTCTACATAATAAATCAATGTCAGCTGATATTGTTATGTGCCAATATCACATGACACAATTGATATCACAAGTTAATATCTATGACAGTGATGCCATTGAAATTATATCTATGATATGTGGTATACCCAATTTATAGTGTTGATGGTGTTTGTCATGTCAACATTTTTTTAACAAGCATGACACATAAGCAAAAACTCAATGCCACATCATAGTGTTAATGTGAAAAACTAATTATATTTGAATAATTCAACCTTCATACATGATTGGATAAAATTACTCATACTTTTACATATCAATGCTTTTGGAACAAAGCATGAGAGAGATAGGAACCAAAAAGAAAATGATCAAAATTACATGAATGACTAGAATAATATATTTGAAGAGACTAAATTTAAAATACTTCATATTTGTATAGATAAAAAATATATTTAAACTTTTGGATATTGATTGTTGTTGTTAATAATTTGTAAAGAAAAAAATTGTGGTATCAATAATAACTTTTTAAAATCACAAAAAAGAAAACTATAAAAAAACTAAAACTGAAAAACTAATTTTGTTTTTCAAAATTTAAAATTAAAAAAAAAATTAACAGGCCTTAGATTTCAATAAATAATTAGAATTGTTTGCCCAAAAAATTGAGTAAATCTCACTCATCCATTACCTATTCAACTTAAACTAAATTTGATTTGTCTCATTTTTAAATCTACTAGTGAATACACATATTAGTCATCGAAATAGTAGATTATCCATTAAAATAGTTATTGAATTGTCCTTAAGTTATAGTTTAACTGTCTTATATCAATATTGTTAGGTTCGACGTCTTGTTTTCGTGTATGATAATTATTGTAGAATTTATTATCTTTTCTAATATCGAAAAATAAATATAGTACGTGAACTTGTAAATTAAAAGTGTAACCTTGATAATGTTAAATGCAATAATTTTAATTTTTTGATTTAATGCTAAAAAGATAAGTATTAAATTTGATAGATTGCGGGTTTAATTTCCACTAACACAAAATTTATTAGAAGGAGATAAATGTTAATTTCTTTTATAAATGCTGAATAAATCCTAAAATCTTCTAGATTTTAGTCTAAAATATCAAACTCTCACTCTAAATTTCTTTTAAAAGTAAAATAAATTGTATAATATATTTAAAATAATTATTTCCTTAACTTTTATCTTTGTAGCTATGACATAGAAAGTTATATGAACATGTAACCCGACTAAAAATTTAACTTTCATGTTAGATTCATGCATTTTTATATTATCTATAATTAAGGTTGTCACTTTGATATTCAAACCTTAGTGAAGTAATTGTAAGATATCAAAACTAAGAATATTAATTAAATAGACAGTGTAATTTGTGAATTAATAAATATATCTATGACATCTATAAACTATAACGGTTTTCTCTTAACTTTTAGCTCTAATAAGAGACTACAATATGATATTAAATAAATATCATATTATATATATATATATATATATATATAATTAAAATAAGATATATCAATAACAAAAGAAATTAGTACATGTGATAGAATGACGGAAAAAAGAGATTTCAAGTGTATCGATCCGGGTGAAATGCTGAATCGATATTTCCTATCTGGTTAGTACTATTTTGAATAGTATCAATTTTGGAATATTATAAAATTATTTTCTAACTGTGAAAGTGACCAATGCTTCAACGATATTCAGATGTACTATATCTTAGTTTGAAAATTACACTTCATAGTTTGAATGATGTCAATCATGAGAGGATCTTGTTAGTGATCACCATGAATTGATGTCAAGGTAAAACCTCCTGTTCTAGTATACCAACTTGTAGCCAAATATAAATTTATAAAAGTTTATTATTTTATGATATTTAGTTAAAGATGAATTATTTAATAAAATATAAGTTTGAATTATTATCATAAACAATTTATTAAATTTTGTTTATTTCTTAATTATCCTATGTTAAACTTTAAGCTCTGGATTATTATAATATTTTTTTCTTGACAGCCAAAGATTTAATACCAAAAACAAATACAAGTTCAATCGTTGTTTCTAATTAAAAAATGTGCACTCTCTTGTTTTGAATAAATCATAAATTAATTTCATTTATTTTCTTAAATTTAAGTAAAAATTAAAATTTTTGAATATCAAACAACAAAATTAGTTTCATGGAAACAAAAGATACTATAAAAGATAGAGTAAAAACTTAATTTAGTATATTGTGAAATTTAATTTGATCTCTAAAAATAAAATAAATTAAAATAAAATTAAGCAGTTTTTGGTCTTTAAGGTGTATTTGTTTGGATGGAAGAGAGAGGAGGAGAGGAAATCTGAGATGAGATTTTAAATAAATGTGTATGGTTGAACTTTTAAGAAGAGACAGAATCAAAACCTCTTCAAGAATTTATTTTGCTCTCATTTAATTTTAGAAGGATTTGTAGAAGAGGGGAAACAGCCAAAATAAGATAAATAATATTTAAAACATATTTTTTCCCTTTTAGCAAATTTATAAGTTAACGCAAAAAATAAAACTTAATATTATTAATAAAAAAATTTATATATAATTAAATAGACCAATTTGATATGCTTACAATGTTTTTTCAATTGTATATAATATCACATTATCAATTAAATAGATTTTTAAAAATATTTTAGTCTAATTTATATATAAAAAAATTGACTTAATTTAAATACGTCATAGGTTAATTTCCACCTCTAATTATTAAATTTTTTTATGGTTAAAATAAACTTGTCAAACTTACCGCCAATTAGTGTCTCACACTTTCATCTACATCCTCGTTCCATCGGAGTCTCAACTCCCGAATTCAATCATACGTTTTCTTTAAGTGGAGCCCCTTCAAACAAATGCCTAAATATATGCTTTTTGGACTTTAGATCCATCATATGTTGCATGCTATTCCTGATAAATCAAATAATGGAATTTGATTTGGAGGATATTTTAAGAGAATAAATAATAATTGTACGTATATGTAAAGTAGGTATAAAAAAAGATTATAATTGGGCTCAATGTAAATAGAAGAAGAGACAAAAAACCTCCAAATAAGTAGAGCCAACCTTTTATTTTATTCATTCATTGAAAGTGATCACAAGGACCCACTTTTGAATTTACAACAAAAACTACAAAATCGGCCATTGAACCCACACCTCAATGTTGGCTCATGTATCATTTTTTAAAGTAATTGTACAATTTGAAAACTCTCAAGTTTGACACCACTTTTGCTAAAAATAAGTTTGACACCATCTCAATTTTGATTCGAAAATTTAACATGCATAGATTAGGTGTGAATATGTAGATTCACAAGTCACAATTAGATTTAAAGTGTCTTCATATTAAAATAACTCATTCAAGAAGATAACGAGACTAAAATGTGTGTAAGTTTGGTGTCTTTAAATTCATTAAGTTTTGGGGACTTTTTGAACAAAATAATAAAGAAGTTTTTTCTCGCATCCTCTTATGTTCTCAAATACACACTTAGATTGTTTAGTCCACACATGTAAAAAAAACATATGGATTGATTGGTTCATACAAAAATTAAAAACTTTTGAGTAAACATTGGAAAAGGGGGTTAGAGGCTTTTGAGAAAATATAAAGACAAAAATATCATAATAATAATACGAGTTTGGCCACATTAGATTAATGAGTGAAATATATTAAAAATAAAATTCAATTTGATCCAATATAAATTTCACAATGTTGTCACTTTAGATGATCAAAACACCATACAATATTAGACCCAATTCATCTGCTCTCCTGATTTGACTTCCTCACCTTCAAATACACATTCGAAAATTAGAATCTGATAGTATATTTTACACTACAAAAAACTAAAATCTGATAAAAAAAATTATAAAATTGAAGAGTTGAACAAGTATTAACCTAATAATTTTGTTATTAAATCTCTATTTTCCTTATCTATCTAAGATACACTCAATTTATTTACATGTATCCACACACACAAACATAAACGTGAGGAATTGCTCAAATCCAAAAAACTTGAGTTGTTGATGAAGGTAATAATAAAGCCAAGAAAATGAAAGGCTATTCATAAAAGGGAATGGCTGTTCGCCGTTTTAGTTGTGCCACTTTTAGGACATTATATTCATAGTCATAGGGTATATCTTCATACCGCTCATCCTTCAAATAATATTCAGCAATATGGTTTTTGTTTGTATAAAATTTATTCGTAAATTTAGACTCTAGATTGTTCAAATTTATCTTATATTAAAATAATAATAAAAAATATATAAATGATATATGTGCTTTTATAATATCATAGATGTACTAGTGATTTAAAGAAACAATTGACATAAATAAAATCATTTAGAAAGAAAAAAAAAGGAATCAATGTGAAAACTAAGATGAAATAAAGATATGAAACTATATTCAAAATATCTTGCGAGTTTAATCGAATTTATCTAAATTGACACATACTTATTAAAATATATTGAATTCAACTTAATAAATTCAATTTGATTTTCAAATTTATTAAAAATTAAATTTATGGATGAATCACTTAACATTTAGTACCTAAACTCGTATTAACTCACAATTGTTTTTGAGTCTTTTTTAGGATTTGAATCATCTCTATTTTATTTTTCTTTTGATTTTTCCTCCCTTTTCAATCTTTAGTATT
Organism: Cicer judaicum; assembly: GCA_037974835.1. Taxonomy (NCBI): domain Eukaryota; kingdom Viridiplantae; phylum Streptophyta; class Magnoliopsida; order Fabales; family Fabaceae; genus Cicer; species Cicer judaicum. The sequence continues at coordinate 8,842,766 of JBBPBS010001171.1, read as the reverse complement.
AAAACACACCATCAACTTTTTATTTATTTATATTTTAACGCTATTTTTCTCTTTGATGTTTAATAGATGAAATTACACGTGAGAAAAATAGAAAGAACTTTAGGTGGAGAGAATCTATTTTCCTTCTTCTCCTATTGTGTTGTGGTGTCACCTTCCTTCGTACCTACACATGGGGGTGGGATCCATGATTCCTCCACATCTTTGAAGCATTATATTAAGACAATGATGGCATGATTTGGAGTTATTAGATGGGATTGATAACTATAACAAATTATTGCAACCAACTCTGTATTCAAATTTGAAATCCATTTCTTTGGAGAAAATTGTCATAATTGTGGCATGAAGTGACCTTGATGGGTTTGTTGCACCATGAAAATCTTGAAAAGTTAACTTTTCCCATTAATTATGATGCCCTTTTTAGTTGTCCATTTCTATGGAAAAGGTTTTTCTTAACCACAACTGGGCATCAATTTAGATTCAATTAATAAGAATTAAATTAAATACATAAGAAATAGGGAAAAAGTTATTCATGTTTATTTTATTTTCAACTTTGAATTATTTAAAATAGATGGATTATCTAAACTTTATATTTATTTATAATTTTTAAATAATTTTTTTTTCTTAAAAGAAATAAGTTTATTTATAATTTTTAAATAATTTTTTTTTCTTAAAAGAAATAATAAATTTAATCATAATTAACTCATACAACTGCGATGTCTAAATTCACACAATTGTTAGATCATGAATTCGAACTCGAGACAAGATATCTAACCTAACAATATCAATATTTGTCAATTGAACTAAAACTTAAAAATTAATTAAATATTTTTTAAATATACCTGAACAACCCAACTCAACCTAGCTGGTTCAAATCTAACAATTTAATTTCATAGATAATATTTATTTTTACTAAGGTTTCACGAATAATTAATGATATATTATATATGATTTATAAAACAAAAGAGAAAATAAATTTTGACGATTGGTAGTTCACTCTCTAGTGTTTGCTTCCCCGTCCCAAATATATTAACAGAAATTTAGATCCTATAATGTATTTTATATTTTTTTAAAAGTAAAATCTAATAAAAAGTAAAAGAAAAAGAAAAATTAAAAGATTGGAAGAACCACCACCATAAATTTTTGGTATACTATGCCCAACGGCCCAACATCTGACAAATCTAATATCTGATTCGTAAAGATGGGCTTGGTCTCAACGTCAGGTGGCTATCAGCCCAACTCTTCGCCGTCAATTGCCTCGGCCCAACATCACACAACATTTTGTACTTTATATTAATAAAAAATTTGTTGAGCAAAAAATAATAAATATTTTTTTTAAAAAATAACCGATGGATTTGATGAATTTAATTAAATGTACGATGAAGAATTTTTTTTATATAATAAATTTGTATATTTCCATTATAATCCAAAAATACTTTATATATCAAATCCATAAAAAAGTTTTAAATAAGGATATATATGTAAAAATAAAAAAAAATGTCAAGACAATTGATGAGTATATTTTGATGTTTTTTATCTTTCTTTATTTTTTCTTATAAATTAGACTAGAGGGAGTATTATGTTAGATTTATTATTGGAATCTATTTTAAATAACTTATAATTTAATTATAAATCATAATGTGAAACTGTAATATTTCATATATGTTGTATAGTTTTAATGGAGGTTTCGAAATGCATGTAAGAAAATGAACCATTATTTGTGATATGGAGATGTCAGCACTCAACGATTGCAAAATACTACTTATTTTATTTTTTGGAAATTTAGTAATGATTTTTAGTTATTAGTAGCAACAACTAAATTTAAAAAATAACGTATTGATCCCTTATTACTAAATCTGTCTTCTTGATTCTTAAACGACTATTGAATTTATTATATTTATTATTTTTTTTCATAAAATTACCATTAGTATAACAATATCACTTTATTAAATAATGTATAATAATGACCATTAGTATGATTACAAAACGCCGTAAGAAGTGTATAATAATGCATATTATGTGCGTTTGTTTGAAAAAGTGCCGTAAAATGTACATAATAAACGTGCATTATATCTACATCTTTTATAACGTTTTTTTAAAAGCGCTGTTGTATTTTTACAGCGCTCGATTCCACAATATTTTATTTTTGAAAAAGCGTTGTAAATTGATTAAAAAAAACGCCGTAAAATTTTATTTTTCGCGTAGTATCTATAGTTTTTTTTAAAGTGCTATATAATCTTTTTACAAAATTTTAATTAACAGTGAGAAGAATATATTAATATCATGTTTCTTCAAGGCTACGTGAAGAAGGGAAGTGAAGTCAAATTATATAGACTAAAGAAAGTTTTTTATGGCCTAAACAAACTCCTAGAGTTTGCTATAACAAAATTGAAAGTTACTTTTAATAGGAAGGATTTGAGAAGTGCACTCATGAGTTACTTTTTGTGTGAAGATAAGTATGAAAGATAGCTTGCTGATAATACTATCTAGATGATTTATGAAAAAGAAGTTTGATGTTAGGCAAAATGAGTTGTTTTTTTAGTGGAAGTAATTCTAACGTGTGAAGGAATCTTTATTAGCCAAACCATGTATGTTGAGAAAATACTTGAAAGGTTTGGAATGTTAAATGTGAATTCTATGAAAACTCCCATTGTACCTTATTGCAAGTTGTCAAAGTCTTGTCATGGTTCAATGGCTATAAGAATAAGAATGTTGGTCTACATTTCTCTCGTTGATTCAATACTTCACTGTAATGTTTAATTAGTGAGTAACATGTGTATGTGTATTATGTAATGGGATGATAACTTTTATTTTTATTTTTATGAAGAGATAGATAATCCTTTGTACTCTCTATCAATTCACTTTGCAGATAAAAAAGAAAGGTAGACAATTAGTTGGAAAAAAAAATCTCCATGCACCTCTAACGGAAAAGACATTAGGATTTTTTTGTTTTGTTTCTAACATGTTTCGTGATTACTACTTCAATTAAATTAAAATACATTAAAAGACAATATATATAAAAAATTAATTATATTATGCAATATGAAATTTATGCTATTAACATTTATATTATGCTATTAACATAAGATGTGAGTTTGTTCATAAATTTATTATTCTCGATTTTAGTGAATTGATATATATATATATATATATATAATGTTTTAGATTGATATACTCTTTTAATTTGAATAAATAAATATTATTTTTTATATAATAAATATATGTCACTAAAAATAAAAATAAAATTATATTATTGGACACATTTAAAACTTTATTGGCTATGGTGGTGATATTGTCATGTGGTTCTTTTGAGCTCCGAAACGCTTGTATGGTTATTTTTATTTAGATACGAAGATATTTCATTCTCTTCCTCATGATCCAACATTAGTATTGGAGTTAATGATTTAGATCTAGAAAGAGATTATTATGGACAAAAAATCATTCTTTTGACAAAGAGAAATCACACATTGAGTGAGAGATTATTGATTAATCGAGTGTGAGAAAAGTCTCATACTAATTGCTGCAGTAGATGTTGAGAAACGTATAAATGAGATATCTCATATATTTAATGTTAAAAAAAATGGAGAAGATATATTGTGCAACTCATTTAGTCTTTTTTTTTTCTTTCTGATTTTATTATTTATTTAATTTTAAATAATGATTTAATTATATGTATCTTAAAATATCAACAATATTTTTTTTTTATAGAAACTCAATATTTATCACCATCTTCAAACAAAACCTAAAAAATTAATTATTAATTTAAAAAAAAATCATATATTCGTTAAATTCATAACTCAAATTTTCAAATAAATTCATATTTTTATCTCCAACAACATTAAATTCATTAAATAAAGAACTCATACTTTAAAATTTGATCCAAAACCACTAAGACAATATAATTTTCTTCTGTCTATCCTTCTCCAAATCAAATCCCTAACTTAACTCTTAAAATGCAAGGTATTTATTTGATAAATTTGATGTTGTTGTTGGAGATAAAAATATGAGTTTATTTAAAATTTTGAGTTATAAATTTAACAAAAATGTAGATTTTGTTGAACTAATTTTAAGAATTTTATTTGAAGATGGTGATGAATTTTCTGAATTTCTAATAAAAAAAATAACATTATTGACATAAATAATTAAATTATTACTTTAAATTACATAAATGATCATATTAAAAAAATAATTAACTTATTACCTGAAATTTAGTAAGATGACTGTAGAGGATATTTTGCCTAAATAAGTTTATTGTTACTCTTATAAAAAATTAAGTGTTTCCACTGAAAAAAAAATTATATTGAATATTTCCATTTGTTGAATAATAAAATATTCGAATGTGCAACA
>JBBPBS010001171.1:8810104-8837947 GCA_037974835.1 Cicer judaicum | reverse complement strand
TTATTTTTTTTTTTTTACTTTTTTTTTATATTTCTTTTATATTTTATTTTCTCTCTGTCATAAATATCATTTTCTCCTATTTTATTACAAAATTTGCCTACAAAAATATTAATTTAATTACGCAGTTAAATATATTATAGTTTTTATAAAATTTTAATATTTTAAATTTAGCATCTACAAAAAGTACAACTTTCAGGTATCCTGTAAACGGTATTAGGTATTAGAAATGTTTTTAAAATGAGAATAAAAGTCGTTTTTAAAAATATAATTTTAAATAAATGAAATTTAAATTTTGTTATGGTGAAAAGAGGAACACGCTTTTAGGTATTAGAAATGTTTTTAAAATGAGAATAAAAGTCGTTTTTAAAAATATAATATTAAATAAATGAAATTTAAATTTTATTACGGTAAAAAGAGGAACGAAGAATTTGGATCATTATAGAGGGATGGTTTGGAATTTTCTAAATTAAAAATATTTACGTTAAATAATGTAATAAATATTAAAATTTGTCTATCATGATATTTATTATTTTTTTGAGATAAAAAATAGAAAATTTACTCAAAAAATATATAATAGATATGATAACACTATTTATTTAAAAAAAAATGTTATAAAAATAATTTTTAATATTTATTATAAAATACGAGTCTAATTTATATATTTTTTCAATTGACAAAATTAAATATTATTAACAAATAATAATTTAACAGTTATAGTTGATAAAGAATATAAAAATTCTTTATATACACCACAACAATATATATAGATTAAGTTGATAAAAATATACTCACCGACATCGCATATCGTCCAACTCTAAAATCGTATAGGAAAGTTGAGAAGAAGTACAAAATAATCATATAAGGAGTTAGTTTGTAGATAATAATTAAATTTATAATTACTAGTTGTATTGTTAAAATGTTTTAAAATGGTTTTCAAATCGCATATGTTTACCTAAATTTTTCATATCAAAATTTTTTGATAAAAAATATTTTAGTTTTTTTTATCTCATCTAAATTGGTGTCAAATATTAACATATCATCTATATATAAACAAATCATAACACCATTTTTAGTGTGAAATTTACTATAAATGCACTTGTCATGGTCATTTATTTTGTATCAATTAGAAAGCACAACTTAATCAAACTTCTAATGCCATTGTTTGAGTGCTTATTTTAACCCATATAAAAATTTAGTCGATTTACACACTTCATGTTATTGTCCTTTGATGACATATCCTGCAGGTTGTTTCATATACACATTTTCATCTAACTCTCCATTTAAGAAAGCAGTTTTAGCATCCATTTGATGAATTACAAACTTATAGATAGAAGCTAATGCCAAAAACACTCTTATGTATGCAATAGGTGCATAAGTATCAAATTAGTCATACATTCTTTTTGTGTAAATCTTTTTGCAACAAGTCTAGCTTTCAATGTATCAATGGTACCATCAACTTTTATTTTCTTCTTAAAAATCCATTTACAATCTATTGATTTGGATTCAGGTGGGAGGTATACTAATTTCCAAGTTTTATTCCCCATAATCTAGTCTATTTTCTATTGGATGACTTATTTTCAAAAGACAAAGTCTTGGGACTTTATTGTGCCTTTGTATGTGTCTAGGTCACTATAAATTATAGCAAATTGATCTATAATTGTTAATGAAATCATTTTTACCTTCTACAAGGAACATAAAGAAGTCTAGTCCATATTTTTTTCTTTTTTTTTCTAACTCTTTTACTTCTTCTAGGTTATGGACATGTCAAAATATCATTATTAGATACATTATTTTCTAGATTTTGTACACTAGAACAAACAATTTCCTTAGGATTTGGAATTGAGTTAAATATATTTTCTTGAAAATTGCATCTATTGACTCAATCAATATGTTAATAGGATATGAGTCATTAGATTCAATAACCATGAATCTATATGCCTTACTATTATCAACATATCCCATAAATACACTTTCAATTCCTCCTTCTTCCAATTTCTTTCTTTTTGGTTCAGGAACCTAGGCAATTGCTCTACAAACCCAACCTTTTATATAGTTAAGATTGAGTTTTCTTTTCTTCCATAGTTCATATAGGGTTATCTTATTCCTTTTATTATATACTCTATTTAACAACTAACACGCAGTTAGCATGGCTTCACCCCAATAACCTTTTGATAATCCATAATAGGATAACAAGACATTCATCGTTTGTTCTAATACCCTATTTTTCTTTTATGCAATTCCATTTTGTCTTGCGATTTCATCATATTATTCAATTTTCTAAAGTTAACATGTCCTAGTCGCATATGCCATAAATTACAAGACTCAACGATATAAGCATAAATCATATTATTATTATAGTTATTAACAATATTACATTTGAACATATTCTCCCAAAGGCAATCCTTCCTTACAAACATACCCCATTTAGAGAAAATTAATTTATCTCCCTCAAATACACATTTGAAACCAAACTTATTTAGTAAAGGTACAAAAATCAAGTTCTTCCTAACTTCAAGAACATAAAATACTTTTTTAAGAGTAAGTGTTTTTCCAAAAGTGAATTCAATATCCGTTGTTCCTTTTCCTTTGACTTGGACAGTTGAGGCATTTCCATGTACAAAACGCTTTCATCTTCTTCATCAATAGTCTTATATGTATTTTTTGTTTTAGCACACATGACAGATAGTACTATAGTCTATCCATTAAAATTCAACATCTTCAATCATGTTGAGTTCATAAATGATAGCAACAAGATTTGCTTTTGTTGCACTTGAATTCTTCTATGTGTTCTTCTTTTTCAAGAACCTACACTTATTTTTAAAGTGTCTTGGTTTTCCACAATTATAACAACTTTTTTTTTTCTTTGTTCATCATTATCATTGTGTTTTTCATGAATTTTTTCAAAATCTCGATTTCTTTTCTTAAAAGTTTAGCTTGAATTTCATTCCTCGATTATATGGACCTTTTCATCAGAAAATTTGTTTTTATTATCCTTTTGTTTATGGTAGTCTTCTTCTAAACGAAGATGATTATCCAATTGCTCAAGAGATATGTCCTATTTCTTATGTTTCATCGATTTTTAGAAATCTTTAATCGAATATGAAAATGTGTCTATTATGAAGGATACAATAATAGTTTTATTCATGTGCATCTAATGTTGTTTGTAGTTATTAAGAATACGTTCAATCTCATGCATTTGTTTCATTACTGATTTATTACCAACCATTTTATAACTATTGAATTGAGAAACAAGAAACTTCTTACTTGTAGTGTCTTCTTGCATGTATCTTGACTCTAATTTCTCATATAGTTCCATCACAGAAATTTTGTTTTGATATATATCAAACAAAGAGTCATACATACTGTTGATAATATGTCCCATGTATATATAGTCACCATTGTCCAATTTCTGTCTTTCTCTTGTTTTTACTAATGTTTCCACTTTCTTCTCTAGTGACATTGTGGTGTTTAGAACATACACCACCTTCAAAGTTGTAAGAAGCAATTTCATATTTTTCTGCCAACGCATAAAGTTTCCTCCATCGAATTTCACCAACTTAAAAAAAATGAGAAGTCATTTATTTGAGTGATGTATCCATTATTGAAACTAAAATTGAACCTAAAGATTGTTGGATTTGATGGTGAAAACTGTTGCAAGACTTTAATAATGAAGATTGTATGTAGAAAATTCCAAAGTGTATGGATACACTAACCTTTAGGCTCGATTTGACTCCACCAATCAGATGCAAAATGAGATGAATAATGAATCCCCTTCATGGTACTTTGGAAAACATTGATATGAGTTGCATCAACACACTAAAAGTATTTTTCAATAGTATGTTACAAAAGAATGTTTCCTAAACTTCACTCATGCATTATAGAAGAATATGATGATTCAAAGTATGAAATAATAGAGGCAAAGTGGATAGAAATAGCCAAAATTTTCATATTCTATTATGTCCAAAATGAAACAATTTATAGAAAAATAATGTCACTTGTGAAAGAGATACAACTCTTGGTTCTTCCATTCAGTTTGTGAAAAAGTATATACAGATAACATTCATAATTTAACTGAACAGTTGCAAGAGTCTGGTGGTTGAACAATTTACCTTTTCGCGTTAGAATTGAGTTCGAAACCTAGTAGTCATGCTTACTACTCTATCATGTCAATTAAAAACATTTATACATTTATATATTCATCAATATTTTAGAAATATCTATCATATATCAATAATTAATAAATATAATTTAGTAAAAAAACTTTTTTCTCTTTATTTTTTTATTTATTTTTTATTTGAACAAAATTTTCTAATACAATATTTATCGTGAGATAGACTGAGTAAGTGTGCATCACTACAAATTATCATTTTCTATTTTATATTTATGATAATAAGAATACATAATTTTATTAAATCATCGATCTATTTCTTTTATTTATTATTTTTTTCTTTATTTATATATGAAATAGGTAAATATAAATATATAATATATATTGTGAGATAAATGGAGTAATATATTTTTTAAACTTGGCTACTCTAACATTGAGATCATTTTAAAAAAAAAATATAATTACTTTTAAGAGTTTTTCGTGTTTACTACAACTTTAAAAAAAATTAGAATATGAAAAAAAATATAAAAACTACTTAAAATAAGAAATTGTTGTGCATTGTTTATAAATTATTTTTTATAACTCTTTTGAATTTTTTTTGATTTTTCATGAACAAACACAATAATTTATGTCTTTATTTAAAAAAAACTCTAACAAAATAATGTTTAAATTGTTAAATACCAAAATAACTTATTTCATAATTTGTAACAAAAATTTCGATTATGGGACTCTACCTCCACCCTTACTTTTTGGTGTTCTTATGTATAATTTTTTTAAAATTATTTTATGCGTTAACAATAATTAAAAAAATTACATCTAATTGATTTCTACTTTCAAACTTTATTGTTAATTTAAAATATGTTTATAAACAAAATAAACAATAAATAAATTTAATAAAGTATCTAGTTTTCTAGAGACATTATCTATTTTCTTAGGTATTTGTTTTTGTGATATATTCACCCAACTTCAATTATAAACAAAAAAGCTATTAATTTTAAATATAAGTAAAAATTGACTTATCTATACACATTTAATGATAATATTCTAAAAATAACTTTATATTAATATAGTAAATGATAACCAAAATATTTATAAGTAAACTAATAATTGTATTACTTTTTTAATAAAAAATAAAAAAATTAAATGCAATTTAAGTATAGTCCTAAATAAAGCAAAAAAACAAAAAAAAGAAATTACTATGATAAGGATGTAGTATATACGTTACCGTTACATTATACGTTATCCATTGTTGTCCTAAACTTTCGCACGATTCATCGTAGGTACATGTTACAACTCCCGAATATTCCGTTCATATCTCATGTCTGTCCTAAAATCCCTTTATCGTAAATAACACCGAAATTCAGGGGCTATTCCCCCAACACAAAATTACCAACTTTTGTGTCAAAATTAGAGCATCTAAATCGTCCATTCTCCATCAATTCAAATCAACGGTCAAAATCAAACGTTTGACCGAGGTACAAACTTTGAAGCAAGAATGATTGGAATTGATGGATGTTTGACCATTCAAAATTAACAAAATTGCATTAACACCTGTCACCCAATTTTAAAGAGAGAGAAAGAGAGGGTTCTTTAGATTTGCGTTGTTTTCTGGTTTCATTTTTTTCTATCTTATTTTCTCCTCCATTTTTATATGTTGTTTGCAGGAAACTGAAACAGGGGAAGAAGAGAGAGAAACAAGAGAGAGATAGAAAACTTCTCTTTTTGTGTTTCTCTCTTCTGATTTTGATAATTTTTTTTTTTTTTTGAGGTTTGATTTGAGGGTAATTAGGTTGTGAATTAGGTTGGAATCAACAAATATGAATATGATGAGAAGGTTGAAAAGCATTGCATCTGGGAGAACCTCTATTTCATCAGATCCTGTAAGTTTTACATCTCCCCTTTTCAAAAAGTTTTAAATTTTTTTGTATCAATTTTGGAAGATGTTTCTTTTGTAGCTGGAAAAATGGAAGAAACTATAATGTTTTTCATGAAACGAACATGTTCATTGCTATTGTTTATTGAAAAAGATGGAACGGTTTTATTTTTTAGGCATAACATTTAATTTCTTCTTTCAATTTTTTTTATAATTTTGTTATGTTTATTTTTTTTAATTCCTTAAAATTGGTTCCTTGTTTTTATTTATTTAATTTCTGCATCCATTTGCTGATGTTACTTCTTACATGTTCCCTTTGCTTGGGAACTTGTGTTTGAGACCATTTTTTTTTTCTTTTTGAGATGTAAAGGTTTTTATACCAAACTTTTGCAATCTCACAACTTTATGATCATTTTTTTTTTCTTTTTCTCTTTCCAATTTATGCACCTGTGAATTGAAGTTCACTAATTTACTAAGTTAATAATGTGAGCATATATGTGATTTTGACATGATTTGCTAATGAATGTATAGCCTTGCCAAAAAACTATAAGATGATAATGTTCTAGAAACAGATGTGCTGTGATTGGATAATGTATTCCAGTATTTGTTTGTTTTCTTCTTATTATTATTATGATTATTTATTATCATTATTATTATTATTATTATTATTAATTGTCACTGCACTCCTAGTTTAATTTTGGCAAGAGTTAAATATGGTAAACTGAATTAATTGGATAAGTAAGAAATCATGTTTACTTGAGATATGGTTTTCTTAGTTAAATTCTAACTGGTATTTTCAGGGAGGGGATTCTACCACAAAAAGAGCCAAGTTTGATCAAGAGACTGAAAGAAAGGATAATGAGGTAACAAACCGTGTTGAAAGAGGTGGAAAGAATCGGGAGAAGTATGTAGATGCATCACAAGAAGATACATCTGATACATTTAATTCTTCTAATGTTTCTATGGTTGATAAAACCGAGAAGTCAGGTTGTGATCAACTTCCAAAAGAATTGCACGAAATGAAAATTAAAGATGAGAAAAGCAAAAACAACAATGAAAAGGTATTTATTGTCATTTATTTTTTCTATTCCTTGTGATGTTTATGTTAGTCATTAATATGATATTTCTCAAACTTAAAAATAATTCAATAAAGATGTGTTTAAATGAAAAGTTACATCAATAGTTAATTTTAGTAAATATTAGATAATCAATTAGACTTATCAGTTAGTTAGAGTTAGTTTATCCTTTCTGTTTAGATAGCTATTATAGATTTGTTATTCTTTTATCATTTTAACAGCTGTTGTTAAATCCTCGGTATATATATTACCAAGACGTGTATTCTTCATCTATTCAATTCAATACAAAGAGACATACTCAGTAATTTATGTTCATCCTTTATTTTCTGTAATAGCGAAGCTAATATTTTTGAAAGCAATCAACTATTGAGTTTGGTAATTGATTTGTTGTGTGTAGGATATGGAGGCAACTATTGTGAACGGAAATGGAACAGAAACTGGTCAAATAATTACAACTTCTATTGGTGGTCGAGATGGACAACCAAAGAGGGTATTGCTCTGATGAGTTCCTTAATTGCTATTCCACTCTCTACTCTTAATAGCAATGACAAATTTGGGTTATCCAGAACATTTGTCTCACTCTATCATCATGGATAGATTGTAAATTATGTTGATAGCTGGCTACAAAATATTGTGCATTCAATAACTTTACTTTTTGCCTCGTTCAGATAATCTCATACATGGCAGAACGTGTCGTTGGTACAGGTTCTTTTGGTGTTGTTTATCAGGTATTTATATTCCTTTACAATGTTTCTTTAAATGTAAGGATTGATATCTTTTGCTTCACTGTTGTATGGGATTATCAAGTTACTCTTTTTGCTTACAATGCATTGAATAAACTGTAGGCAAAGTGCATTGAAACTGGTGAAGCAGTTGCAATAAAGAAAGTCTTACAAGACAAGAGATATAAAAATAGAGAACTCCAGGTTATGCGTATGCTTGAGCATACTAATGTTCTTAAACTAAAGCACTGTTTCTACTCGACGGCTGAGAAAGAAGATGTGTACCTTAACTTAGTTTTGGAGTATGTACCTGAAACTGTCTACAGAGTTTCAAAGCACTATGTCAGGATGCACCAACACATGCCTATAATTTATGTGCAACTATATACATATCAGGTAATCTAGAAATTGAATCGACTATTATTATTGTTATTTTGATTAAGATCTTCCTAGATAATGTTTATAGAATTCCAGCCATTTGCTTTGAGATTGTTACTTTTGTGCTGGTATTGATTAATCAAGGAAAAACTCTCTTGCAGATATGCCGTGGTTTAAATTATATGCACCATGTGGTTGGAGTTTGTCATCGTGACATCAAACCCCAGAATCTATTGGTATGAATTCTTTTTTTTCTCTTCAAATTTCCTTGTTTGTGAACCATATATTTTAAATATTGTGAGAATTTCTAAACGTGTATTAAACTGACATGTGATTGCACATCACAGGTTAATCCCCAGACTCATCAGTTAAAGATATGTGATTTTGGGAGTGCAAAAATGTTGGTACGTTTCGTTTTTTTTTTCTTTAACAATTTGAAAATTGTATGATTGTATTTGTGTGTGCCTGACCTTATGGTATTATTGAACTTTTAGATGCCCGGTGAACCCAACATATCATACATATGCTCACGATATTATAGAGCTCCTGAACTTATATTTGGTGCAACGGAATACACAACTGCCATCGATGTTTGGTCTGCTGGCTGTGTTTTGGCTGAGCTTCTTCTAGGACAGGTGAGAATTTGTAGAGAGAGTTTTAATATCATTTGTAAGTTTTAGGTTTATATATTGGGTCAAAACACAGAGGGGTGTCTTTATTTATAAACTCTTCTAAGGTCTTAACAACTAGTTCTTAAAATATATGACACATTTTTAGATTGATTCTTATATATGACTATGATATTTTATTCGCAGCCAATGTTTCCTGGAGAAAGTGGAGTTGATCAGTTGGTAGAGATCATTAAGGTAAACTTTTGTGTTTGTGTCATTTTTGCTTTATCAGCTTCTTCTTGAGAGCTGCATTCTGTTAGTTTTTGGATCTTCAATCTGAGTGTAATTATGTACTATAGGTCTTGGGAACACCAACCAGAGAAGAAATTAAGTGCATGAATCCAAATTACACTGAATTTAAGTTTCCTCAGATTAAAGCTCACCCGTGGCACAAGGTTAGTGGTTCTTTACTTCCCACTTGCCTCTGAAGCTTATAATTTTTAATTGATAAATATATTAATACTTCTGTAATGTCCAGATCTTTCACAAAAGGATGCCTCATGAGGCAGTGGATCTCGTGTCGAGGATGCTTCAGTATTCGCCAAATCTACGTTGCACTGCTGTAAGAAATAAGACAGTTAATTTCCTTTTATAAATGATACCATTTGTAGATAGTGATGATTATATTATGTTTACAGTTGGATGCATGTGCACACTCCTTCTTTGATGATCTTCGAGACCCAAATGCACGCTTACCGAATGGACAAGCACTTCCGCCGTTGTTTGATTTCACAGCTCAAGGTAACATGGTCATAAACTAAACATGATTGTTCAAATGAAACCTTGTCTCGTTGCTTACATAAATTAAAAAAAATGTTGCAGAATTGGCAGGCACACCAGATGAGTTGCGTCGGCGTCTCATTCCCGAGCATGCAAGGAGTTGATTTTTCTTTCTTTGGCGTTGTAAATTGGCTTTTGGATGAATAGATAACAAGACCAGCAATGCTACCTTCCCTAACAGTTCAGGTCTCTGCTGTCCAACCTGCACAATCATGACATTACAACTCATTTGAACCTCAAAACCATGCAACCTCTTTATCAAGGATCTGCAGATGACAATCAAATTGATGATGTAGTAGTGCCTGCTAAAAGGGTTACATTCAGTTTTAAAGTAGCTTATGATTGATGTATGCCTCAATTTTAAAGGATATTGAGTTCATACAATTCTTTTACTCGTGTTTCATATAGATCCAGCTTGTTTGTTACTCAAAGTGGAATGACTATGTGGAATCATCAATCAAATGAGTAGGCATCTTTTTTTTCTTCTTTTCCCACAACCTTCTCTATTTTGTTTGTCTTCTTTTTTGTTATATGAAAGATAAAATATTAACATTTCTTTAGTATTATTCTGCATGTGATTCTTGGTTCGGCTAACTGTCCAGTCTTGTTAAATTAAACTACAGTTCTAGAAGGACTAAATCTCCATATAAAATTGATGACTTGTAAGCATTATTTTTCTTAACATTCAAAGTGGACATGATTCATATATTGAGAATGTGAATCATTTTCTGGTAATTCTTTAGAGCGATCCAAGATACTATAGTTATTTCGTGTTATTTTCCACCTTTTCATTTCATACCATAAAATGGCAACGGTTACTCAATAGTCAATCTAAAGATATATGGTGGCATTTCTGGCTTTGTTTAGGCAGATAGGATAAGCCATTCAATGGTAAGAGTGGAAATGATAATTTTTGGTAACCAGAAAGGTTTTTATTTTGTTAAGATAACACTATCTGCTACTTGATACATAGCAGAAAATAGCCAGATGTTCAAATTATGCCACAAAATACTATAGCATTGGTATAGTTGCTAATTGATAATAATTTAAACTAAATAACATATCACATAACAATAACGATTTATCAAAGTCCGTTGCCTGCTCTACAGCACCTCACTGAAAGAAACATTCACTGGACAGCAAAAAATCCGTGGCCCTTAAATTTGTTGCCAAATTCCTCAATCATGCAATATTTGAATAAACAAACAATCATTGATCTAAAATCTTGTACGCTATCATTTTGCAGCTCATAATGTACTATTTCAATTAAAAAAGGTATACTTGCATCCTCATTCATCTCAGATCAATTTACGTATCAAACATTGAGTTCTTAATTTTCTGAAATAATGTTAATTTCTCTATGCATATTTTAGATATAAGAAAAAAAAGAATTTAACCTTGGTAGTACAACAGAAACAGCAAATTTTGTGTAGTCAAGCTCCAAAAGCTTGAAAAATGCATGTATAGAAAAAAATTCTACCAGTAATCCCCACAAGAACATTCTCCTTCTCTAAAATGATGAAAACAATTTGAATCCCTCAAGATGATATGGCGAGCGAAAACTCTCGATATATATTTCATAGCAGAATGACAATCCCCACAAACTCTGAGATTCTTAAATATCCTGATTGGTGCACTTGGTGGAGCAGCTAGTAATCCAAAAGCAACAGCCAGTTTCTCACTGTGATAAGCAAGACCAACTTCTTTTCCCTCTTTATCCATGTCATGCAAAGAAAAATTCATATCCGGTACATAACCTGCCTCCTTGATTCTTACTATAATTTCATCCATCTTGGAATAAATCTCAGCTTCCATTGGATGTCCTCTATCATCAGAAATGAAATTATGTACGCTGCCGTTTATCTCAATCCAACTACATCCAGGCTCCTTTACTATTCCTTTAGATTTCATCAACTTCCGAATTTTCGCAGCATCGTCCCATTTATGAACTGCAGAATACATGTTAGACAGCATAACATAAGGCATAGCATTCTTAGGTTCCAACTCAAAAAGATTTGTAGCTGCCCTTTCTCCCAACTCTAAGTTTCCATGCACTCTACATGCAGCAAGGAGTGATTTCCATACAGTTGCATCTGGTTTCACATCCATTTGATATAGTAATTCTTTCGCCTCGTCGATTTTTCCTGATCGTCCGAAAAGGTCAATCATGCAGGCATAATGTTCAGGGCCAGGTTTTATTCCATGAACGTTGTTCATTTGTTGAAAGTACCTGCGGCCCTCGTCCACAAGACCAGCATGGCTACAAGCAAATAATAATCCTATAAATGTGATAAAATCTGGTTTTGTGCCACTTGAAACCATGGCATCATAAAATCTTAAAGAGTCTCTTCCTTTACCATTCTGTGCATAACCAACAATAAGAGCTGTCCAAGTAATTACATCCGGAACTTGCATTGAAACAAAAATGGCATCGGCATCGTCTAGACATCCACATTTTGCATACATGGCTACTAGAGAATTATCCACCGACGGTGACGCCCTAAGACCTGATTTAATAAAGTCTGAATGCACTTGTTTACCAAATTCTAGAAGAGTCAGTTCTGCACAAGCACTCAAAATACTTGCAACAATAAATTGGTCAGGATTTACCCCTGCAACTCTCATGTCACTAAAAGTCTTCAGCGATTCTTCGTGGGAGCTGTTTTGTGCATAACCAGTGACAAGGGAGGTCCATGAGATAACATCTTTCTCAAGCATCTTTTCAAAAACTGTGTATGCAGAATTCATGTCCCAAGTTTTGGCATACATGTCAACAAGAGCATTGCTAACAAGCTTATAATTCTCAAATCCAGTTTTGATTATCAAACAATGGACAGATCTTGGATCTATACTACCTACTATGCAACAATTGAGGATTGATGGGAATGTATAATCATCAATCTTCATATTTCTTCCATGCATATTTTTAAACAAGAGTAGAGCTTCGCCTTCGAACCCATGTCTTACAAACCCAACTATCATGGAGTTCCACGAAACAATGTCGTCATCCTCCATAGTTTCTAACACTCTCTTTGCACTACTTAAATCTCCACATTTTGCATACATATCAACCAATGCACTTTGAACATATACATTGCATCCAAAACCACTTCTTACAATGCAACCATGCACCTGCTCACCAAAACAACGAGCTGAAACAGAAGAACATGCTGTCAATATAGTTGGAAACGTATACTGATTGGACACAACACCTTGCTTGTGCATGTAACGAAAAAACTCAACAGCCTTATAACCGTCACCATTTTGAGCATAACCAGTAACCATAGCAGTCCACAAGACATGATTTTTCCTATCAAAAGCCAACCCTTTGAAAAGAAACTCAGCCTCTAAAATACACTTGCACTTTGCATACATATCAACAAGTCCAGTAACAACAAACACATTAGACTCGAATCCATTTTTTACCACATACCCATGAATCAGTTCTCCAGTTTGAATCAAAACCAATGATGAACACACCCTCAGAACACTCCCTAAAGTGTACTGAGTAGGTTTCTGACCCTCCAACCTCATTGACCTAAACAAATCAAAAGCTTCAACTTTACACCCAAATTTACAATACCCAGATATGAGAGAAGACCATGTGATGGAACTCCTACATGAAAACCCATCAAAAAGCTCTCTTGCTTCAACTAATCTTCCCACATTAACATAACCAGATATCATGGTGTTCCAAGAATATTCATCCTTATGAGGCATTTCATCAAACAGTTTCCGGGCATCATCCACTCGACCGGATTTCGACAGCCCATTAAGGAGCTGATTGGAATGGTAGATAGATTGATAAGAAGCAGCAGTGGTGGTGTGGATACGACGGATAATTGACATAAGGTTGAATGGGTGGCATTGGTTGTGAGAAAAGGCAGGAACTTTTGAGGCCAATTTGTGCATAACAACTTGCAGCACCGGGTTTTCATCAGTGCCTTAATTCAATTCAAAGATGGTTAAAAGGTGCAGCAGTTGAAGCATGGGAACAAATCTTTATGCCATTGCCTAGGCTTTAAGATACTCGAGACAAGCTACTAAATGAGTCGTCAAAATAACATTTTTTTTTATTCATTCGTCAATATATAAAATGACAATCAAACTAGCACACAAGTTCTGGGAATTTGGACATTAATAGTTCTCCAACATTCAAGTTAGCTTATTATATTTCATTATTTTCATATCTATTTTTTTTTTTTTACAAAATTTTCCTATCTCTTTTGTCTATTTCTTTCTCATGATGTCTATATAGTATTTGAGGGTCTAATGTTAATTTTCCAAGTCAAAATGATGGCTTGAAAATATTTATTTTAGTCCTCTAAATTGTGAGTGTCTAACAATTTAATATCTCAAATATAAGAAATATCAATTTTATGAAATGATAAAATTAGAAAATATGAATTTATTGATATTTATGAGTTTTGCACCAATTGTTAAAAGTGTGTTTATTTTAATACAACAAAATACTATTTAATCGATATTTATTATTGATTTTGATGAATATTTACTAAATTAACATTTGGATATTAGAACTAAATTGATTGGTGTTTTTTAACTTAAGGGGTTGAATTATTATTTTTTAAATTTGAATGACTAAATGGATTAAATTTTAGATTTTTGAAAATACTTGGATGAGTATTTATTAAAAAAAACGAGTCAAATTGGATTTGACTTTGTCTTTTATATAAGTTTTATAATAAATTTAAATATGTGTTTAGTTCTTTTAAATATAAGTTATTTTGATTTTAATTTTTTAATTTTTTATTTATTGTTATTCTTTTTAGGACCAGTCCTTAACGAATATTTTATAAAAAAAACGCTGACATGATCCATTTTCACTAGTGGCATGTATCATTCGTGATGATTGTAGACTTTTTTATTATTAAAAATTGTCAAATATTTAATTAAAATAGAAAACTATTTTTTAAAATAATAAAAGAAATTCTTCATCTCCATCAACATTATGAGGCATTAGACTAGTGGAGATGACAGATTGAAGAAGAGTAGACTTCAAACCTTTACGAGGCAATTGGAGTTGATGCAAATTGAAGAGGAACAAAATATCTCTGATTTATTTACAATAACTAAGACCCTTAATATTCAACATGTGGTGATATTAAGAAATTAAAGATGTACAAAAACTATTTGATAGTATGTCTGAACGAGATGTGATTGTTTGGAGTGCTATGATTTAAGGAGTTGATGATGCAGAAAATTTAAACAAAAATTAAACGGAGATTAAGAATTTTCTTCTTTTACTATGTTTAAAAATAATTTTTTATTTTAATTAAATGTTTGTTAATTTTTAATAATAAAAAAGTATACGATAATCATTAATTATACATACCACTTTAGTCAAAATGGATCATTTTAATGTTTTTTATTATAAAATATTCATTAAGGACTTTTAATTTTTTTTTGAAATTATAAGAATATAAATAAATAAAAAATTACAGAAATTAAAATCAAAATGACTCGTAATCAAGAACCAAAAAGATGTTTAAAACTTTAAAATATCATATGTCAACACAATGTTAAATAATAGTAACACTAATATTAATTAGACATGTCATCATTAATACATAATATTAACATATTACATCAAAAGTTAATGGATGGCAATTGACAAGAAAAAAAAAAACATAAATTATCTTTAAAGATAAAATAAAATATTTATAAATTTTAAGGACTAAATTTTATTTAAGAAAAGTAAAATTTTTTTTTTCAACTTTAAGTATGTCGTCAGAAATTTGTGTTTATGTATATGCAAGGAACTAAATATACATTTGAAAGAAGAAATCTTCTATGAAGAATACTTCTCTCCTACTTAGTTTTTTTTGGGTGCAACTCTCCTACTTAGTTCATAAATTATTTAAAAATAATAAATAATAATTCTAAAAATAATTAGAATTTGTTACTTTAGTCCATATTGTTAAGATATAGGGATTAATAATATGACAAATTTTAATATATAACAAGGGATTGAAACGAAGAATTTCATGTATTTTATTATTGTTATCTTTTATGAAAAGAGGAAATTTTAAACTCTAATTGGAATTTGTAACAAAACAAATAGATAAAATCTTACTTGTAATACAAATAGAAATAAATTAATAAATTTCACCTAGACTTCGAGGTGAGAATCTGAAAACCAAAAGAAAATTCTATTTACACCATTAAGAGAAAGAGATATTTAACACTAAATTGAAATTTATTTCTTAAAAGATGAAAACAACTCGAATAGCAAGTTCAATTGCTATTTGCTTATTATTTTCATAATAAAAAGATTCCTATGTCTACCAATTCAAAACAAACACTAGTAATCACGAACCTTTGTTCCAATTTTAAATTATTAAACAAATTATTGGTGCATTTAATGTGTTTTAAAATTTTAAAAAGCTATCATCTTTATTTAAATTTATTTATTTTTAATTGTTTAACAAAGTACTTTTAATACAGTTGTTAACATGATTTTATATATATACACACACTAAAAGGCATTTTATTTAATTTTAATATATTATAAAATTATTTAAATCGTTTATTAATAAAAAAATTTATTAAATCTTTAAGTAATTTTTGTTGATAAAATGTATATGCGAGTATGTAATTTTTCTAACTTCATCCTTCTACCAATACAAAAGTTTGTATTATGATTCTTCATTTACTTTTTTTGATATTAAATCACCTTTTTTTATATCAAATAAAATCACTTAAAGTCTCTTAACTTTTAAAAAATAGTACTATTAACGTTTATTTGACCGATCAAGTTATAATATAATAACAATAATTAAGTATTATTATTATTATTATTATTATTATTGAATGTTAAAAACGTTTTTAAGGAATAAAAAAGAAAAAGAAAGACTGGTCAAATTTGTCAACAAAAAAAACTTGGTCAACACTCAACACAACGTTCTTTAACAAAACCATGTTTCTTAATTCTTATCACTCTAAAATTCGAAAATATTTACCAGACTTAGATTCAATCCTCCAAAATTTGTATTAGATTCAATTCAATTCAATTCACTGTTTCTTTTTTATAATCAAATCTCACAAACTCAACAAAAATAAAAATGCACACTGCAAACCCAACACCATCTTCTCAACCGGACTCCACCGCCGACGACAGCGAACCGTTCCTCTTCCGAAGCCGTCGCTTCATCAGCCGCACACCGCCTCCACCACTCCGTACAGCCTCTCGTTTCTTCCGGCGAGAGAGTTCACGTCGTATGATGCTCCGTGAACCGTCAATGCGTGTCCGAGAGAGGGCGGCGGCGGAGGTGGAAGAGCGGCAGAGGGAGTGGGCTTACTCCAAGCCGGTTGTGGCACTTGACGTGGCTTGGAACTTGGCGTTCCTCGTTGTTAGTATCTCCGTTTTGCGTGTGAGTGGTAAAGAGGAACCTTGTGTGCCTCTTAGGGTTTGGATTTTGGGTTATTTGTTACAGGGATTGGTTCATTGTGTGTGTGTTGTTTTGGAATTTAGAAGAAGGAGGAGGATTAATAGTATTGTTTTGGAAGATTCTTCTTCTGTTTTGGAGACTGATCCACTTTGGAGTTTTAGTTCTGAGAGTGATTATGATGTTGATTCATATCAGTTTCTGGAGAATGATGAAAATAGGTACATACAGCTCTTTCAATTTCAAAATCTTTTTTTTTTTTTGTATGTGTGTGTATGATTAAAGTAACAATGGATGGAAGCAGTAGAGTGTAGAACTGAAAATTCACAATGCTTGAATCATTCAATATATGCTTGCTTCATGTCTTGATGCATTTCAAATTTTCATTGCCTACTAAACCCTGTTCATTTTTTTGCAATACTAAACTCTGTTCATAATTCAGAGTATCTTGTTCTGATTGTGGTTTAGGCTTTGCTGTATTTAGCATTGGTGGAGTATATAGCTCATTGTTTTTGGCCTTATATTTGTAAACTATATTTTTCATTAAATTGTCAGTATCTTGAAGCACATAGAGTCTGCGAATACCATGCTATCATTCATATGGTGGATGATTGGGTTTTACTGGGTAACTGTTGGTGGTCAGAGTTTGACAAGGGAATCACCTCAGCTTTACTGGTTAGTTAGAACTTGGAACAATATTTATCGATTAAATTGTTCTCTTTATGCAATTTTACCATTTTTCTGCCTTGGAATTTTGTAACCATCATGCATGTTGTGTTTTGCAGGCTCTGTATTACATTTCTTGCTTTCGACTTTGTGATTGTACTGATCTGTGCTGCTGTTGCATGTCTTGTTGGAATTGCTGTTTGCTGTTGTCTTCCTTGTATACTTGCTATTTTGCACGCAGTGGCAGATCAGGTAAATCTATTTTTTATCCATATTTATCATTTCATTTCTTGCATTTATCATAATCTTTTTCAACTTTATCAGACTTAATTTGACCTTTAATGTGGCAACAGGAAGGGGCAACCAAGGAAGAGATTGACCAGTTGCCAAAATATAAATTTAAGAAAGAAGGCGATGCCCAAGAATCATCCAGAGGAGTGATGACGGAACGTGACAGTGATACAGCTTCTGAGCATGTTATTGCCTTAGAAGATGCAGTAAGTTCCTAGTTATTAAATAAGGATTATATTTTCATCCAAACATGTTAAAAAAAACTGTGAATTTTTTTTTATAATATTTCACCTATTCATTGCTTTGTCCTAAAACAGTTATTCACATCATGTTGCTACCTATTTACTTTATCGTTCTAAGTTATAATGTAAATCATTCTCATTTAATACCTGCAAAATATATCTAAATAGTGACATGCTAAACTATGTAAAATATAGTATTTTGTTTCTACATTAATATATGTTCTGATGGATGGTAAATTGTAGGAATGCTGTATCTGCCTTTCTGCCTACGATGATGGGGCTGAACTTAGAGAACTTCCGTGTAACCACCATTTCCATTGCACATGCATTGACAAATGGCTTCTAATCAATGCTACCTGCCCTCTCTGCAAATTTAACATTTTGAACACTGATAACCTCCATCAAGAAGTTTGAACTAGTTACTTGTTGTGTTGACAAAGAGGACATAACCCTTTTCACAACAATCTTGGTTTTACATTGCCTACTAGAATTACCGGAAAAAATTCAAGACGGAAAAATTGAAATTTGTTTCTAATTCTGTCGCCGCTACATGTTAGAAATTGATTTGATTTTTCCATCTCTAGTTTTTATCAGTAATTCAACTTGGTTCATCCTGTTGTCTATGACCTGCGGTTTCCAACTAACCATATTGGGAACAATTTGTTTCCATGGGTATATATGAAGAATTTGAGTCTTTTCATCTTATATAGCTCATAACTTGACTAGATAGGGATCACCTACAACAGGAATTAGATTTCTTTCTCAAGGTCACACCTATTGTTTATTATTACTGTATATCTCTTAAATTGCAAGGTCATAAAGGTAGCATGAAAATATTATAATCCCTGTGTACAAATAATGTTTGTCTTGTAATTTCACAGTTGCAAAATATAAGGGTTTACATTCAAATATATCGCACAGAATAGTCTGCTTTTAGATACTTTATATGGTAAATAATGAGTACTTGATTTAGTGCATGTTTGTTTTAATGTTTCCAAAGCAATCTATAGTTTCTCCTATGTTTTGAAGTAGCAAAAATATTAACATAAAATCTTATTGCTGTATATTTTTTGGTTGGAAATTATCATCTTAGCACATAGCAGAATATACATGTTCACTTTTTCTTTGTTGCTCCCTTTTTTGTACATTGTAACTAACAAATAACAATCCCTTCAAAGATTGCTTATCCAAATTGGAATCCCAGTTACAACTCCAGTGGAACCATCTCCGACCACTGGAATTCCGGTTGCTGGAGAAGAATTTTCCAGCCCTTTTACCCTCACTGAAATATTGATAACACCATTTCTCCTAACCTTATCATCCCATAGGCTATAAC
The DNA here is from genome assembly GCA_037974835.1 of Cicer judaicum. NCBI lineage: Eukaryota > Viridiplantae > Streptophyta > Magnoliopsida > Fabales > Fabaceae > Cicer > Cicer judaicum. Next base: position 8,818,398 of record JBBPBS010001171.1, on the reverse strand, counting down.
TCAAAAATTGCACTTGATCTTGCAGATACAAATCTGACACTGGTATTCTTGCCATTCCAACACTCCTAATATTCCCCCATGATGTTTTGCATTTCACATCAACTATTATAAACATTGCATTCAATGGCACCTCCATTATAAACTTCTCATTCCATGAAGGACAGCTTCTACCACCACATTCTTCTGAAATTTCTTTGGTGGAGTAACAAATTTCATTACTTGAATCAAACTGAAGAGAAACAAATGCATTTTTTTTTATCAAATTTTTATTCATGTGGAGGTTTTCGGCATTCAAAATGGTGATTTCTAAACTGTGATACATCACTTGCTATAAGGTAGTTAGCAAGGTTCTAAATTATGATATCAGTTGTGTTGCGATTTTGATATTCCACATAATTACAGTTAAATACAGTTGATACAACTTCAATTACAGTGAAGAGGTATCTTTGGAAGTGAAGGGTTGAGAGAAAAATGAAATGGAAAATAAGTGGAGGGATATAAATATGGTTTGTGGAAGGAAAAATGAAGGAAATAAGAGAAAAGGAAAGGTTGATTCTTTCCGTTGATTTTACTGTGTTTTGGAAATTAATAAAGTAATGGGACATGGTCCAGTTTGTGATGGAATATGGAAAATGCATATTGAGATTTTGAACTGTGGCTAGGGGCTAGAAAAATGATATATATATCGTTGTTTGGGTGAAGTTACTTGGAAATTTCTGTAGGGAAGAGTTGTAAATATGGTCCAAAATCGCAATTCTGAGTAAGTTCCAATTGGAAAGAAATTTAAATCCAAATTTGCACAGCCAAGTCAACAGGCAGACTTTGGGTATTGACACTACTTATCATAACATAGATAGTCTAAAAGAGCAAGGGATGTATTGGATTGAGATTGAAAATTTCTGTAATCTTAAGTATTTCATCCGACTTTAAATATAAACAAAATTGAATAAAAGAAGTTATTGTATTTGATTAAAAGTTGTATTTGTATTTGGTATTTATTGGGTAGTCTAATTGGGTACCTAGTAAATATAGGATACATTTGTGATTTTCGAATTTGAATCCGATACAAGACATCCAACTAGTAATATCGATATATATCAATTAAATTAAAATTTAAAGACAACATATGGTGATTTTTATTGCATATCCATAATACAAATTCAACCGTTAGATATAAAGTTATTATCACATATATCATGTATATAAAATTTTATATTAATAAAAAATTATTTGATATTTTATTGATTTACTTCAAATTTAATATCACATTAAATTTTATTAAATGAGTTACTTTTGATATATCTTAGTGACATATAACTGATTTTAGATTAATGTCAACCTTTTAATTACATAATAGTATAGATTTTGAAATCTCTAACTTTTTTTTACTCAACATTCTAATTTTTGTACTTCTTTCTAACAATATCATCATTTTATGGCTAATGATGATATATTGCTATATTTTTATACAACCAAAATTAGTATATCCTCTTAAAAAAACATTATTAGTATATGATATTGCTTATACTACTTGAAATTAATGAATTTGTCCCTCGCAAAAGTCTACATAATTCTCCTTTTTTATTTAAGATTTAGTGTCCCAAAACTTTCGAGTAATCACTTTTGCATTGCAATAGTCATTCATTTTTTTTTTTGACACTGCGAAAAATAAAACACGAGAGCACCTCTAGAGTGTCCTAGAGTTGGCCTTACAACCAAGAGACTGGATTATTTCTAATTTCTAATTTTTTTTTTATCTTAACTCTTTAATTTGCGTTGGCCAAGCATTAATCTAGCATTTTTTTAGGGGAACAAATTAATTTCATTTCAACATGAATAATGTGAATAACACACGTTTGGATTCATATAAAATGTTTGGGAACTAATATAAAACTTTGACACCCTAGCAAACGTGTGAGCAATAAGGTTGGATTGTCTTTTGATGAAACTAATATTATAGTTTTGATGAAAAGATAATAAGACTTTATAACCTCTCAACAACAAACCAAATTCATCTTGTAGTCTTTCATTGATGCCATCAATTACTAATTTTCAATCTGTCTCGAAGGTAACTCTATGAACTCCTAACTCATGCAGCTAAGACATATCTTCCAAAACACCAAACGCTTCGGCCTCTTTTGGTAATAAATTGATCTAGCATTATAATATTAACAACTGAATTATAATCAATTTCATCAAGCTATGCTACTCACCCGATTATATATACTTTGAAAAAACTAAACATGATATGGCAATAACACACGTGAGCACAGAACTCTAAATATAGAACTAACATGAATCCATATTGGAAAATATAGAATACTTGTTTCATAATTTTGCAACCGGGATGTTATATAAGGTAGCATGAGCAATATAAAGCAAATTCCCGTTCTTCTTCAGTTTAAACTCTAGTGCAACCATAGTCACATTTCTTCCACGTTTCACCACTGAGGCATCAGCTGCAACTTCTGCCTACACAAACAACATAACATCAATCCATTTGTTGGATAACTTATAACCATGAAGAAATGCATGAGCATTTTCCTCGTTAGGAGGATTTGGATTCTGCATTCAAACATGCAATTGCCAATCTTGCCAATTTGATTAAGTTTCCGACTTTGAATTTTGAACCCTGTTAACTGAAGTCAGATTGTGATTCGTCTAAATATTAATCGAACAGTCTAGATTGTGTGACCATGTCAAATGTGTGATTTCCTGATTGCATGAAATCCAGATCCCTCAATATAGAGTGTAAGAGTAATCTAGCACGGTAGCTTACTAACATTACATATTGAATAGGTAGCTTTATCTACCAAAAATTTCAGCCTTATTGTTCGACATGATAAATAAGGAACTAATAAGCAACACATTCGCAATGCTAAGAATTGGCATCTCATATGATAATAAAGAGAAACAATGTTCATTATACATAAACAGAACTTACATTTGTTGGAGCACCAGAGAGATATGAAGCATTAATTTCCCCAAGAAAAAGTTCCTTGTCTTCAGCAACAACAGTTCTAGCGCAAGCAATTGACAGCAACTCAACCACAGAACCAACAGACCCACCATGCAGTGTTCCAAGAGCATTCTGTAAGTTCAATAAAGAATTCAACCGCCTTTTTTTTCCATCTCATATTTTCTCAAGTACCAAACAGAACATAACAAGTAGTAATCATGAAGCAGACACAAATTGAGGAGGAAAGACTCATTCTCATTGTCATTGATTGGTCCAAATTGATACATAAATGCCTCAAAAGGTAATGTTTTTTTAAAAATGTCAGCTAGTTGGTACTGAGTTTTGACATGAATAACTTGTACCAGATTACAGTTGTACCTATTCTTTAATGAAGTAGCAATCAATGTCAATATGCTCGGAATGTTAATAGAATGAAGGATTAGAAGCTAGAAGTGTTGCGTAGCTGATTGATTATCACATGAAATCATAGTGAAGAAGGTGAAAAATTCAAAGTGAACAACTAATCATTGTAGCCAAGCCAAATAAATCGACTCATAATTGATCCCAAAACTCTATACGCAACTTTCGCTTATGACCAAGATGCAAACATCATCTTGGTTATCGGCCAAAGTTGTCTACTGTAGATTGCTTCAATGAATCAATCAGAAAGTTAAATACAAAAATCTAAGGTACAAAAGATTAGGAGCTTTAAGCAAACACAACAGTTACAAGGCCAATAAGCCAGTTTTTCATAAACAGTTTTCTATTTTAAAACAATTGAGAAAGAAGAAATTTTGCTCATTATTAACTTTTAAAAGCAGAAAATTGTGAATGAATAGAAGTCAATTAGTGCGAAGATATCGTAGTGATTATGACATCTAAATTGAGGCTAAACCCTAAAGACACAAAAAGACAGCAAGATAAATGGTAAAGAAAAACGTTGTTATGCATAATAAGAAAGAAGATAAGAAAAGGATGTTACAGAGATTTGGGGTTTGACAGAAAGAGTGCAAGAGATTCGTCCACGTTGGATGTGATCGACCTTGATGAAAGTTGAAAAGAAATGGGAATAGAAACCAGTTATATTGTTGCAAATTTGAGGAATTGGTTTGGACATGCCAAATTTTCCAATGAAATTCAGAGTCCTAGAAGCAAGTTCAGGATCGGAGATCAAGAGTTCACCATCATCGGAGGAACCTTTCGCCGCCATTGTTTCCTCCGTTCCCTTCGCTGTCATGTCACAACAATATTCTCATTCTTTTACTTGAGAGTTGAGAGTACTATTAAGTTACTGTCTTTTTTAAAATTATTTTCTCTTTAATTCATGTGTTTATTCAATCTAACAGATATTTGAATTTGTTACTGTAGTTTAATTATTTTTTTTCTACCGTTTTAATCGGTGGTTTTTTTTATGAATTAAACTATCTTGTCAAAAGAAAGAATTATCCAAATTGGGCAATATCTTTGGAGTGAAAGATAGAATTGAACAGGATTTAATTGAACGTTAGTAAATTTCACTTTATTATTCTCCCGCAAAATACTTGAATTTAATAGTTGATAAAGTATTCTAACTAATTAATAAGATATTTTTATTATTTAATTGTTTTATAATTAATCATTTTATAATAATGTTAAATAAATAATTAATATTTTAATTATTATTGAAGTATTTTATGTTAGAGATATCATATTATATTACTTTACATTTTCTGTAATGAGTTAAATAAATGATTAATAATTTGTATTATAATAATTAATAAAATTATTTAAGTGATTAATGAAATATATTTGTACAAAATGGTTTTTCAAATAATTAAATTAAAATATGTGAGTAGTAGATACGATATTCAATATTTGTATCAAAATGTACATTTAAATAATATTATTATAAATTAGTTAGAGGAAGAAATATTTGCAATCTCATCTAAATATTCATATAGTAAGACCTCGGAATATAGAATGAGACATTCGAGCAAAAAAGAGAGATAGGGACAACTACTTTGCAATATTTTTAAAGTTTTGGTTATGATTAATTATTTAAAAAATAATTCATCATCTAAATTTATTTAATATTATGCATTTTATATTTATTAAATAAATATGTTATGAACAAGAATAAACATGTGAGCTGGGAAAATATAACAGTTAGTTGGGAAACATACAAAATAAAATGAATCAAGGACTCATGGGGAATGATACATACATCATGGAGCCAACGAGAGGTTAAAAAGAGAGTTCATAACTGTAAATATTCATTTTGTCAGCATAAATAGGAAGAAGGTGAGCTAGGGTGTGCAGAAATTGAGAACATTATTACCTTTCTCTTGATATTCTTCCTGAATGATTTTCTTGTTATTTTTTTAATTAGTAGTTTTTTTACATTGGTCGAAGTGAATGGTTTGTTGTAGCTTCACATAGCACTTATCAACATTTTCCTTGTATTAGATTTGAATTTATTGAAATAGAAATATGAGGTTTCATAAGGACTATATGAAAGCTCGTCACAATATCGCGCAATTAGATCGGGTAGAAGTTCAACTCAGCACTTTCTAACTCGCCTCCACCTCAGCACTCTCCAACTCAGCGCATCTTAAAGTCCCTCTCCAGAACAAAATTCGCCTTTGGGTGGTCATGCTGGTGTTACACGAACTAAAACAAGAATTGCTACTCAATTGTTTTGGTATACTATGACAAAGGATATTAAGGAGTTTGTGTCTCAATGTTTGATTTGAGAACATGCCAAACATTCTAATGCTCTCCCTGCAGGACTGTAGCAGCCACTTCCAATTCGACATCAGATTTGGGACGACTTGGCTATGGATTCTATAATGGGACTTTCCTTGTCTAAAACGGTTTTCTACAATGCAGTAAAATTCCGATACAGATCTGGTCTATTTTATCCTAGGACTTCGTGGTTGATAATATGCCTTGTACAATTTGAGCGCCGCGAAACGTCTTAAAGAGAGCGACCTAGTGCGCGACTCAACCCAGTAATATCTTCGGTGGCATAAATTGTGATTTTTAAATAGTTTTTAAAACTCAAATTCAAACATCTGTCCATTTCCATAAAATAAAATGAATTAAGGACAACTGGTGAATGATCCATATATCATGGAGTCTAGGAGAGACCAAAGAGAAAATTCCTAAGAGGAAGGTGCGCTAACGATTAACGATGGGTGTACAGAAATTGAGAATACTATTTCCTTTCTCTTGGCATTCCTTAAAAGGATTTTCTTGATATTTCTTTAATCAATAGTTTTTTTACATTCCTAGAAGTGAAGGGTTTGTTGTAGCTTCACTTAGCTCTTCTCAAAATTTTCTTTGTATTAGATTTGAATTTATTAACATATAAATACGAGGTTTCAATACATCTTACCTGTGCAATTATTATAATCGTTATAGACGATCAAAGTAAGATATTTGTAACAAAAATATATTTTATTTTCTTTGTATGTTTAAAAAAGTTTATACACATAACTAAACTTAATTTAATTTAAAGAAATTATTGTTTTTTTTATAGAATAAATGGTTAACTCACACAACTGATGTCTCAAATTCAAATCTACCATAAAATATAAATACTAGCAATATATGAATTTATCAATTAAATTAAAAATTAAAAAGCATATTAATAACATTTATTTTTGAGATATCTATTATAAAACCGGATAACATTTTATTATGAAAGTGGTCATATGTACAATTATTATTTTAATTTTTCAAGTTTAATGTTAAATTCACACACATTAAACAAAGATAAATCAAATGGGGTCAAATTTCCATTTAATGATAAATACTCTTTTTGTAGTAAAATATAATTAAAAAAAATGAATAAAAAAATAAATATATTTGATATAAAATTTTAGATTAAATATATTAACTTTATTTTACTCATTATTGCTTAAAGTTTGTTATGAAGTAGTAGTAAATAAAATAAAATTACAACAATTTTATTTAATAAAATATCAAAGTAATAATTTTGACCAATAACCTGTGATAAACACTACGCATGTGTGATGGGGAAGGGGTTGGACCCCTACTTGCCCCTACTACAAGTTTTATTCTTGATTTTAAGGGTAGAGTAGGCATGGCAACGGGGCGGCTCTGCGGCGGATTTCGCTTCCTCTACACTCCGCACTCGATTAAACGGAGAAAACCCACATCCGCTCCTATTTTATAGTGGGTGTAAAATTTAGACACTCATTTCTGCCCGTAACGGATCTCGGGTTTCCTCGCCCGCACCCGCACCCACTCATATATATAAAATTATAAATTGAAAAACCATATTTATTATAATAAAATAATTATTATTAAATAATAATGAAATTAAAAAAATATTTTCTATAAAGATAAAATTATAATTTTTAATATTTAAGAAAATATTCAAAATATTTAATATACATATATATATATATATATAATTTAAAAATTGTAATAATATTACTAGTGGGGCAGATGCTGGTGCGGGTAGATATCATCACCCCCAAACTCGCCTCCGTTCCCGAATTTTAATGTCGGAGAAAATTCGCACCTGCACCCAATTAAAACGGATTTTTCCCGCCCAAATCAAGCGGGTTTGAATAGGTACCCGCGGGTGCGGATTTTATTATCATCTCTAGAGTAGAAAAGTATAAGATCTCATTCTTTAAACCCAAAATCATATTTATCCATATCATTGTAACTATCAATTAAATTGCACTTATGAGACACACATACATCTATTAGTTATCTATTTATAAAAATATGGTTTTGTCGTATCACTTGACACAATATTAAATTACGCTCTCCCTCGGATTTTATATTTTCTATTGTTTTATCTTTTGCTTTTCTTTATACTATTTTTTTTTTGTTTACGTTTGTTAATGAGTTTTATAAAGAAATCTATTTTATATGTGATATATTTTTTAATTTTTATAAATTTTGTTTTTATTTATATATGTATGTGTTTTCCTCTACCAATCACTTTTACATTTTTGTTCCTGCGTATACAAAGCATCAAATCTCGTATCTGCTATCTAAAATTTAATATTATACAGTTAAATATGTTTATAATTTTTATAAAATTTCCATATTTTAATTTAAGTTTTTATAAAATAAAAATACAATTTTTAATTTATATAAAATTATTCAACAAACAATTTTAGTTTTTACATAAATGAAATATATTTATTTGATCTTCAAATTTAAATTTATTGAATGATATTTTTGCAAGCATGTTTTGAATATTATAAAAAGGATCTCCACAAAAATTTAAATTTTTTAATTTGATATAAATTAAATATGAAATTTTTTAATGTAAAAATTAAAGAGAAAAGTAATGCAAATATAGATATAT
>JBBPBS010001171.1:8774278-8792373 GCA_037974835.1 Cicer judaicum | reverse complement strand
ATAAAATCAATCAATTATATTAATTTAATATATATAATTTTTTATTCTAAAGTGTCTAAAAGTAAATTTTCATATCGTCTTAAACTTCTTTCTGCTATACATATACATATATATATATATATACATATATATATATATATATATATATAAATACATGTTAAATACTCATATAACTCACTTAGAAGTTAGAACTAATGAATATATAACATCATTTAAGCGAGGAATATGCGATTGATCAATAACCATTCAAGCATTTACTAAAAAAAATAAAATAACCATTCAACTTCAAGTATATAAAATTCTATAAGAAAGCGATTATAAAACGCTATCATCTAGTATATATTTCATGGAATAACAATATGTAAATATAATTTTAGACTTCCACAAATCTAAAATATAAAAAGACTTAATTAAGTTTATATTAGTTATAAGTATTTAAAAAGCTCTAAAAATTAAGTTGTTAGTTATACATATGCTAACAAGTTGTTTGCACTTTGCAGCATGATGCTGAATTAGAGTTTAAAACTTAAATAATTAATAACCCTTGCAAGAACCTAGCTAATTACATGAGTTTAATTTATATGAAGTTAAATTTACATGTGGAATTATATTATCTATCGTGGAGGTGTTGTGGTTTAAAATTTATCTAATTATTAGACTTGATAAAGTATATTATTATGCAAGTCGGTTTGACAATATATCAGATATTATTTAAAGTAGATGAACCATTGTATTAAAATAATACAATGATGTTAATTGAATATGATCCAATAGAATAAATCTATAAGTGATTTTTTTTTCTAAACAAAAACGTTGTTGTTTAATCAACTAAGCAGGCTTGCATAGATTTATTATGGAGAATAGCTATATTGTTATAAATTAACTTGAAAAATATGTGATTAGTTGACTTGGAGGCGTATTAGGCAATTTATATGAAAGAACATTGTGTCTTCCTTACTTGTAACAACAACAGATAGAAACTCAACCTTTGTGATTGGAGATCCCTTTATTTGTCGTCTCTTTCCTATGGTGTTATGATATTTTATTTGTCGTCTCTTTCTTTTTAAACTTTTGAAAAATGCAAGGGATTGTTGTAAATTTTGAAAATATTTCAAAAGTTTGAAATAAATTGTTTTCTATTTAAATGTGAAAACATGAAAAATATATTTTATTAGAAAAATAGTATTGATTTATTTTAATTGCAGAAATTTTGGACTTAGTAGAACACCACTTAGTCAAACCCACTCTTTTCTTTTTGTCTCTTCAATTAAATGTTCTCCCTATTTATATATGAGAATTTGACTACTTATTTTCCAGTGTGAAAAAACTTACTTTATGGAACGTGAAAATCTCCCCCTTTTTTTTTTTAACTTGAAAACCCCATCCTTTTCTTGTTCTTTTTCGATCTCTTGGTTTTTTACTAAGTACATTTTTTTGTGGTCTTTGAAATGATATTTCTTGTCAGTTAGGTTTCTTTGGTTTACTAGAATGAGTTTGTTGAATCTTGAAGAATTTGTGTTGTAAGACAAATAAATCCTTAAGAACGGTGAATATTGTCATGCCTCAAGTTTGAGTGTGTTATTTTTTAAGTTTAATAAGAGTTGTTGATGAAGATACCAATTGAGTTGCATTAGTTACCCAATTTTATAAGAAAACGTACACCAAATTTAGTATTATAACTAAAAATATAAGTTTTTTTTTAAGTTCACAAGTGTGATAATGATTTTTTAAATATAATCTCGTAAGAATTACACCTAAATTTATCACAAACTAATGTATAAAATTTGATTCGTTCATGTTTGAGTTTAGGGTTAACTTTTTATTTTGTATTCTTATTACTAAAGTACATTTAGGAATCCTTCTTAAAAATAAAATAAAAAAATTATATAAGAAACTAATTATGGATCTATATGATAGTAAGTTATATTTTGTAAAAAAAATTATAATTTAAGTTATCTTAATATAAATGCTAGATAGTTTAGCAAGTAATCCTAACTCGTCAAAACTGAATACTATATGCTCAAACTAATCTAAAATAAAACCTAACATGACATGACAATTTTTTATTTATTGCTACCATTTTTAATATACATTGAGACATAGCGAAAGTGCATGAAAAAAAGACTAATACCACGTATTTCCACAAATAGAACAATTTCGAATGCATTATTCTAGGTGATATCCACACTTTTCCGATCAATACAATGATGTTGTGTAGTTAATTGTTTAACTATTCAAAGTAATACAACTAATGACATCGCAACCCAATGTCATTAAAATTAAAAATATGATTATCATTAATATTAAATGATAAAAAAATGAATTTATATCAATAATTTATACAAATCGATACATTAAAATTAAAAAAAATGAATTTAATTAAAAAACAATAAATTAAATGATAAAAAATATGATTATCATTAATAAAAATTAACTTTAACAATATTTTTATATCAATAATTTTGACAAATACAATTTGCTAAAATAAAATCTCAATTCTTATTTTTTTTTTTCCTCTTTTGATAGAAGCTCCCCTAATAACATTTCTTTGATCATCCACTCCTCCATCCATTTCATTATCTAATTCCCAATTGAGGTCTTGAAGTATTCCAGAATATTCTTACAAACAAGTGTCATCATGATTCATATCCCATTTTTTGAAAAGACCATTCTTGTAGCTACCAGAAAATCGTGACTGTAAGCGAATATTTGAGTGAATATAAACCAACTTGTCCTCTCTTGCACAATTAAGCCGATTCCTTTTTACATCATGGATATATGAATAAGTACTCCAAGTTCTTTCAACGGAAGAGCTACTTATTGGTTGAGATAATACTTTTTTTTGCCACCTCTGCTAGTTCAGGAGTTTCAAATCCATACATTGACCACCAATTAATAGAATCCATCGTTACATCATCCAATTGAGCCGCAGACATTGCATATATTCCTTTTTTTGTGTGAAATATAGCAAACTGATCACGTAGAAGTTTTTGTTCCTCTGCATTTTTAGATATTTTTTCAAAAGCTTGCATAACTGCAGTCACTACTTCCTTATCTTGGTTTGGAGCTTTTCTAGCTATACCTCCAGGAGCAGGTGTGGAAAGATAATGAGTATCATAAAATCTAGGGGTTAGTACAAAACCTAAACAATGGATGGTATAATTCATTTTGGTCCATCTTGCAGTAACAATTGTTTCCATTTCAGAATAACAATTTGCATATTTATTTGTTTTCATAATCTCTTGTATTTCCCCAAGCATAGAATCCATTTTTTCATAAAATTCTCCCATTTTTGGCCCTTCACCATCAGCAATTTAATCAAATGATAAATGGGTTTTGTTTGTTGGATATTTGCCTATTTTTGATATTATTGACAAACATACATCATTAAATAAATCTAACATTTGTAAACTGAGAAAAATTTCAGGATCAACAACTCAACCCTACAAACTTGAGACAATTGCTTGGAACTTGAGAAATCAACAAAAGCTTGAAGATTCACAGGCAAATCGATTGGTCAAATCGATTCTGTAACAGGGTTGAATGAAATTATGCAGTCTGGAAGTAAGCAATCGATTGGCACAATAAAACCTGATATCAATCAATTAGGCAAATCGATTGGTACATCTATCAGAAAATAAATTGTGCAAGTCAGAGAGCTTGTTAGCCTCAAATCGATTGGGCAAATCGATTGGTTAATTCTCCAGGACTGAACTGATTGCTCACATCGATTAGACAAATCGATTGGTATATTTACTGAAATTAAAATGTGCAAGTCAGTAGCCTGTCTTGTATTCAAATCGATTTGGTAAATCGATTGAGCCAATCATATCAGTGTTGATATTTGTCTATATCGATTGGGATAATCGATTTCGAAGGTCACAGAGCCAAACCAAAAGTGAGCAAATCGATTGGACAAATCGATTTACCCAAATGTACTTAAAAAGAGAGTTGGTATGGGATATATGCAATCGATTATCACAATCCACTAAATCATTTATGTTGAAATAAGTTTGGCATCAATCGACTGGGTAAATCGATTGAATGAACCAAATAATAAAATGAGCTTCAGACTTAAATCCACAATTGATTAGACACATCGATTATGTTGTTTAAAATCAATTATGTATCTTGTCAAATCGATTGGGCAAATCGATTGATGTAAGCCACTGTGTCTCTGGAACCAGTGAAATCGATTGACCAATTTGATTGGTACAAAAGTTTTTAGAAACAGTGATGGATTAAGGATTATGTATATAGTTGCATCGATTGGACACATCGATTGTTTTGATCTCGTTGTTGGAACAAAACACTACAAATCGATTGTGCACATCGATTCATATATAAACATTCATCCAAGTTTGAAAAACTCAGGTAAACTAATCGATTAGGTAAATCGATTAGTATGTGCAGATTCAAGATTCAAGAAAAACAAGATTCGCGAAATCGATTGGACAAATCGATTAGCCTGCTTTACAACTTTAAGAAATCGATTGGCCTAATCGATTGACACGTTGTTTTTCCTGAAACTATATAAACTGCATTTACTCATTTCTTCTCATAATAATCATAACAACCATACTCATACCACAATGATAACAACTGAAAATATTACAATCCTTTCTCAATTGATATTACTTTGAATATCTTTTTCAGCCTTAAACAATTTACATTGGTGATCAACAAGGATTGAAAAAGACAACAATTGAGAAAGATAGCTTTGAGAAGAATGAAGATCAAGAACGTTGTATATTTGATCATTTGCAATTTCTGTAATTCAAATTCTGTAACCAAATTACTTTGAGAAAATCCAGTTACAACTGGTAGTGATCTTTTGTGATTGAGGGATCTCATCAAAAGGACACTTGACTGAAATCTTGGAAGAGTTTGTGGGAGATAAACTCTGGGATTCACGGAGAGAAGACTAGAATATAAAAGAATAGTTTAAGATTGATAGGCGAGGAGCTGGAACATCTGTAAACTGATTCTAAGACATTCAAACTGTTTTGACGCACTTCTCCATATAATCAATAACTGATATTACTTGACATTCTTTAAAATTGATTATTAGGGACCTTCCGCAATCTTATGTTTTGTAAATTTACAATTTATAAAACTGTTGCGCATTTTGTTAGCATAAATATAATTCTTGCATATATTTTCATAAAACTGAGGCCTGATTACCATCAATTGGTATCAAAGCCAGCTTTTGTAAGAGTAACTCTCATCAAAAGAACATGGCCTCTGATTTTTTCGGAGAGGGTGCGTCGTTAGCAAGGCCTCCTGCCTTTAACGGTGCAGCATACATGTATTGGAAACAACACATGTTAATTTTTCTTGAAGCTAGTGGTATTGACATTCTTGATGCTGTAGAGAATGGACCTTTTGTGCCAACCATAGCAGGTACTGGTGATTCAGCAATCTTAAAGCCTAAAAGCGACTGGTCTGAAGATGACAAAAAGAAAGTTGGGTACAACGCCAAAGCCAAGAACATTATTACTGCAGCCTTCAGTCATGATGAATTCTTCAGAGTCTCAAATTGCAAGACAGCAAAACAGATGCGGGATACACTTCACCAGACACATGAAGGAACCACAGACGTAAAGAGAGCTCGGATAAGCACTCTCATGCACGAGTATGAGTTGTTTAGCATGAAGAAAGAAGAAACAGTCAACGACATGCAGACTCGATTTACACACATAATCAACAACCTAAATGCATTAGGAAAAGAAATAGATAACGAACAACAAGTGAGCAAAGTCATGCGATGTCTAACTCGGGAATGGCAACCAAAGGTTACAGCCATTGCAGAATCAAAGGATACCGGGAGCATGGCTATAGCTACATTGTTTGGTAAATTGAGAGAACATGAAATGGAACTACATAGACTCAATGAAGCTGAACTAGTTGACAGAAAACGAAAAGGATTGTCGTTGAAAGCCCAAACACATCAATCTAAATCTGAACATGGAAGTAGCTCAGATGAATCCAGCAGTGAGGATAATGAAGAACCTGAACTGGGGTTACTTGTCAAGAAGTTTAAGAAATTTCTGAAAAAGAAAGATAGCAAATTCAGAAAACAATCAAACTCAAAGAACAATGACAGTAAGACAATCACATGCTATGAATGTGGAAAAACTGGTCATATAAAGGCTGATTGTTACAAGCTGCAGAACAAAAACAGAAATTCCAAAACTAAAGGCAAGGAACCAGCTCAGAAAAACAGAAAAGCCTACATGGCATGGAATGACAATGAAGAATCCTCCACATCTTCAGAAACTGAAGAAGCAAATATGTGTCTCATGGCTAACACGGATTCTGAATCAGAAAGTGAGGTAAGTTCACAATATAATCCTTCCTTTGATGAACTGCAAGATGCGTTTAATGAACTGCATGCTGAGTATGTTAAATCTGTTAAGCAGTTAGTAAGCACAAAGAAAATGCTTGAACAACAGTGCATATTGCATGATCAAATGAAAACTGATTATAGAAAAATTGAAGACTTATGTGAACAATTAAAAATAGACTCACATGAAAAATCTGCCAAATGCAATGATCTTGAAAATTCTATTGCTTTATTGAAGTCTGATTTATTAAAATTCTCTAGTAGCAAGGATAAACTGAATGACATCCTTAGCAACCAGAGAAATGTCAATATAAAATTTGGACTTGGCTTTAATAAAAATATGCATGTCAATAAGAACAGAACTAAGCATGGAATAGGATATGGTAATGTTCATCATCACCAGAAATTTGTTAAGACTAGTCACATGCAAAATATCTTTGTCAAACCAAAACAGTATGTATCCTCTGTTGTTACTTGTCATTTTTGTTGTAGAAAAGGACACTATGTTTACAATTGCAAATACAAAAGACTTGCTAACAGAGGATATAAACAGATTTGGAAGATTAAGACACAAGATGTTGAAACTCACCCCCTAGGACCCAATTTAAGTTGGGGACCTAAATTGAAATTCTAAATTTATTGCAGGTATGCTTGAGATCCACGAAACACCAATGGTATCTTGACAGTGGATGCTCAAAGCATATGACAGGGGACAAGTCAATGTTTATGTCCCTAAATCTGAAAGACGGTGGATTTGTAAAGTATGGCGATAATAACAAGGGCAAGATCTGCGGTGAAGGTAACATTGGTAGCGAATCGACTACTATAATTAAAAACGTCTTATACGTAGAAGGGCTGAAACACAACCTTCTAAGTATCAGTCAGCTGTGTGACAACGGTTTTCAAGTAAGCTTTTCACCACTCTCTTGCACAATTGAAAACAAAATTGATAAAAGCATGAAATTGGTAGGTGATAGAGTTAACAATATCTATATGCTTGATTTAACTGTTGTACCTACTGATTCTCTTTGTTGCTTATTATCAAATGCTGATGAAACATGGTTATGGCATAAACGTATTGCACACATTCATATTGGTCATTTGAATAGACTTGTTAGCAAACAACTAGTCATAGGACTCCCTGACAAGAAGTTTACTAAGGATAGGCTATGTGATGCTTGTGAACAAAGTAAACTTGTCAAAACCTCTTTTCCCCCAGTAGACTTAGTCAAAACCGATAGGGTTTTGCAGCTGCTTCATATGGATCTCTTTGGTCCTTCTCAGGTGAGAAGTTTTGGTGGCAATTTGTATGGTTTTGTACTAATTGATGATTATTCTAGATTCACATGGACATTCTTTCTGACTCATAAAAGTGAAGCTTTTTCTGTTTTTAAAAAGTTTGCAAATTTGGTACAAAATGAAACAAGTCAGAAAATTATGTCTATCAAAAGCGATCATGGAGGAGAGTTCCAAAATGATGCTTTTGATACATATTGTGAACAGAATGGTATTCATCACATGTACTCAGCCCCTAGGACACCACAGCAAAATGGTGTAGTTGAAAGGAAAAATAGGTCTTTGGAGGAATTAGCTAGGACCATGCTTAAGAACTCCAAGGTACCTAAATTTTTCTGGGCTGATGCAGTTAGTACTGCCACACATGTTGTCAACAGGGTCTTGATTAGACCAATCCTTAGGAAAACTCCATACGAGTTATATAAGGGTAGAAAGCCAAATATTTCTTACTTTAGAGTTTTTGGGTGTAAGTGCTTTGTTTTGAACAATGGTAAGGAACATCTGGGTAAGTTTGATCCTAAGGCAGATGAGGGTATCTTTTTAGGTTATTCCCAAACTAGCAAAGCCTACAGAATCTACAATAAAAGAACAAAGACTATAGAAGAGCCAGTTCATGTAAAGTTTGATGAATTTTTTAAAGAAAACATGAACAAAACTCCTTCTATAGTTGATGCATCTTTGGATGATAATGTAGAATCTGAACCATTAGAACCAGAGGTAGTTGCAACCCAATCCAATAGTGACTGTGTTGAACCTGTTGCATTAGATGAGTTACCTAAGGAGTGAAAGTTCAATAGAAACCATCCCATAGATAACATCATAGGGGACATCTCTAGAGGAGTGGCAACCAGGAGAAACCTTAGTCATTTCTGTAACCTTACAGCCTTTGTATCTCAGATTGAACCTAAGAACATTAAGGAAGCCTTACTAGATAGTGAGTGGATACTTGCTATGCAAGAGGAGTTGAACCAATTTGAGAGAAACCAAGTGTGGATTCTAGTACCTAAACCAGAAGATAAACACATCATAGGAACAGGATGGGTGTTTAGAAACAAACTGGATGAGAATGGTGTGATCACTAGAAACAAAGCTAGGTTAGTGGCCAAGGGTTACAATCAGGAAGAAGGGATAGATTTTGATGAAACCTATGCCCCTGTAGCTAGGTTAGAAGCCATTAGAATCCTGCTGGCTTTTGCGTTTATCATGGACTTCAAACTTTATCAAATGGATGTGAAAAGCGCATTTCTCAATGGTGACATCCAAGAAGAAGTGTTTGTTAGCCAAACCCCTGGTTTTGAAAATCCTGATTTTCCTAATCATGTATACAAGCTAACAAAGGCTCTCTATGGATTGAAACAAGCTCCTAAAGCTTGGTATGTGAAACTTAGCACTTTCCTCATTCAACAAAACTTTGTAAGAGGCAATGTTGATAAAACTCTTTTTATAAAAACTAATGAAAATGATATATTGCTGGTCCAAATTTATGTTGATGACATAATATTTGGATCAACCAATAACAAGCTTTGCAAAGACTTTGAAAATTTAATGAAAGGTAAATTTAAAATGTCTATGATGGGAGAACTCTCCTATTTTCTGGGATTTCAAATTAATCAAAGCAAGCTTGGAATCTTCATTAGCCAAACAAAATATTGCAATGATTTAATAAAGAAGTTTTGTTTTGATAAATACAAATCCATTGATACACCTATGAGTTCAGCTAGTAACCTAGATAGAGATGAGATGGAAAAACCAGTAGATATTTCCAAGTATAGGAGCTGATAGGATCTTTACTGTACCTTACTGCAAGCAGGCCTGACATTATGTTCAGTGTTTGTTTGTGTGCCAGGTTTCAGTCAAATCCTAAGGAATCTCATCTTAGCGCAGTTAAGAGGATTTTCCGGTATCTTATAGGAACTAGGAATCTCGGCTTATGGTACCCCAGAGGATCTACATGTTCATTGGTTGGTTTTTCAGACTCAGATTTTGCTGGATGTAAGTTGGATAGGAAGAGCACTTCAGGCACTTGTCACCTACTTGGAAACTCTCTTGTATCATGGTTTAGCAAGAAGCAAACGAGTATTGCCCTTTCTACTGCCGAAGCGGAATACATAACAGCCGGGAGCTGTTGTGCTCAGCTTCTTTGGATGAAACAACACTTATTGGACTTTGGTGTGGACTTAGGAACCGTGCCTATCATGTGTGATAATACAAGTGCAATATGTATCACTAAGAATCCAGTAATGCACTCCAGAACCAAGCACATTGAAATTCGGCATCACTTTATTTGAGATCAGTTTCAAAGTGGGAATATTAAGCTGGAATATGTCAACACAACTGAGCAGTTAGCAGACATATTCACCAAAGCCTTGCCAAAGGAAAGCTTCCATTACATCAGGATGAAACTGGGCATAATAGATCCAAGTGAGATCTGAATTATGTGCCAAATCGATTAGGCAAATCGATTTGACTCATAATATATCTATTTGTCTCAGTTTGAATACTCGAAATCGATTAGGGTAATCGATTTAGCCTATTATGTATGAGAATTCAAGTGAAAGGAATCGATTTGGATAATCGATGCTGATACAAGTTACATTTTGGACTGATATGACAGAGAAATGAATAATCTCGAAATCGATTTGGGAAATCGATTTACAATGTACTAATCGATTTGGGGAATCGACTGTTACATCTGATGTGAGATTTTCAATTGCAATCGATTTGGGAAATCGATGCTGATATGGATTGTTGTTCTGAACTGTTACTTGATGATTACTGGACTGGCTCGAAATCGATTTGGGAAATCGATTTGGTAACTACTAATCGATTAGGGCAATCGATTAGCAATATTACCGTTGGAATTTTTACTAGCCGTTACAGTACTTATTACTTTCACCTCTTTCACTTCCCCAGCAACGGTACGATAAATCGATTGACCCAATCGATTTTCACTTCAGAAAGTATATAAACAACAGTGTACAATCGATTTCAATCACAGTTAACCCACTCTCAATCGATTTTGCCTCAGAAATTCATACTTTCTCTTTGTATTTCTATCATTGTTCATCACTTCCCTCAATCCTAATCCCTACCATCTCACATACACTAAAATGGCAAGAGTAAAGCAAACTCAACCAAGAACTCCATCATCATCATCATCATCATCAAGTGGTAGAACTCCATCATCATCATCATCATCATCAAGTGGTAGAACTCCATCACCTCCTCCTACCTTGACAAAAAGAGTATCAATCCCTACTCATAAGATTCTAGCCAAAGATAAAGGAAAGGGTATTGCTACTGATCAAGGAAAGAATAACAACAAGCGAAAAGAGCCGCCTACGGAAAAGCTTCTTGCTGATGCAATGAAGGAGATTGCTAGTAAGAAGAAGAAGAACAACAACACTTCTTCTCCTCCACCCAAGAAGGCTCCTGCAAAAACCAAGCCCGTAGAAGTGTCTGATTTGCCTCCTGCTTTTCTCAAACGGAATATACATGAAGCACGCTACATGGACTTCGCCTATTTCGACGAAGATGGATTCACCTTCCAAGATCATCTACGGTTTCACGGTTTAGAAGCCTTCCTCTCATGCTCATTGGATTCATATCCTAACTTGGTTAGGGCCTTCTACTCATCCTTCAAAGTGAGTGAAGTGGGATTCAAAGCTACAGTCAAAGGAAAGAAGATTTCCATGACCTTTGAGGAGTTCTCGAGCCTCTCAGGACTGCCTTATCATGGAAACTCTGTGGATGGATGCTCCAAAGCCGACGCTGCTGATGAAGGCTGGGAAGCATCTCTGGATCGTCATACAGCGGTGCAGGACCTGATGGTTGAGGGTTTTGCCGAGTCAGTGACACTACCTATTGGCCAAATGAAGGTTTAACAAAGAATGCTGATGTACGCTTTGACCCGGATGCTTGTTCCCAGATCCGGAAACCATGCAGTCGTCCAACGCTTGGACATCGTGCTGCTGTGGGGATTGTGCAAAGAGCTCAAGATGAGCTGGGCTTGGATAGTCCTCAGGCATATGTTAGAAGCTGCACAAGGGAAGCTGGTACTTCCTTACCCCCAGCTAATCACTAAAATCCTGGAGCACTTCAAGATTTCTTTTAAAGGTGAAGAGTCGACCAAGACTATCCTGTCTTTTGGAGAATCCATTGTGAATCAGATGCAGCTGCGCAAGGTCAATGGAGTTTGGATGCGTCCTCAGGCTAGTGCTGAACAAACCCAGCAAAGTGCTGGACCACCAGTTGTTGAATCTGTTCCAGCAAGCTCTGACGTTATTACCAAACTACTTGGGTTAATGGAAGCACAGGCTGCTCACAACATCAAAATGGAGAATGCTATGCAGAAGCTTCAGGCTAATCTGACTTTGATAGCACAGGATGTGGCAGCAATCCAGGAACATCTAGGCATTAAGTTGTCTTTCAGTGATGTTGCTGAGATTGGAAGACAGGCAACAGAAGAACAAACTCCGACACACACCGAGGTTGCTGCAACTCATGTTGAGGAGACACCTGCTGAGGGTAATACAGCGGTCTCAGCCTCTTCCCCAGAAGATAATGAGGACCAGCCTACCTTAGATGTTTAGGATTTTAGATTCTTTTGGTCTTTTTGTATCTTTGTACTTTCTTTGTAATTTTGCCTTAATGAATGAACATTTTCACATAACTTTTGATTATAAAGTGTGTTTCATTTCATTAACAATACGTGTCATAATCCTGTTTACTTTCGTATTTTTTTTACATTTTTGTTTTTCAAACTGCTCCTGTTGCTAATGTGTTACTTTTTCAGTTTTAGCTAGCAACTCCGGGGGAGCTCAGTTCTGAGTTTTATTTTGTTACTCCTTTTTGACTCAAATGACAAAGGGGGAGAACAATTTAAAACTTGTACTTGTTTTTTGAACTAACCCTTATATTATATGCTGATACTTTTTAATGCTCTGATACTTGTTAAGCATGACAATGATAATATATTCACCCTAACTAATCACTTTGCAATCGCTCTGATACATCGTGGGCACTCAGAGTTAGGGGGAGCTTAACTAGACTGTTGTAATTAAAATATTTTATTATGTTTCCTTGAAATATTTCTCAAGTTAAAATTGCATGTTTGTCACTTAAATCAAAAAGGGGGAGGTTGTTGGATATTTGCCTATTTTTGATATTATTGACAAACATACATCATTAAATAAATCTAACATTTGTAAACTGAGAAAAATTTCAGGATCAACAACTCAACCCTACAAACTTGAGACAATTGTTTGGAACTTAAGAAATCAACAAAAGCTTGAAGATTCACAGGCAAATCGATTGGTCAAATCGATCCTGTAACAGGGTTGAATGAAATTATGCAGTCTGGAAGTAAGCAATCGATTGGCACAATCGATTTGCACAATAAAGCCTGATATCAATCGATTAGGAAAATCGATTGGTACATCTATCAGAAAATAAATTGTGCAAGTCAGAGAGCTTGTTAGCCTCAAATCGATTGGTTAATTCTCCAGGACTGAACTGATTGCTCACATCGATTAGACAAATCGACTAGTATATTTACTGAAATTAAAATGTGCAAGTCAGTAGTCTGTCTTGTATTCAAATCGATTTGGTAAATCGATTGAGCCAATCATATCAGTGTTGATATTTGTCTATATCGATTGGGATAATCGATTTCAAAGGTCACAGAGCCAAACCAAAAGTGAGCAAATCGATTGGACAAATCGATTTACCCAAATGTACTTAAAAAGAGAGTTGGTCTGGGACATACGCAATCGATTATCACAATCCACTAAATCATTTATGTTGAAATAAGTTTGGCATCAATCGACTGGGTAAATCGATTGAATGAACCAAATAATAAAATGAGCTTCAGACTTAAATCCACAATTGATTAGACACATCGATTATGTTGTTTAAAATCAATTATGTATCTTGTCAAATCAATTGGGCAAATCGATTGATGTAAGCCACTGTGTCTCTGGAACCAGTGAAATCAATTGACCAATTCGATTGGTACAAAAGTTTTTAGAAACAGTGATGGATTAAGGATTATGTATATAGTTGCATCGATTGGACACATCGATTGTTTTGATCTCGTTGTTGGAACAAAACACTACAAATCGATTGTGCACATCGATTCATATATAAACATTCATCCAAGTTTGAAGAACTCAGGTAAACTAATCGATTAGGTAAATCGATTAGTATGTGCAGATTCAAGATTCAAGAAAAACAAGATTCGCGAAATCGATTGGACAAATCGATTAGCCTGCTTTACAACTTTAAGAAATCGATTGGCCTAATCGATTGACACGTTGTTTTTCCTGAAACTATATAAACTGCATTTACTCATTTCTTCTCATAATAATCATAACAACCATACTCATACCACAATGATAACAACTGAAAATATTACAATCCTTTCTCAATTGATATTACTTTGAATATCTTTTTCAGCCTTAAACAATTTACATTGGTGATCAACAAGGATTGAAAAAGACAACAATTGAGAAAGATAGCTTTGAGAAGAATGAAGATCAAGAACGTTGTATATTTGATCATTTGCAATTTCTGTAATTCAAATTCTGTAACCAAATTACTTTGAGAAAATCCAGTTACAACTGGTAGTGATCTTTTGTGATTGAGGGATCTCATCAAAAGGACACTTGACTGAAATCTTGGAAGAGTTTGTGGGAGATAAACTCTGGGATTCATGGAGAGAAGACTAGAATATAAAAGAATAGTTTAAGATTGATAGGCGAGGAGCTGGAACATCTGTAAACTAATTCTAAGACATTCTAGTGAAAAGGCTAAGATCGGGTTTGATCTTAGGACTGGATGTAGGCCGTCACGAAGCGGCTGAACCAGTATAAATATCTGCGTACACTTTTCTTTCCTTTATCTCTTTTAGATTTCTGCAATTACTGTGTTCTTGATATTGATTGAATGCATAATAAAGATTCTGTGTTAGATAGCTTTGCATGACAAATTGTTTTGACATGGCTACATGAAAATCAATATCCTGAATTCAAACTGTTTTGATGCACTTCTCCATATAATCAATGACTGATATTACTTGACATTCTTTAAAATTGATTATTAGGGACCTTCCGCAATCTTATGTTTTGTAAATTTACAATTTATAAAACTGCTGCGCATTTTGTTAGCATAGATATAATTCTTGAATATATTTTCATAAAACTGAGGCCTGATTACCATCATTGTTATCTTAACCACATGCTCAACTTCTTCCCAAAAAAAATCACTACCAGTAGTTTCAGCAACTAAAACACCTGTTTTTCTTGTGTTTTCATCTCCTTGCTTAATCCATTCTTTTCAACTGTTCAACACAACAGTAGTTGCAAGTGCTTCTCTACACATAAGTAGTCGCTTAAGTAAAATGTAATGTGAGGCAAACCTAGTCTTTGCTACCTTCAACAATTCAAGCTTTGAATTTGCTCTATACATGGCTAGAACTTGACTATGATTAATAATGTACTTAACTATAGTCTTTCCTTGTTTATATGTATTTTTCAGTCATTCAAATGATTCATCAAAGTCATTAAAAATCAAATTTAAAGTATGCACAACACAAGGAGACCAAAAAATTTGCTTATATTCCTTTTGTATTTCCTTCCCAGCAGCTTTACAATTTGCAGCATTATCGGTCACCACTTATAGAACATTAGATGGTATGATTTCTTCAATGGCTTTAATCAAATATTCAACAATAGCAACTCCCATTTTTTCAACTCCAGAAAAGTCATCGGCATATAAAAACATCGCAGCTCTACTATTCACAACAAGAACATTAATTAGTGGCATATGTTTTACATTACTCCAGCCATCTGACACAATGGATACCCCTTGATGAAACCATGTATCCTTGATAGGAGCTAAATCTTTGTCAATGTGTCTTTTACACTCGTCTAACAAAAATGTTCTTGCCTTTTCAGAAGAGGGAGGTTTGTAGCCTTTAGGACCATTGTTAATAGCGATAACCATCACAAATTGTGGATTTCTTATAACATTAAAAGGAATTCCATTGGCACATAGTCCTTTCATCACCTTCATGTCAACAACATCTCTTCCCAAAAGTTGGAAAGCTTCTTCAAGAGACGTGGAACACACCCCTCTTTCTTTCTTTCTTTTTGAGGGTAGAACACTTCAAAGATGGAGTCACACCAGATTCCTCTTCTTCTTGAACCTTTTTTCTTATTCTTTCATAAGTTTCTCTGTCATTCAACAATGCTGCACATCTTTGAATGCCACAATTTTTCCCTTGTGGAGCACCAAAGAAATGATAGTGAATCCTAGTGTAAGTACTTTTGAATGAATTTCTACAGTGTTTGCATGTCCAGTTTTTAGTCCCCCCCAGATTTTTCCTGGTCACACCGGTGTATATCACTTCTTGGGCTAAAGGAGGTTTGGTTGTTTCATTGGTTGAATGATTTTGAGAAGTTGATGAATTTTTCACTGTTGGTTGAGGTAGACTTTGAGGAATTTCTTCATCACTTGTAGAATTTTGATCACTATCACCATTGGACGACAATATTTCGTGTATTCTCTTTTTTCCAAATACCATATTGATAAAATGGGTAAAGGACAAAATATGTGGGATGTGGAGAGAGCTGAAACAAAATGAGTAGAATACAATTTACAAATTGAGGTGATGTTTGAATCAAACAAAAGAGTTGGATTTATAGTGTGCTGTAAAATTTAGTAAATGATGAAAATAGTTAATGAATAGCAGCTAGCACCTTTTTAAATCAAACAAAGGAGGCGATGTGTAAATGATAGAAACAGAGGCACATGGGTTGCTGAAGAAAAGATTCCTTAATAAATGAAATAATGAACCGTTTCAATTTCCTTCATGCACTCCTCCATTTCTTTTATGCGTATATTCTAGGATTCTGATTTCATTTAAGAATGCTATTATAGTACTTTATAAGTTAGTATATATATATATATATATATATATATATATAAAAGTACCATAATATTTTTTATAATATATATATATAATTTAATTAGGAGTATATTTGTAAGAAAATAATTAATGCAGTTAAAAATTTAAATATGATTATTTAAAAATGAACAAATAAAATCATTAGAAAAATCTTATATTAGGGACAAGACTAATACATTGTTTCTTATAATAAGTGATTTTGTTTAATAAGTTTGTGTGCATATTAAAAATATTATATATATATATATATATATATTTAATTTTTATTAAGCAGAATAATTCAAATAATAATGTCATTTTGATTAATAAAAGAAATTCAATTTCTATTAAACTAAGTAACTTAAACAATAGTTACTTTTGAAGTCAACAAATCAATATCCATATATTATATATCTATAAAGTTTTGATTTACAGTTAAGGGTTTAACATTTAGGGTTCATAGACTTTAGATGATTTAGAGTTTTATAAAGTTTAGGGTTACAATATAACTTTTTCAAAATACTCGTCACTGAGTAAAGATTCAGTGGTTATGACACTCTACATCGAGTATTCTCCTCTATCTATTTAACTGTTTCAATCAACTATTGGGTCGTTCACTAGTCGAATGAGACCATACTATTCATTGGTAGTTATTACCATTCACCGTGTTTGCTCGTAGTCGAGTGTCACCATATTATCATTTGGTTGTTGTTACTATTCACAGTATTTGCTCGGATAAGCCCAATTTAGATTTTAGGATGTTTATGATTTTTCTCAAAAAGTATTTGACAATCTATTTAGAGGTTACTCTTATATCTATCTAACTCATTCAGTTGAACAATTTGATTGTTCACTAGTCGAGTGTCACCATATTATCCTTTGATTGTTGTTACAATTCACCATATTTGCTCATATACGACCAAATATAAAATTTAGAACGCTTATAATATTTTCAATAAGTAATTCATAATCTAGTTAAAGATTACTATTTTATCTATCTAACTTATTTAGTTGAACTATTTGCTTGTGAATTATATTCAAGTGTAACCTTATGCTAGTATTATCTTGATAATTATTATTGCAAATTTACAAGAAATGACTTGTGGATGCAGAGTGTCCATATGTTATTTTCTTAGTGTAATTATATAAAATAGAAAAAATTAGGTATAATTATTGAAATAAGAAGCATACAAAAAATACCTATATATATATATATATATAAATTTTATATTATAAGATAAATAATTTTTATTTATAAAATAAACAAATAACTAAAAAAAAGAGATAACCAATAATCGCCAAAAGAGATATCCGAACATATTCAATATTTTATCCTAAAAGAGCCATGATAAAAGCTAGTTAAAATAAAATTAATAAACGGTTAAATATTTTATTTGTTGAAGACATGTTATGACAAACGTTTAGACAATAAAATTCTTTATATTAAAATAAAAATCTTATATTTTAATAATAATAATATTACATTTTTTTAAATTTATTCAATAA
>JBBPBS010001171.1:8756298-8774062 GCA_037974835.1 Cicer judaicum | reverse complement strand
TCTTTATATCAAAATAGAAATATTATATTTTAATAATAATAATAATAATATTACATTGTTTTAAATTTATTCAGTAACTTTCTTTAAAAAAAAAATATTGCAATGCATCGAATAAATAAAATATTAGTATTTCATCTTAATAATATCTTAAAAATGTGTTAATATTTAAAAATAAATAATGATTCTTTGTACATGAAAGTAATGAATTTTTAAATAAATTATATTAAATTATTTATAATGATAATAAATACAAGTCATGAAAAATAAGTCTTCACAGAAAAAAAAAAGGGAATATTAGTTTAACACAAGTCTGCGTAAAACTAAAAAATAATAGTAATAGTTATACAGCCGTCCATATTAATAACAAAAAACACAAGTTTCAATAAAATTAAAAATAAATGCAATTTTTAAATAAAAAACGAAAGAATTTGAAATAATAGTGTAATAAATGCATATCATTAAAAAAAAACGGAAGAATTTGAAAATTAATTCTACATCGGTAATAAATACAAATATTCTCAAAAAACAAAAGAATTCGAAATGGTAGTCCCATAAAAAAACAGAAGAATTCGAAATGTTAGCCCTACATCGGTTGTTTCTAAAATACTGGAAGTTCAGTTATCTATATAAATACAACAATTCTAATTTCAAAGTTAATTGTGTTTGTGCTTATACCACATCATTGGTACAAGAGTACTAAACAATATATTAATGCAATTAATTTTTTTTTAAAGTATGACGAATTTCAGTGAATTGATTTGCAAATGAACCTCGAATCGGTACTCACGAACCAATTTGTGGATTGGAGAGTATACCAACGAATTATGTTACTCTTCACCAACTATGAACACCTCACACAAAAATGACTATCGAGCCATATTATGACCGCATATCCTTAATTCAATCAAATCTAAGTATTAAGAAAGACTTGAATGATATTGCCATGTGGTGGGAGACACTTTAGAACTTTCAGTGCGAGCTAATCCAATAAAGTGTCATACGTGGAAAACAGTGGTTGAGAAAAATGTAAAAAAGGCTTTTGATGTGGAAAGGACAACATCTTTCTTTGGGTGACTGAGTTGTTTTGTTGAATTTTGTTTTTAAATAGCTTACACTGTTTATTTATTAAAAGTATCAACAA
This sequence comes from Cicer judaicum, assembly GCA_037974835.1. NCBI lineage: Eukaryota > Viridiplantae > Streptophyta > Magnoliopsida > Fabales > Fabaceae > Cicer > Cicer judaicum. Next base: position 8,772,921 of record JBBPBS010001171.1, on the reverse strand, counting down.
TGAATTTTTAAAATAAAAAAATGTTATATAATGCAACATATAACAATGTGTTTTAAACTTAAGACAACCTATAATAACGCTTCTTGTTATTCAGCATTGTAAAAGGTCAGCTTATAATAGTGTTGTTTAATATAAACGATATCTAATAACAACCTATAATAACGTTGTTTTATTATAAATGTTGTCTAATAGCCATTTTTAATAAATAGTGTTTGTTAATAAAAAGCACCATCAAAGGATAATCAATATTAGTGCTTAAGAATGCGCTTTATTTGTATAAGTGATGTGAAAGAATGTTATTTTTAATCGAAACATTCAACCTCCTTCTCATTACACATAATCACCTTGTCATATATGTATTAATTAATTTAATAATTAATCTCTTACACAAATTAAATTACATAACATTCTTTATCATGGTCGATATATTCCCTCACCATATTAAAGAACCTATAGTCTTAACTTCTCGAACCAACTCATGTGCAGTCTCGTTATAAATTTGACTAATTAAACTAATTGAACATCCAACTACCTTGATAAACAATTCCTTACAATCAAAGATAAAACAATCAATACTAGTCAAACTAATATCTGAGTCTATCTGAGCACTTTCTGAAAATACATTCTCAAATATATGAATCTATGTTAATGCTTTCTAGAATTTGTTGTCTAAAGACTTTGTATTTTTAAAATCAAACATTTGCGCACTTTTAAAAAATAAGTGTCGTTAAATGAGTACTATTATTTCTCAATTTTGGTGTAGTGTTCTAAAGACTCAACTTGGCAGAGAGACATGATATTTGTTGATATTTGTTGGTTCTCAAAAAAATATTTGTTGTAATGTTGGAATGGTGAGTTGATTGCGCTTTGGAAGGATTGTTGGTGGGGTTAGTTTGCTAAAAAATAAATTTTCAACTTTATATCATTTATCTTTTTATTAAGAATAATGATTGAGTAAAAAAAGAGAAAAATAATTTAAGAGAAAAATAAAACATGAAATGATTATATAAAGAAAAATTATACAATTAGAGTTTGATGCACTTTTATATAGTGTTCTTAATGTAACTAATATAACAAATTCTACCTAACTATAACTATCTTTTAACTACCTCTAACCGTCCCCACAAGTTGGAAGTGTAACATTTCCAACTTCGAAAATACGATACAATGAACTAATGAAAAAAATTACAAAAACAAGAATACAAGTCGTAATCATATCATCTCTAAACAACAAAATTCATGTAAAAAATGGTAGCGGTCGAGGTGCATAAATGCTAGGTCGTCGAAGTCTTCAGTCTATTTTGGACTAACTTGAACGGTGTCTTCAGGACATTCACTCTAATATAGAATCAAAAATCACATAGAGGACTGAGTTTTAGTAATCTATATAGTTTTGCCGATAGATAAGTAAAATCTATGTAAAAATTATTTTTTGTCAGCACTCAAATTCTCTCAAATAATTAGTCTTTAACTTAAATGCATTAACCACTTGAATTTAGTTATTAAATTTAAATATATTATATTTGAATTTAAAATTATTCACTATGTATACACTACTGTCTTTTTTCTACTAAGACATATCATTTCCAATTTTAAAAACAATTAAATGGTCTTGGATTAAATTTTTTATTTTGGTACTTTTGGAGGTTATGATATTTAAAATTCCAAAAATTCTTATTATTTATTTATTTATTTATTTAAAATGGATATGCAATTGGCTCTAAATAATACTAGAGCCATGTATGGTTGATATTTTGTACGTATTCGATTTATACTTCAATTAAAAAAAATTATTTTATGAATTAGTAATAAATATTTATTTTATATTTTTTATATTTATTAGTGATAAATATGAGTCTCATGTTTTTTTTATATATCAGTGGAAAAAACTCATCTCACATTTTTTAAAATTTATCAATGATAAAGACTTGTTTTGTATGCATTTTAATATTTATCAGTGACAAATACATGTTCCATAATTTTTCATATTTATCATTATTAAATATTTATAATTTTTGTGTGCATTAATTACAAATATTTATGTAACGTGTTTTTAATATTTTTCAATGCAATTATTAGTAACCTTAGAGGCTGATTCTCCCTCCCCTATCATTGTATTTGCAAATTTATTTCGTGTTTATATTTACAAATTTACAACTTAAAACTTTTATATACATTACGATACAATATGATATGTTTAATTTATCAATTAAAATTTTAAAAATTTGATCACTCTATTTTATAAAAGTGAGACATATCACATTACAAGTTTGTTTTGTGAGAATTAATTAACTCTAATATTAAAATATAAGATATCTATTATGTTTGAAAAACATTATATATATATATATATATATATATGTATAACAAAGGAATATTATCAGTTTTGATAAACAAAAGTTAAAAGAAAAGTTGTTTAACACTTGTATGTCATCTACACCAAAAATTAAAAATAGCACTGAAAATAGATAAAATCTCATCATTTCTTCCACTTCACAAAACAACAACATTAAAATTCTTTCGCTATATAAGAAAGACTCCCACTCACGTCACAAAGTTTTAGAACACAAATAATTACATAGAGAGTTTCTCTAAAATATATATATATATATATATATATATATATATATATATATTTAATTCATTTAGAAGCCGGGTCGTTGAAGGGAGCATTGCAGAAACTTCTTATAATGTTGTGGAAGAGCATAAATATTCTAGGGAGGTCAAGGTGGCTCTCATTTTCATGCGAGAGGTGAATTTGTATATATGTGTGTACAATTTATATATGAAAATTGGATTATATGCAGTCATGCAATCAATCAAACTATTTAAATATCAAAATTGATAATATTAATTTATAAAAAAAAATTAAAATATATTAATTGAACAATCATACAATTATATTAGGGGATTAATTATAATTAATGTGATTCAAAATAAAATAGTATATCAGAATAATACAATCTTTGGTCATGTTTAATTTTCTCATTTTTTTTCTTTCAATTATTTTAAATACCAATCCTTGCAGGTTAGACCAAATAGGCCATCCATTTTCTTTATGTATTTCCCAATAACACAAAAAAGGAATGACAATGTTGAGAGTGGGATTTGAACCCACGCCCTTTCGGACCAGAACCTTAATCTGGCGCCTTAGACCAACTCGGCCATCTCAACTTGTTGATACTCTTACGTGCCCAACAAATATATTAAATTAATACAATTTATGTTTGTCTCAAGCCCGGTTCGACGAGTTTTTCCGGTTCAATCCAGCTTTTGGTCGGTTTAATCACATCATGACCGGTTCACCCACATATCCGAAAACTGTACGCGGGGTTGGAAGACTGTCCTTAGAAGCAAACAATCAAACACCTTCGATACGCCGATTTCATTAGTTTCTACAGTTCAATACTGTCTGGGTTGTTTCTCTTTTCCATCAAAATCCAATTTTTACTTCAAATATTCCACCTTTTCGCATTCTAACTTAATAATGGGTTATAACAATTCACCGCTTTTGGAAAATCCGATTCTAGAAAATACCCTTAAGTTACTCTTTGATGTTTCCAACTCCACTAACCTAGAAAACTCCTTAGAGATTCTAATTCACACTTCAAAATCTGATTCTGGCCGTTCAAACTTGGCTTCCAAAAGGGTTCTCCCTGCAGTTCTTAATATACTTAACTCAAAAACCCTTCCTTTAGATCACAATCTTCTATCTTTGTGTTTCAAGCTTCTTAGAAACTTGTGTGCTGGAGAATTTGAAAACCAGAATTTGTTTCTTGAGTTTGATGGGGTTGTTGTTGTTTCGAGTATTTTGATGTCAGAGGCTGGTTCTTTGAGCCCTGATCATATGTTGGTTCGTTGGGGTTTGCAGGTTTTGGCAAATGTTTGTTTGGCTGGAAAGCAGCAGCAGAAGGCTATTTGGGAGGAGATGTTTCCACTTGGTTTTGTGTCTCTTGCAAGACTTGGAACTAAGGGAATTTGTGATCCATTGTGTATGGTGATTTATACATGTTGTGATGGAAACCATGAATGGTTTGGAGAGCTTTGTAGTGACAGTGGTTTACCTGTAGTGGCAGAAATTGTGAAAAGTGCTTCTTCTGGTTAGTTTGTTGTTTATGAGTTTTTTCTTGTGTACACTTCTATGTTTGTTTCTTTTATGCTGTTGTGTTGTCTGAGGTCATTCTTATGTTGTATATATATATGCGTGTGTTATTTGTGAGTAAATTGGATATTTGGTCTCTTAAATTGTAAGACTGTATCAACCCGGTCCTCTACATTATCAATATGTCAAAAAGATGAAAAGAATTGCAAAATGTGAATCAGGTCTGCCGCACTGTCTGAACTTTTTATCAAATACATCTCCGACATTGTTCACTTAGTTCCAAATACATCCCAACAGTGCCAACTCTATGTCATTACAATCTCAAAGATATTTTGAAAAATTAATAATGTGGAGGACTAGGTCGAAACATTACTACAATTAAAGATCAAATTGGGTATGTCTTCATTTATTTGCTTCCCTTCTCTATTGGCTTATTTATTCTTTTTCATTTGTAATACTTCTTCCTCTATATAAATGGCCTATTTGAAAATTTACATTTTGGCAAAACAGTGGCATTATGTAATTCTTGTAGACTTCCCTCATGGGAGAATGCTTGTTGTTACTGCTGCTGCACACTGCTTCTATATTTTTCTATGCTGTCATGACTTATGAGTTGCTTCTATATTTTGCTATGATGCCATGACTCGTGATGAGTGTCATGTTGGTTTCTTATGATTTTTAAGTTTTTACACTGACTTCTTCAACTGAAACCAGCTAGTTTTGGTGAGGATTGGATAAAACTGCTCCTTTCAAGAATTTGCCTTGAAGAATCTCAGTTGCCTATGTTGTTTCCTAAATTATGGTTTATGGATATTCCCGAGGGTGAAGATATTGATTCAGAAGATTATCAGTTTTCATTTGAACAAGCGTTTCTTCTGCAAATCCTATCGGAAATTTTGAACGAGCGACTCAGAGATGTTATTGTTTCAAAAGATGTTGCATTATTTGTTTATGGAGTATTCAAGAAATCTATTGGGGTTCTTGACCATGCAGTGAGAGGTAAGTCTGGTCTTCCCAGTGGCTCTGTTGCAGTGGACACTCTTGGCTACTCGCTTACTATATTGAGAGACATCTGTGCTCATGATAGTGTTAGAGGTAATGCAGAGGATACAAATGATGTTGTCGATTTGTTATTGTCACATGAAATTATTGAGTTGCTTTTGATTCTGCTTGGAGACCTTGAACCCCCAGCAATAATCAGGAAAGGAATCAAGCAATCTGAGAATCAAGACGGCACTAGTTGTTCCTCAAAACCATGCCCTTACAAGGGCTTTAGGAGAGACATAGTTTCACTTATTGGCAATTGTGTGTATAGAAGGAAGCATGCACAAGATGAAATCAGAGGTAGGAATGGAATTCTACTGCTACTGCAGCAGTGTGTTACTGATGAAGATAATCCTTTCCTGAGAGAATGGGGAATATGGTCTGTTAGGAATATGTTGGAGGGCAATGAGGAGAATCAAAAGGTAGTTTCTGAATTGCAGTTGCAGGGATCTGCTGATGTGCCTCAAATTTCTGCACTTGGTCTTCGAGTAGAAGTTGATCAGAAAACTAGGCGCGCAAAGCTTGTAAATGTTCCTTGAAATAATACCACTACTTGGTTGTATTATACGTATGTATGTTATTACATACATTTTTACTTTATCATTATTATTAGTACATTGTCTTTAGTTGGATTTCAGGTTAGGTTTTTTTTCCCTTTCCAAATTGAAAATGCTGTTTCTCTTGTCAATGAAAGCTCAGAAGAAAAATCATTAGTTACAATTGAAAATTTTAGATGTCATAATAGTAGTTTGTGTTCCTGTCAATTCTTGCAACAATTTATCAAGCAACCTCGGATGGAGCAGGAAAAATAATTAAAATCAAAGACACATTAATCTCCAAAATATGTAACGGAACATAACGTTATCAACTTGGCACCTATGTTGTCATATAGTCATATATCAATGATATCATACTTGGTAGCTCCATGAATTACAAAACAAATAATATTCCAGGTAAAGTTAAGTGTATATACACAAAAACTACACTGACTTTTGAGAAGTTTTTTCTAGGAAAAGTTTGTTTGTATAAGAATCAAGAATTTGGTCTGTAGTTTTGTGTGTTAAATGTTAATCCTATAAAAGGAAAATGAATAATCTGTGGTGTTTGACTATACACTGTATGTGTTTCTGTAAAACTATCAAGCATTTCAAACTTGTTTAACTTCTATTTGGTAATTTACATACATTTCATCCTAAGGACTAGAAGAATGAGACCGACTCAAATGGTGAGATTCTCCTTCATCGCAAGAAAAGATCCAACAATTTTTCCTCCCACATCAGGGAACTCTTCATGACCGGGAAGCGATCTGACTTTCCCCTTTCGATCAACTTCTACAGGGTATTTTAGTAAATGCCCTCTCATCTCTGTTACATCATTTGCTGCAAATTGTTTCCAGTTGAGTTCACCTATTGCTCGAACCCTTCTCACACATACAAGGCTCTCGGGTTGCAAGAAGCAGTCATCAATTGTTCCAGTATGTTCTGCCCAAAGTGACATCCTATATCCATGGATCTACATAGCATAGTTCATAAAGAATTGTTATCTGGTTATACACATGTTGATAGGTTCAAACTTCAAAACATATATGCAGAAAATTGAAAATCAATCAACTATCATTTTAAAAAGCAGGGAGACACGAGTGAAAGTATTGTTTGATTACAATATAAAGAGAATTAATATTAACTTTTATATATAGTTATTGACCATTGCATGGTTATGCATACAAAATCTCACTCAAACTACAGCAAAATAATTAGGATGATCAGTGTTTATTTCTGATGGATGTGATTTATCCTCTCCATTTAAGCACTGATTTTAAAATACGTAGCACCAACACTTTAAATTAAAGACGTGTCCATTGTCCAACATGTGCAAGCGTCTGTCACCACCACAAACATTCAATTACTTCCATACAAGCGTCTGTCACCACCACAAACATTCAATTACTTCCATTTTTTAAATTATTATCAATGTCGACATGCTGGGGTTAATGTCGTGTAGTGTCGGATGTATGTGTCTATGCTTCATAGATGACACTGAACTATCCCCCTAACTTGTTGACTCTATTGGCATTTAACGAAGGGTAATTCAAACTGATATAAATTCACATGACTAATAAATATTTAATGATGTTTTGTAACTTTATCTTTTCTGCATGAATGCCACAAGTGAAAAATGAAATTGGTTGTTTAACAAAGAAAAGCAAATATTAGGCGCCAGTGATGTAAAAGAAATAATGCTTACTTGTCCATGTGGACAAGACTGTTTTCTTGCCCATGTATGATGAGGTTGGTATGCTCCCATAGCAATCTCACTGTCCCTTGTTCCTTCCATCGAGCGTTGGTTAATGTTGGCAGATCCAATTATCACATATTCATCATCAACTATCATGCCTTTTGAATGAACATAAATCATGAACCGTCTGCTATTTCTACTAGCTGCCTGGAATGAAAGCACCACCATACAAAAAAATTACCGGCAGATTCACTAAATAGTGATGATTGTATGCCTTGAAAAACAATATCAAGATTTCATAGTGTCAGGATAATGACACTTGGATAAAGCACTATCTGATGTGTAATAGCTTCCTACCTTACCTTCCGAGTATCAAGGAGCAGTTTACATTTTAACATATCAAACAATTATTTGGTAGCTTTAATATTTTTCTTTCCCAACATATGGGTACTAGATATCTACATTTTATATGGACTCCTTGTTTCACAGAATAGAATTTGTAATATAAGAGAGTTATAATTATACAGTCTCCTCTCTTTTTTTAATACAAAATCTACACTTCCCTTTCCTGGGGAATAAATATTATCTTTTTAAAAGATAATATAACATAAATGTGGTATGAAAGCATATAAACATTGCTTAGGGGAGGGAAGTGTAAGTTGTGCATAATATAAATGTGGTATATGGGAGCAGAAATATTTAAATTGGGAAGAGGAGAAGAATAGAAATGGGAGTTTTAGCAACATACTTGTGGACTATTTGCTGGTGGAAGATTTCCTGACACACTGACATTTTCATACATATTTACGGCCTCTCTATTACCAAGACAGAAAAAGTTCAAATAGTCCTGTGGAGAGAATGCTGCTTCAAGCCCAGCCTCAACCAAAGCCTTGTAAATTGTCTCATACATCATTTGCATTGTTTTATTCTGCAAAAATTAAAAAATCATTCCAGATTAACGTATGCATTTTCGAGCAAGTACTTCTGAGTGGCGGTATAACCTTGCTTTGACATTATGCAGCCAAAAGTTTTGAACAATTAAGCCCTACCGCTCATCTGACATGCCAAAAAGATAGTTTATGAATATTTTCAGAGTCCAAATTAATTTTTCTTACATACTTCAAAGTAGTTTGGAAAAGAAAAGTCATTTTCTTTGTCAAATTATGGTGGTCATAACTCAAGGATATTTGATGTAAGAGTGAATGATACCAAATGCCATACAATTCAAAAGTTCAATCAAATCCTTGCCTAGTTTTTTACTTTCATATTGGGATTTGAATTTGAACCATACCTGCCAGAATAGAATCCTCTGTGTGGCAGCTCCTGTTGGAACACCTTCTGGCCACATTGGAATCACGATATACACTGCAAACCTCTCATTTGCTTTAATCTTTTCTGCAATCTTTAGAGCAATTTCCATTGGGATTAAATTATTAGCACCTGCCAAAACAGAATTTAGCATAAAAAAGAGATAAAAAATAGTTTCATATAGTTTCTTTTATATATTTATTTTATTATTAGGCAAAATATATTCTACAGTCCTTTAAGTTACACAAAAATATCATATTGATCCTTTAACTTTTTTTGCAGCAAGTTAGTCCTTTATGTTTGTAAACTTTATAATGTTTAACTATTTTTAGTCATAACCTCATTTAAAACATTTGTAGTTAGAGACTTTTAAAATTTTACTATTAATTTTGTTATCGATTATATAAAAAACAACATAATAAATTTGTATGTGATTTCATGATCTAGATTAAGAGAATTTTGCATTTAATTTCAAGAACCCAAATATATATCTTACTCGAATTCTCTGTTGTTTAATTATTTTTCTAAAAATTGATTGAAGGTTTATGTTCTTCAGATTACTGCAATCAACCCCTAAAAAACTACACGAGTTTATTGAAAAAATTGGAAGAGTTTGGGGTTTTAATTTTGCTGGTTTGAATTTAGAATATCGGTGCAAATATCTACAAACTTAAAAGACGAACTTGATACCAAAAGAAAGTTAAAGGACTAATTTGTTACTAAAAAAAAGATAAAGGACTAATATGTAATTTTCATGTAACTTAAAGTACTGCGGGATGTATTTTGCCATATTATTATTATTAGTTCATCGTGTATTTGGTCCTGGCTCCTTTATATAAATCTTCTGACTCCTCCCCTGGATTCTAGCTTTGGATTATTTATCCATACTAAAGTTCATATACTTTTACAAAATCTTCAGTATAGCACAAGATGCACTTGGTGAAGTATAAGCAGCTTTTGTATGCAAAAAGAGGAGCATCATACCTAGATCTTTATGTTGACTCCAATTGTAAGAAGACCCGATGAAATATTGATTCTCTATATAAATGTAATGCTGTGCAGCACGAATAGCCTTCACATATGCGGTATGTATGCTCATGTCGATCAGCACATTCTTTCCACATACAAGGTTCTGTAAATATACAAAAACATTTTAACTTCTCATACACAAAATGGTTGATGTTCGATGAATTGAAACCAAACTCAAGAAAAATTGAAACAAAAAGCTTTTGTTCACCTTGCCAGTTGCCTCTCTTGGATCTTTTGGAAATCTTTTAACAGAGCTTGAATCTATTGAACGAAATATCTATATTCCACAGTAAACAGGATCAATAATTTTATTTTAGAGAAAATGACGAAAGAGTTACTTGTAGAAAATAAAAAATATCATTGAGTATGAATTAACTAATTACCTGAACATGCCAAGATTCAGGATCATCATCACCACTAGGAGTGTCATTAATGCCAATAACATCGGGAATTCTTTCGAGCCTAAGTAAAGCATCATCGTATGAAATTTTCAATTTCTTTATCCCATGTGGTTTTGAAGCTTTTAACCAGCGCTCCTCGAAGTTAGTTAAGACATCATAAGCTGCTGGACCGTCAATTTTAGAATGCAAATCATGCCACGGCTCCCTTGGACAACCACCAGTGTTACCCTGTCATGAAATAGCTCGTATCAACAAATAATTGGACATATTCCCTTAGCAATAGTCTGCTTAACCATGACTAGAATGCTTTAAACCTTATAATGATGTAGCAGCAGAACACTTCCATCATAAATTAAATTTTTGCAGGAAAATTTTAGAGGTACAATTTTGGGCTGGTGAATAAAAAGTATTATATTATATAATAAACATAAAATATCACTAGCAGTGCTAGTTTTTAGTTCAATCCATGTTAGACTAACCGATACAACAACATATGCCCCAAAAAAAATACCTTTGATCTTCCACACATAAGAATGCAAAAATAATTATTGATTATGCTTTTGACTTCCTCTAGAGCTGCTAAAACTTAGATTCATTCATTTTGTTGCAATACTTTCACAAATCATTTCAATAATCCCTTGTTTATCATATAATTGATGGGTAACGGTAATTAGTCTTGATCATGCTACAAAGTGAAGTCTGAAATAAGAGAATACCGTGAAAGTGGGGTTATGATAGTCATCCTTATGTATTGTCTGTAATGTCTTGAAGAGAGGATGCGAAGGAGTATCATATCGCCCATCACATAAATCAAGTCCACCAACAAATGCTACAATTTTTCTTCGGTTATTTCCAGCATCGGCATCCACAATTATAGTTTTCTGATGATGTGTATATATAGTTCCAACTTCCTGACAAGAAAACAAACAAATTCAATGTAGAACTCTGAAATCAAAACTGTAGAAGTACGTAATAGCATGTCAAGAAATCAAACGTTAGCTAGTAAATATAACAGCTAGGAAAACAAATCTTGTTAAAAATGCTGACACAAGATTTAAAAGTTTTACCTTCCTTTACGAATGGAATTAAGGATATGTTCTAAAAAATACAAACAGTTGAAACATTTTCTGGAAAACCACTTTAGTAAAGAAACACTCTGGAACTAAAGATTTAAGTGCTTCTACACATACAGAAATGTATACTATTTTGCTGTGCAATACAAATATTACATCCAATGCAAATACAAATATTACATCCAATGCAATCGTTATTCTCCCGATGATGATACTAAAAGTGCATGATGAACATATTCAATTTCCAAATATAAATGATAATTTACATGTTTAAATTCCAACAATGCAAGGTTTCAAAGAAAGAGCGAATAACAGCAAAAACCAACATTTGAGCAAAATGTGTTGACAATTGAGCATAATTAATAATATATTTCAATTAGTAAAGTAGCTTCGAATCTAACCCTTTGCTTGATCCAGCTATGTCTTTTGCCAGCACTGCGAGGACAAAGTAGCACATGCACTGATGAGTGCTTGAAAAATCTTCTAGTTTCCTCATCATGAGTTGCCATGACCCCATCCTTAATGTATATCCAAAGATCACATAATTAGAACTAAAAGGGAAAATCATAAATAGTACACTTATGTTAATAAAAAACTAAAAGAAGCACTCAATCATATAGATCTTACACGAGATAATGTAAATGCTACTGGTCACATAGGAACCGAACAAGTTTTCATGTGGGATAAAAGAACGGATTTGCTAGCTTACTTTTTTTTTCTATTACCAATTACATAAGGGAAATCACAAGTGTCATGTTTTTCAAGGCACATTACACAATGAGTCCTAGTTTGAGATTTTCACAGGCCAAGTTATAAAATGCCCCAACTCCAATGTAAACAGGTTACAGTTCCGGAATAGTTACGATCATCAAATTTAAAAAAAGAGATTAAAAAAATGTATTGATGATGACAACATGAACAAAGATGAGCACATCGCAGGAAGTTGGAAGGATACGTGACAGAAAAAATTGCATTACTTACTGTTCTATAACCCAAAATACTTCTTGATGTAGGATCATCCCAAATAAGGAGAAGCACTCTTACACCCTCCTGTGACTTTGTCCTTAGAAGATCGCCCAAGGTATAATCTGACGCATAACCGGCATCCCTTACCAACCTAACTTTGTGCCACACTGACCATCCTGTAATATAAATCAAGCGACGAGCTTGACTAATGGCATCAAATATGTCATGCCAACACTTTCCATGCACATAAAACATTCCATTGTCAAGCAACACATTAGGGAGGCTTCCATCTGGAACATGAGCATCTTGATATAGTGTAACAGCTCCACCTTTCCTCAAAGGAAAATAAGTGGCAGGTACACCAATATATTCAGGTCCTGCTCCAACTCCTTGATGATAAAAGCTCAGTTGCTCCATTGGGATGTACTGAATGGATAGGCTCAGTACAGCCCCTTGCTTACAAGGCTTCCCATTATTGTTGAGGATAGAGTAAGTTCCTTCAACTTTTGCCCCTGAGTATATTTGTTCCACTGGAATCGCCACAATACCGATGAGCTGTGAACCCACAATATCGCTGTCTTTAACAACAAAGTGCACTTCAGCGGCATTATGTGCGACGGGAACATAGAAGTGTTGCATCCAAACAGGATTTTCACTGTTGCTAATGACAAAAGTCCTTCCAATTACAGCATTTGATATCGAAATCGAAACATAAGGATCACTTGTAATCTTCTTATTCATAGTTCCTTCAATTTTATTGCTCACACTACCAGGTAATTTACCAAACATATCCCCCAATGTTTTGTGGAACATGTCCATATTTGGAAGATTTTTGGCTTCAAGAACCCATATATCTAAATTTCCATGAAGGAGCAAAACTCTCAACGACCCTTTGCTCTGCGTCGGAACAACCTGCAAGTTCTGACTGTACATCGAGTCATTAAAAGAGCCGCCAGAATAATTCGAAAATCTACCAGAGTCCACCCGATTCGGGTAAGACGATCCCCAACCTGAAAAAGAGTTATTAGAATGTCCATAAAAATCCTCCTTCTTCTGTTGCATCTTTGGTACCGAAATGGAATGCATAAAAGGCTGCACTGCAGGAGCAGGAGGCGATGCAGGAGCTGCTGGTTGGTTATTATCAGACAACCTAACATTACTCATTATCTCATCCAAAGGTGGATAAACAGAAGGCTTTGAATTATTATCACCACTAGTTTGTGGTGATGATTCTCCACCACCACCTGGGGAACTACTCGAGGTGTCTTGCCAGTAAGGACCAGAGAAGCTATTATGACGCGAATGTACATCGGGGGGACGGACTTCATGAGAAGCATAAGGATCATTTTGTTGATAATAATAACGTTGAGATGATGATCCATGTTGGAAACTAGCATGGTGTGAAAGGTAAGGCTGAGGAGGAATATTATGAGTACTTGGAGGAACATGGTAGCCATAAGAAGGATAAGAAGGTGGGGCTGAAGGGGGTACTAAATGAGGAGGAGGAGGAGGGTATGAATATTCCAAATTGGATGATGATGATGATGATGGTGGTTGTGGTGATCTAGGATAAGAATAGTTAAAGGAATGTGAAGAAAAGTAAGGATATGGATAAGGAGCTGAATTTGGAGGTGGATATGGTGGATTAGGGTTAGGGTTAGGGTTAGGGTTGGGGTTAGGGGGATACATATATGGGTTTGGATAACGGTATGGAGAAGATGATGAACCATAATTATTATCCATTAAACACTATTCTCAACCCTTGATGATAGAAAAATATATATACTTCAGAAAAAGTGAATTTGAATTTTAAATCAAAAGGGTTATAGAAGACATAATCGAATTGGAAGCATAAAGCGAATAATATATATAATTTGGAATTGAATTGATAGAAAAGAAAATGTACAAGTGAATGAAGGATGATGAAAATTGTGTTTGAGTTTGATTAAATAGAAATAGAATGTATTTGAATAAAATGAAGGATTTAATTACCTTTAAATTAATTTGAGATGAAGTTTGAAGAAGAAGAAGAAGAAGATTGAGAGAGCGAGGAAAGAAGGAAGAAGAAGAAGAAGAAGCGATTCTCTAACAACTCACGCAGTCAGCAGTTGACGACGTGTACAATGTCTCACGTGGAATTCCCCGCATCAACACTCTATTAAATATTTTACTTTTTATTTTTTAGTCAACCTTTTTTTTTAATACATATGGTATAATTAAACACTTATTATATTTGTGAAGTTGTGGATCTGAATCTTTAATCTATTAATGACTTTGAATGATTTGAGAGGTTTTAAATTTGAATTCCGAATGTTTAATCTATTATTTTTTGTTATCAAATTATTGCCATCTTGGCTTTTGGGAAATAGGATTAACAAAAAAAATTATTAATAGTAGTTACTGATTTAATGTGTTTATTTTTTTTTTATTAATATTGTTGGAGGAATCTAGATGTAAATTATTTTATAAGTGTTGAAAAAACTTATTATCTTAAATTAGAGTATTATTTTTAACATTAAAATTTTTTTATTAAAAATATATTTATTTTATATATAAATATTCTTAAAATATCTTTTGTATTTCTTTTGTTCCTATTTATAAGATTCAAATTTGTCCATTTTTTTATTTAATAAAAGTTTAAATTAGTTGGGTCTCAATAATTCAGAGGGTCATAGATGCTTTAAGACTCAAAGAGTAAGTGTGTAGACAATTATTTACACTTAATTTAAAAGAAAATATTGAAAATAGAAATAAATGAAAAAAGTATTAGAAAAAATGAAAAATATAGTAGATTTAAGATATTATTTGGTATAAAGGAAAGAGAAGATAATTAAATAAGCAATAAATATTTAACATTTAAAAATACGAAAAAAATGTCCCTAATTACAAAACTTTCCATCAAAGTTAATATCATTTATCATTTAAATTGATTTAATTAATTTATTAAAAAAACTTAACTCATTTTCTAATATTTTAATGGTTTATGTTAAGTTTAACAATTTTCAATTTAAATTAATAATTTTTGTTTCCTTTTATGTGTTCTCCAGATGAACACACCACGCTAAAACCATTAACATTGATTAGAAAAATAAAACGATTTTGTTCTTAGAAAAAGAAAAGCAATCTTATTAAGAACAAGCATACAATGATCTTGATTAGAAAAGCACATCACAGTCACCTTGTGGCAATATAGAGAGAGTTGGTCAAATTAATTTATAAAATTATTAATAAACGAGATATTTTGAAATGTGTTTATAATTTTAATAAATTCGAATATTATAGCAAGAATAAATCCAACATATTTAACAACAAAAATAAGTATTTTTCTTCAATATTATACAAATTAAAAAATATATATAGTGTCCCCACCCCAGTCCCCACTTTTCGAAGTTTCCACCCATCTATATATAAATTAACTTCTTATTAATTAAACCAACACTTTATTTGTTTTCCTAATTTTACCTACTAATCTGATTCCAAGGCATGAATTGAACTCATGCCCCTTGTCCTCAATTTTAAGTTTTATTTCAAAACATACTCCCTGGTCTAGTTGCATTCATGATGCAGTTTGGATCTATTATTTGACAAAAATATCATCTTATCTAATAATCTAAATATTAGAATATCTGCGGTTCAATTCAATTTGAATTACTACTTTAAAAAATATGATATGATCCCATACGAATTAATGAAAGTTAAATTCAATTTTCAAGCTGATCACAATTATTATTAGAAAAATATATTTTAATATTAATATTATAAAGTTACATTAAAGTAACAATTTTAAAGTAAAATATAACATAAAATGCATTACAAATCAGTATTTTAATAATAATTTTAGTCAATTATGTTTAAAATACATGAAAATATATTAAAAGTATAAATATACGGTCGATCCTTCTATTTTATCAAAATTTAATTTTTAATTCTCTAAATATAAAATTCGAATTTTTCATCCTTCTATTTTATGTTTATAAATTTTTGTTGTCCCCCAACAAAAATGATTTGGTTGCTCTGTTTATGAGGTGATTTTTGCGGTCAACTTAGAAAAAAGATGCCACATAATATTTTTCATTATTTTGATATATAATTTTTTGAATTAAATATTATTTTATAATTAAAAATTGTTTATAAAATATAACTTTTCTCTCAATTTCTTCCAATGCAGTTTTTCTTCTTCCAATTTATTTCAAAAACTATATTCCTTTAAATTTAATTCAATCTCATTGGAATCATCGTATCTCCTTCATCTTAACCAAATATAAATTAAAATAAATATAAATATAAAATTAATTTATAAAATTTAAAAATTAAAATCTAATCAAATATAAATATAAAAAGAATTAATAAAATTTAATATTAAATTTAAAATAAAATATTAATAATAAATTTAAAAAATGTTTATAATTTCATTACAAGAATAGTGTTATCGTTTTATATAATTTAATAAATTACTATTTAAAAT
>JBBPBS010001171.1:8727240-8756143 GCA_037974835.1 Cicer judaicum | reverse complement strand
ATATATATATATATATATATTATGTTTTTATTTATATTATAACAAATAAACTATAATTATTTAGTTACTATTTAAAAATAAATAAATTATTTATTTAAAAGTGTCAATGAATAATTTTAAATATAAAATTATTTTATTATTTATTTCATTTTCTTATTAATTTATAATATTTAAAATATAATAAATTATTTTTTTTAAACTAATATATAATTGTTTATAATAATAATTTTATTATTTAAATATAATATATATTATATTATATCACGATACAATGTATACTAAATACATAACAAAATAAATTATTATTATTATTATTATTATTATTATTATTATTTTGATTATCACCTGTATCAAATAAATAATATGATAATATTTACATGCTTATTTAATTTTATATCAAATCATATATTTATTTGCGCGTTAAACAGACCTTAATGTGTTAAGTTTTTATGATTGACACTGAATTGATTTTATAAAAAAAATTGTAAAATTTTATAAAGATTTTTTTACATTTTAACATTTTTAATATAGTAAATATTTCTTATTTAACTAAAAATATTGTTTTTACAAAATAAAATAATGCAAAAATTGATGTGACATATTTTTTTCCACTCAACGTTGACATGGAAACACCACATCATAAGCAGGGCAACCAAATCACTAAGACGGGATAGAGACCACAAAAATTTCACAAAATATGAAATAGTGGAATTTAAAATTAAAGAAGTAAAAGTTAAATTTTGACAAAATAGAGCTGCTAAAAATGCATTTAAGTTTATATTAAATTAAAAAATAATAACACAATGTAATATTTCATACTAATAATAAATAAGTAAATATTAAAATTTATATTTGTAATTTGGTTTGGTTCGATTTTAAAAAAAGAACTTGAAACCTAATCTAATTTGAGCCATTTTCAAAAAAATAAAATAAAAAAATATTTGATAATTTGAATTTTGTGCTTTTTTTTAATCAATTTGCAATTTTTGCTTGATTTATGTGCATTTCTTTAGATGTTTTTTTTTCTTAATTCTTTAAAATTACATTTTTTGTGGTTATAATAAATTTTGGAAAAATTTTGAAATTGAGAAAGTTATAGTTCATTAAGTCAAAAACCAAAAACATTTAAAGAAATGCACCTAAATTTTATTCCGAGTAAAATTGAATTCAAATACGCTGTAGCGCATAAACCTTTGTGGTTTACATGCGTTATATTGAATCAAAAGTATTTTGTCAAACACTCACGTAAATAAAATATAATAACTTATTTAACATTTTATCATATTTTAACAACAATATTGGATTAACATAATAACAACAACAAATTCACTATTGTTCGTCAACATAAACTACTTTAAACTACAACAACATCAAATATTCATTACAAATCAAAAATATTTTGTCAAATATTTGATATACAATTGCAATACAACTTAGAAAACATAAAATTTATTGTAACAACAACAACCAATTGAGATACCAACAACATCATCAACATTTATCCGTAACTGCTTATTGAAACTATAACAACTATAAACTAATTATATATTAATACAAACTCTTGCAAATAAAAAACATAAACACTAAAATAAAAAAATAAAAAACAAAAAACTTATCTTATGATGATTAAGAGTTGATAAATAAATAAAATGATGTTTTAGTGTAGATTTGAGTAAAGAAAATAAAATAAAATTGAATTTGAAAGAAATAGAGGTCTAGAGAAATTTTTATTTGAAAAATAAAAATTAATAGTAAAAATGGCGTTTCTATTCCATATTAAGGTACCTACGAGATGCGTGAATCCAATAACTTAAGTTATAGGATACGTGAATTTGATAAATTATTGAATTAGATCCTCCATTCTAATAAAGAGTATTTTAAATATTTTGAAATATTTGTCGTACTATTGAGGGATGGACAACTTTCTTGTACTTATAGGTCTCAATTTTAGGCCAGCCCAATAAACTATACCATGAATTCATGTTTTAGGTTTGATTAAATTCTTTAATTACAAGTCCGAAAACGACTGAGCTATTTTTGTTAGGCTTGGTTGGTGTGTTGGCTCATACGTAACTCATTTTTATGATTTTTTTTTAAAATTTAAATAGTTTACTTGTTTAAAATTAGTTTTCAGGCTAATACAATCTCATTTGTTTGTTTTATGATGGATTGATTTAGCTCAACCATTTTTTCATGAGTTCTACTATGAATAAAAATAAAATTTATAAAATGATAAATAAAAAGTGTTCAAATGAATCATTTCATACAAAGAAGTAAACAATTAGCTATAAGAAATTATAAATTACTCTTATAATTCTACTAATTTCTTGCACATAAACAATAAGGTAAAGTAAAGTATGATAAAATGAAGTTAAATCCTTCTATATCAATAGAAAAAGATTTTTCACTATTGCCATGTAACTGCAATAGGACTTCTAACTTTATATTTGTCAAAAACCCAAATGAGTGACCCAAATGATGAACTACCAATAACTCTTCCTTTTCCAATTCCAACAAATGTAACTTTATACCTTAATTTTTGACCCAATTTATCAAACTTCAATTTCCTTGGTTCAACATTAACAACAACTCCATTTGGTTGTTCAACTTTGACTTCATAAACACTTTCTGATTTTCCAACATTTGTAACAACTCTCTTATATGTCATACTAGCACTTTTTCCTGTTCTGCTAAAACTAACAGAAAATGAAGGATAGTTCAAGTCACCAACTTGAACAACTTGTTTCATAGAACAATTAAACTTACTTTTCGACAAAATAGCGATCTGTGAAGAAGTAAAATTAAGGCTGCAAAAGTAATTCAAATAGTCATTGGTACTAATATCATAGACTAATCCAGGATCAGAAGCACTTTCAGGATCAACATGTCCTGAACCAAATGCAAAAGGGTTAGCAGAAGCCGAATTATTGTTCGAAGCAAGGTCCGAAATCGGAGCGTTTCGATTGTTCAATGTGTAAGCAGTAGTCATAAGAGATGATTTAATAGCTGCAGGTGACCAATCTTTATGAACTGATTTAATCAATGCTGCTATTCCACTAACATGAGGACAAGACATTGATGTACCTGAAACTATGTTAAATAGGACTCTTCTTTTGTCACTTTTGACCAAACTTGGACTAGTTTTTGATGGCCATGCAGCTAAGATGTTAACACCAGGTGCTGTAACATCTGGTTTGATAACATCTTGTCCTACAATACTTGGTCCTCTTGATGAAAATGCTGCCATAATTGGTGCAGGTTCATTGTACCTTGTTCCTATGAATGAAATTGAAGCTGTTGGATTTTTAACACTGTTGATGTAGTTTCTTATGACTTTACCAGCTGAAGCACCTAATGAAGTAGCTGGCAAAATGTGAGGATCAGAAAGAAGCTCTTCACCTTGATTTTCTGAGTTAAGTAGTAACATTCCTAATCCACCTGATTTTTTAACTTGTTCACCTTTTTCAGTTCTGCTATTTATACCTCTCTCACAAACAACTATTTTTCCACGAACTAGTTTTGTATCAAGTGACCCTTTTGTGCAAAACATTGCTTCTCTTTTTCTACCTGCTGATTTTCCATACACAAGTGGCAATAATTGGCTTGTTTGGTTTTTACCTTGATACAAAGATGTTCCTTCAAATGTTTTTGAGTTGCCAAGTTTCACTTTTGTTGGAAATGTTCTGTCAGTGTAGCTGGCCGCAACTGTCATGATCCACGGCGCGCCGTTTCCGACCGTTGATGCAAAAGGGCCTGAGTTGCCTGCTGAGCAAGAAACAAAGACACCATTTTTTGTTGCTCCAAATGAAGCTATAGCAATACTATCATTATAAAAAGGTTTTGGAATACTTCCTAAAGAGAGTGATAAAACATTAACACCATCAGAAACTGCTTGATCCATTGCTGCTAATACATCAGAATTAGCACAGCCAGAAGGCCAACACACTTTATAAGCTGCAATTCTGGAAGTATGCCTCATTCCACTAGCTGAGCCTCTAGCAAGTCCAAAAATGCTCGCATTTTTCACTATATCACCAGCTGCAGTTGAGGCAGTGTGTGTTCCATGTCCTTGAGAGTCTCTAGGCGAAAGATAATCGGTTGTTTCGTTGATTTTCCCGATGAACTTTTCGTAGCCTTTGAAATAGGCTCTTGCACCAATGAGTTTTTTGTTACAATTTGAGGCTGAGAACATAGGGCCTTGTTCACAAACACCTTTCCAGTGAGAAGGTATTGGAGAGAAGCCTATATCTTTGAAACTGATGTGTTCTGGCCATATTCCGGAATCAAGTACACCAATGATCACATCAGTGGCCAAATTTGGAGCACTCCATAGTCCTTTTCCATTACTTAGGCCAAGAAAATTTGGTGTATGTGTTGTGTGGAGGGTTGATAGTTCATCAGGTATGGCTGCAAGGAAACCATCAATTTGGTTTAAGTGTTTGAGTTGTTTATCAGAAAGTTTGGCTGCAAAACCAAACATGTTGGTTTCGTAGGCGTAAAGAAGCTGAGGTGATAAAATCTCTTCTTCTTCTTCGTCTTCTCCTTTGATCGAAGCTTCGGAAATGTAATCAATGATTGATTGAGACCATGGTTTTGTGATGTCTTGAGAATGAATTGATGATTTGATTTTGGTCTTGTCCATGTGTACTATATATGTTTTTTGCGCCGCGAAAGCTATTGAATTTGTGGCCATAAGAGCTAGGAATAGAAAGATTGTCCTAAAGATCATGATGCCTGCAAAAAAATGAAGAGAAGAATAATTCATGGCTAGTATTAGGATCTAAATATATGTTGAAGAATCTTCAAATGCAACAAAAATAAAATAGGAAAATGTACTAGTATACCATCTCAAAACTTCTATAGACTATTTTATTTCCTTCTTTTTGATATAAACAATTCTTAGATATGAGACAAGAGATAATATTAGAATATAGTGTACTTTAGGAATACAAATAATTAAAAAGAAGTTAATTTTGCTTGTTACATGTATAACATACTAGTACATATAAAACAAACTATGCAATGCAATGAGATATAGAGACTATAGATAGATTGAACTATTGAAGTAGTGTTCATACCTATGCTGGACTGAACACAAGACAAGGTGAAAATGTTAAGGAATGCTAATAAACACATAACATCAAATCTTATATAAGCTCCAAAAGTGAAGACTTTAATTAAGTTTTTATACATGCTCATTGTTATAAAAGAAAAAGATGTTACCTTCTCTTTACTTTTCTTCTACTTCAAGACTGCATTTCTCAATATACATATAGATAGAAAGGGAAATAAGTCTAACTATACATAGAAATATAGAAATATATTTTTCCACTCTGTACCTAATTATAGTAATCACTTGTTTTCAGTGTTACTTTTAAAGCACACTTCCTTTTTGAAAAACTTTTTTAAGTTATATTCATGACATTGTGAAAATATGATTGTTTTGACTTGAGTACGCACCTAGAATATTAATTAGAATTTACATGTGTCCCTTGAAGCAGCAGTAAAAGCTATATCATTTCTCAGCAACAAAAAAAAAGTTATGTCATTCAAAGTGTTTGCTTTTTAGAGTTTAATCATCTCTATAACTATCTCCATTTAGTATATGAAGTTGCACTCTTGTCATTAAATTAGTTTTGTAAATTGATTTGAAATAAATTAGTTTTGTAAATTGATTTTGATTAAAAGTGAGATTAAAAACCACGATTGAAAGCAAAACAATTAAATCTCACTTTAAAATTAGGATTCATTTTAGACAAATATAATTTGATTTGTGAATATCTAAACATGTTAAAATCAAGTTAAAGTTTCTAAAATCACTTTGTCTCACATAAAAGTAAATCTAAACACACTAAATCTTAACTTAGTAATAAACATTTAATCATATATTAAAGTCTTGTAAATATACTAATCTCTCACCACTACTAGAAAATTTGAATTAGCAACAAAAAAACACATGAAAGTTGTCTCCAATTTCGTGATTGAGTGGTTTGAGACATCAAAATTAAAGAAAAATTTTATTTTTTCTGTTTCTTATTAAATCGACAATATTCAACTATTTCTAGGAACAATGTATTGAAATATGTCTAAACGCCATATTTAGTGTCCAATGATTTCTCATGATTACTATAAAAAAAGATTGTGTAAAAATGACATTGAGATTTGCCAAAAGTAAAAGGAAAATATTGATTATGTTCCTCCTAAATATATATCCAATGCCTTAGATTTATGGACATTCATTGTAAGAGTATGAGATGCTAACGGATCAAGGGACTTTCAAATGACACAAGAGCTTGCCAATTTATTCTAAGTTAGTTGAATCACGTGGGACAGTTTGTTTCAAATTAAGGGATGTAGGGCCAAAGAGCATACAAGACTTGTGGATTGAAGTTTTTGATACCTATCTTCTCATTCAAATGTTCACATTGCTAGGTGTTTATTATTATTGCCAATGTCATGCTAGTGTTCACATTATTTATTTTGGTAAAATAGTGTTACAATATTATTGCCAATGTAATTTATTTTAGCTTTCTAAGTAAGTAAAATTGTCAGTTATGAGAGAGGCGTTGTTGTTAAGGAACCACCTGTTTGAGAGATTCAAGTGTGCACTCATTGAGATTTTGAGACCATATTTGTGCACATACTATGATCATTACACTGTCACTTGTGTTTATCTCAAACATTTGCACTTTGAGTCCAATTTAAGAAACTCCTCTATTCTCCTTTCTCTCTATATGATTTTCTTCATTTCAACTTTTTCAGCCCATAAATGACTTATAAACTTATAACTGTAATTTTCTAGAAATGTAGTATTAGTAAATAGTTTATTTGGTTAAACAAATATACAATTTGATAATCTCTTTATTGAATACCTGACTGCAATATTGAAATTATAAAAATATTTTTATTGTGTCTTTGGTAATTTTAGGAACAAAAATATTAACAAATCACATATTTGAGAACTAAATTGACTAATAAAAACTCAACAAATAAATATCGATATTGTTAAGTTGAACGTTTTGTTTTGGATTCGAATTCGAACCTCGCAGTTGTGTAAATTAATTATTGTGGTTACTATAATTTTTAAGAAAACAAACAGACATATTTAAAAATCTAACTTAACTAAGGAAAGACTCGTTTAAAAATATTTTAGTGAAAAATTATTTTCGTCATTGAGAATTAAAGAAGATGAATCATTGGTGAAAGTAAAGGTGTTAAAGGGTGTTAAGGTAAAACTTTTGAAAGAAATTTAAGACTGAGTAATATTTATTTTAGAATTAGAGGGAGAGTTGTTTGTACTTTTTAAATAAATCTTAGGGGAGATTAGTGTAATTTCATTAGATCTTAATATGTATTTATTTATATTTTATTAAATGTATTTATTTCTTTATTTGTATGAGAGTAGCATTAATATACGGTTTTTATAGTTTTAATTTTTGTAATAATACTTATTTATCTTATTTAATATATTTTGATTATTATTTAGGATGTTTCAAAGATAATTGATCAATATGTTATATTTGACTTTAAATATTTTATTTCAGTGTAGTTTTATAACGTTAATACAAACCAAATTTCTTAAACGTCATACAAATAAAATCGAATTTAAAATATTTTAAATATTTAAATCAAAATGTTTTTTGTGTGATACTCGATCCGAACTACTCGGCAAACATTACTATCAACCACTCCGTGGTCGAATATAATTAATTGAATATAATTATATGGGGTACGAGAAAATTTAAATATAGGCAGCCATCATGTGAAGGGACACAAGATATTTTTCACCAATAAGTTCCGTGAACATTAAAGTATCCACCACTCCAAACTATATTACATCTAGAAATCGAAAGTTTCACTGAATAAATTAATGCTTTTAAGTTACAAATCAAAAGTTTCACTGAAATTAAGCCAAATCACTTAATCACAATCTTATTTCAAAATCTAAATTTTGATTGTCCATTGATAAAAACTTGATTAATAATTTGTCTTTTCTTCACTCCATATAGGGTTAACTATAAAGTACAAATTATTTTTTAAGGACATGTTTCTTGTTGAAAGGAGAAATGCATCAATAAATTATGTATATGACCATAAACAATTTTGTTCCCGCAACAAGGTCACACGTTAAAATTAACTTGGTTGTTTGCAATGAATGGATAGTGCTGATTACAAGAAATCTTGCAATTTCTATTTTTTTGGTTTCATTGTAGTTTTAATCCCTCTATTTTAGCTGAATCGTATAGTAGTCATCTCATTTTGTTTCTCTCCAGTTTTGGTCCCCAAACAGAATTTTGGTTTAAAATTTGATAAAATTTTATTTTTTTTTTTACATTTATTTAAGTCACACCATACCTTAAGATCTCATTTGCAACAATTGTACTAGAAATCTATTATCATAAATGGTGTAGTACGACTTTAAAAAAATGATATTTCATCACCAAAATTCTGTTTGGGGACCAAAACTGGGGATAAACAAAATAGATGAACTACTTTCGCGATTCAACTAAAATAGATGAACTAAAACTGCAATTAAGTCATATTTCTTTTAATCCATAAAGTTGGGGGGAGGCATTCCCATTGCATTAGAGAGAAGAGAGGTTCAAAGCTTAAGAATTAAAAGGACAAATCATCCACAAAATTTATCCATGTTCCAAATTTGGAAGTTGGAACATGTATGACAAGTCAATCCACATGAGCATTCTTTTCTTAAAGCTGAAATTCTAATTCCAAGAATTGAACTTCCTTACCCAAGGAGCATAGTTGTGATTTGAGAATAAGATTCACAAATATCCTCTTTCGAAATCAGCCTCCCAAACTAAATTTAAACAATGCACAATTCACTTTGATAATTATCCATTTTGTTGTGAATATATTTTGCGAGTATTTGTAGTATATATTATTTTGTGGGTACACATTTTTTCTTATGAGATATCAAAATTTAGTATCATCAATATTTCTAAAGAGATATTTCTAATATGTGTCTTTAAAGCACTGTTTATTAATTCTAAAAGTAGGATTTTTGTATTTAAAAAGACGATGTTTAAATTTATAAGAAGTTTAATATACAATTTTCAAGGAAAAATTTCATCCTTATAAAATCATATGTCTTCTTCGCTTTTGATCTTGGCATCAACTTTCTGTTAAAAAAGATGGCATGGTATACATACTACATGTCTTCTGTTCCATGTAGGATGACAATGTCTCATGTCAACTCCACATTGGATTATCATGACACTTGAAATTGACGGAACACATCAACATTCAACGTATGACTATCACATGGAAAAAATGAAAAGAAAATAAAAAAGTTATTTTCAAGAAAATTACTATCTTATGGATACAATTTTCTTGTAGTCTTTTGGTATAAAGGGAGGGCCGAATGTCTAAAGAAGAAACAAAATAAAACTAAGGAATTAAATGCATGTTCCTAGACATGTATAAGTCTCAAAAATATCATAAAAAAGGAGTTGCTTAAGCTCATAGAAGAAGACTCCAAAACAACAAGGTTTCATGAAGTAAGACTAAAGTTAGTCAACATATTTGCACTTCTATTGCCTTCACGTCACGTGTGAGTAAACTGAAAGTGTCAATCATTCTGGAGAAGCTCTTGTATACGCCGAATCATATGAGGGTTCTGCCATTTGAAATTGCATTTGTTTGTGATTATGTCGATGATCACTTTTGAGTCACTTTTCACAATTAGGTGAGATATATCTTCCCCTATGCCATGACAAGCCACAAATATATGTTCAACATCTTAGCTTGAAGGACATCACACACTCCAATATTTCTCCTAAATCCCTCGATCAATCTACTGTCTAAGTCACAAAGTAGCCCGTCACACCCTCCAATGTCACCATGCTCATTGCATGCCCCATCACAATTAAGCTTCATCCAACCACATTGAGGCATATTCCATCTAATGTAGATTATTTGTCAATTCTAAGGAGAACCCTAAAGATTAGAGTAAGTTCATTCAGCTAAAATCCTAACAAAATTTTGTATAGCATAGGTAGGGTTGGTAGGCCACTGGAACCCTTCTTCGAAAATTGATTTATTATGTCAATTCCACAAATGCCAACAAGTTATATAAAAGTTGATTATCATCAATTAATGTTGAGATGATTAAAGACCCAATCCCTGCAATTAAAAGAGAGAGAAAAACGAGTCATTAAATCTTGTGGAACAAACCATGTCTGTTTTTCAAAATTGCGGAGTACATGGAGCGTCAATAGTTGGTTGGATCCATTCATGTGGGAGATATACTCGCCCTTGCTTGCTTCTACGAAGTTGGTAGGATTAACTCATGTCCCACTAGCTACATGAAAGTCTGGATTCACTCATGGTTCTTACCAATCACATCATAGGCCCTTTGAACAATATAGTGATGGGTACAAGTGCCTCCCCAACCTAAATTGTGTGACCCATCCACTTCATTGGGAGTTGGGAGAGCTATGATCCTATTTGCAATGTTAGTTGGCAAGTTATCAAAAAAGAAATTAAAGTCTCAATTACCCTCATTATCAATCACAACTTTAACAATAAGAGTGGTGTCAACCAAATACGAGTTAATAGCATTGATAAGAGGAATGTTGTTAGGCATCTATCTGTCCAACCAAAAGTTGGTATGATTACCATCCCCAATTTGCTGCACCACATTCCTTTGAAGTTTGTCCCAAACCCTTTCAAGAAATCGCCAAATGGGAGAATCATAAGGTTGAAAGCTAATACAATCTCGTAGATCATTGTTTCTTTCATATTTACTATACAAAATCTGACACCAAAGATCATTAGACTTAGTATTAAGATTCCAAAGCATCTTCATAAAAAAACCTCATTCATTTGTTCTTGTAGTTAATCGATAATAAATAAGTATAGCAATTTATAAATTCAAAAGAATAATGGGATATTAGTTAATTGACAATAGAATCCACAAAATCACTGAACATATTCAAATTACATATTGAAAAAAGTAAAACAATTACTTCTTAATAATGAATTTAAATTCAATGATAAATGTCCATACTTAGTAAGGGCTCTACCTTGATTTGTGGCTACTCATTCAAAATATTTTTCTTCTCCCCATCATGATTTGAGTAAAGGTAAAAAGAACACTCCTCTCATCTCCACAAATGCATTAATGTATGTAACTTTGTATGTGTCTCACTCTCTTATTGTGAAATTTAAATATTCTTCTTACTACATTAATAAGTTTCTATTCTCTACAAATTAACAAGATGTATCAATAAGTTTTCCTGCATAGATTCGTCAATGAAAACTCAAACCACAAAAAATATCGTTTAGTCAACTTTCAAAACTTTCTTTTAAACTTTTTGACATCTCCTATAAGCATCTCCATCAAACGCCGTATCTCGATATCACTTACAAGTTTGTTATCTTAAGGATTAAACCATAAGAAAATATGTGTCCAAATAAAATGTGCACAATTATCTAATATGTTGTTGTCATAGCATATCATATTTTTTTAATAAACTAGTATAACATGGAATACTAAAAACCGAAAAAAAATATATTTTATTTTATGAAAAAGATATTTAATTTTTGAAACTATAAAAAAGTAATTTAAACCAAAATTTGTGATATACTTCAATTCTAATACCTTATTAACCTCTTGGTATGAGACTCAAGCTTATAGAATCTTCCATGGCACTACAATGCCATCCTCAACTATCAAGGTTACGATCCCCACTTCAGGCCACCTTTCCTCCGCCACGTGAATCCTCCATCATTCCTCTCTTCTCCACTCTGTCGTACATTGTGAGTATTTCAAAATCATTTTATGCTTCTAAATCTTAATCATAACTCACTCTCTTATTCAATTATAATCCATCCGCTCAAAATTTTGCTCAAAAAATTGGACTCAAGTTGAAACCCCTTTAAAATTTGTCCATAAGTGGCACATTTGGTAAGAATAATAAATTTACCGAATTAACCTTATCAGGTATTAGTATAATTAACCTTATCGAGTATTAGAGTACTATTCACCATTATCATAGTGTAAAGTGAGACCAATACAATCTTCATTTCTTCACACTTAAATGTGAGTCTGCACATTAGACTATTTGACAAAAAAAAAATAGTGTAACATTTGGTAATAATAACAATTTTTACCAAATTAATATTATCAGGTGTTATGGTAATTATCCTTATCAGTTATTATTATAATTAACCTATCGAGTATACTGATGACATTTGTTTTAGGATAAATTTTTTATTTCTTTCAAATGTTAAACTCAGTGAGTAACAACCTTTTTATTTGATAATAATTGCATTAGACACAGTCATCTCATCATGAGATGTCCCTAATCATTCTATAAACAAAATGTAACATTTTGCAAAACAATTGCTGAGTCATAAGAGATGTTACTAGAAATGCAACCTTATGGCTTATAGATAACTATAGGACTCCTAACAATATAACGTGGGCTTCTCCATATAAGGGAACCTGATAGAATTTCCATACTTGCAATAGAATTAACTTTCACAACCACTTTGAAGCTCCTCTTCTGCTTGGTTTTATCAAAACTGAGGAAACTAGGCTTCACTGTGATTTCAACTCCTTTTGGTGATCTAACAGTAGCATTGTAGATAGCTGGAATAGGACCTACATTGGTCACTGTTCTTATAAAAACTACTTCTCTTGTGTCTTTCTTGCTTTCCAAGCTAAGTTGCATGGTTGGATAGTTGATTGCATCATGGCCAAGTCCAGGAAGTAAAGAGGAACAGTTTATAGGAGAACCAACTAGTGCTGATAATTTGGAACCATTGTAACCTTCATGGCATAGGAACTGGATATAACCAAAATCTTCCATGTCATAGACTAAACCAGGGCTCACTGCTCTTGTTGGGTTTAGTTGACCAGAACCAAAGGCAAATTCTGCTTCATTGTTGATTCTTCTGCTCATTGGTTTGGCTTCACAAAGATTGTAAACAAGTTAGTCATCTCAAATTTGTGATTTATGAGATATTATTGTGTTTGGAATTATGGCGAGTTTGATGAAATCACGATATTATTGTGTTTGTCATCTATTATAGTCATATTTTTTTTTTTAAACTACTCCAAATAGCTTTTCATTATAGTCAGATTTAAGAATTTTTTTTATTGGGATTATATTTAAAAGCTTAAACAAACAAGTAAAAAATGCTCTGAAGTGATTTTTTGAATAAAATATGATGAAACAAACATGTTAATCTCACCAGTGGTGATAATTGCAGATCTGATTGCAGCAGGAGTCCAATTGGGGTGAAATGACTTGACATATGCTGCTACGCCAGCAACATGAGGACATGCCATAGAAGTTCCAGATATTAAAGAAAATTCTGCAAATTGTGTATCCCCATTCAAACCAGTGAGTGACTTCCTAAGAGTATAAGATGCCAATATGTCAATGCCAGGGGCTGCAATGTCAGGCTGCATCATATCGTATAGATTATTATAAAAACATCTTCAGTTCATTAAATACCATCTTTATGGTTACAGTTACAAGTGGAATAGAAAAATATCCATCAATTATAGAAGTTTGAAAACTTGCAACTAAATATTAATTAGTACCTTGAGAACATTTTTGGATGCTGAATTTGGACCTCTAGATGAGAATGAAGCTGCAAATGGAGCTGGAATTTTTTCTTCATGGCTCTTGTATATCACTGCTGATGGTGATCTTTGTTGAACAAGAAATTTTCATGTAAAATTGATGGTATGAGATAATCAAGTCAAAAGATTTATTTTGTAACAAATATTTGGTTTATTTTTTTCCCTTAACCCCCGTCTCCCAAGGGAAAGAGCCCTCTGGTAATCCGAAGTTTGGTTTATAAGAGTTAGTATAAATAGCTATTGTTAAATCTCATTAGTCTTTAAAATTTAAAAGTACAAAAAAGAGCATGTTTTTTACCTTGTAGATTGTATATAATTGGTGACAGTTTCACCTATGCTATGATTTACAATAGTAGCAGGAGCCATAGAAATTTGAGCTACATCAGGATAATCGTCATATTCTATTACACTACCAATGCCTCCAATTTCTTTCACATTAGCTTCAGTTCCCCATGATCCTAAGCAGTAAACAAGCTTTCCCTTCACCTTATTTGGAAGTAAGGAGCCTGGGTTGCAGGATCTGTCAATGCATTCAATTGTTCTTTGTTATTTTTGAAACAATATATCAGGTATTATGGAAAACAGAAGGAAAATTACTTAGCATCTTCCTTGCTTTTCGAGTCTTTGGCAGCATCAATCCCATTAATAAGAGAGTACTGGTTTTGTTTTGGATTGAAACAGTTAATTCCTACCCCCTGCATACCAACATAGTTGAATGTACATGTATGTTAAATTGGTTACTATTAATAGATAATAATAACCATATGACTAACTATTTGGTCTTGCATTTCGTAAAATCCTTGTCAAACTTAAGGTACATATATTTGAATGGATCATACAATGATGTCACATGTTGCATTTCATGCATGCCACAAGTTATTGACATAATCTTTACTAGATTGAAATTTCAATGTTTTTCAACTCGCATATTTATGTTTCATTTTATTAGTCATAGTTGCACATGTCAACCTTGGTTGTGAAATGAAAATTTGATTAATGGAGACCACTTTTGTTTTATGTAAATATGTGAATGGTAAAAGAATTTAGGTTAAATATATTTTTAATCTCTATTGTTATGTCAAATGTAGTTTTTAATCTATATACCGACTCTTCTTTCTACAAATTAAAAAACTGCATGTTTTTAATCTCTAAAAACATGCGGTTTTTTAATCCGTAGGGACTAAAAAGTGAGTTTAGGGAGTAAAAACAAAAAATTTAAATTTTATAGGAACTAAAAATATATTTAACAACAATTTAACTTACAGAAACATTCTTTCCATTTCCTAACTGGACAGTGCTTTTGAAAGCTCTATCAATGCCACTAGCTGCTACTGTTACAATCCATGGTGGAGTATTTGTTACAGATGCCATAGTTGGTCCATCATTTCCAGCTGATGCCACAGTGATTATACCTTTCCTCATGGCATGAAATGCACCAATTGATACTGAATTAAGAGCATAATCTGGACTTCCTCCACCTATGGAAATGGATATGACATCCACACCATCATGTATAGCAGCCTCAAATGCAGCAAGTATGTCCATGTCCGCACATCCGTTGAGTGACCAGCAGACTTTGTAAATTGCCAACCTAGCTGATGGCACAGCGCCACGCGCTGTTCCGTTGGCCAAGCCGAAGAGACTTGCATTTGTGACTAAATCACCTGCAGCTGTTGATGCGGTATGAGTTCCGTGACCGTCAACATCTATAGGCGATAATATGTCGGTCGGATCAGGGTTTCCATCAGCCTTGAAGTATTTGGCTCCTATGATCTTACTTCAGGTTTACCAGATAGAATTTCCATGCAGAAGGAATACATAAGTTAGAGCTTAAGCCATATATTAGGAATTGTTTAGTTTATTGTTCTTTGCATTATATTGATGTTAAACTTTTGTAGTAATTGCAAATTTCTTGTTAAACATTTATAGTTACTATTTTTTAAAAATTAACCCTTATAAGTATCAAGAATGTAGTGATGCAATGTGAACAAACAAGGATAATTTACTTATTGCAGCCTGAGAAATTAGCATAGTGGCCACAAGTTCCTTTCCATCTTTTTGGTGGAGGACCTAATCCATCATCCTTGAAGCTTTTTGACTCCGGCGTGATCCCTAAGTCAGCAATATGAAGACAACTTTTGCAATCAAATAATAAAGTTCCATTTATATAATATCTCATTATTCTCCAAAATGAAGCTGAGAAGAAAGCTAAGATGAACCTGTGTCCAAAAGAGCAACAACAATGTCACGTTCTAGTTTCAATCTTCTCTTAGCAGTCAGAGGTAAACCAATGAAGTTCCATGATCTTGTTGTGTGTAGCTTATGATACTGGTTTTTAAACACTAAAAGTACTTCATCCATGGCTACACATACAAAAAAGAATTTAAAAAAGCAGACATAAAAATTGTTTAAACAAAAATATGAAGCTAGAGAAAAGTGATTCAAACCAGATAACTTATGGGTTTCATCTTCAGACAGTTTTGCAGCAAAAGCATTGAAGCTCTTTGTGTAGCTATATACAATGGACTCTTTGGCTTCATGATAACTAAGTAAAAACACAAACAGAAAAATACAAATGGCTTCATCCAAAAGAATAACAGAGAAAGAAAGAAGCTATATACATAGTTGCGTTTGGATTGGCTAATGAACAACTTGTGACATTATAAGTTGTTTTCAGCTACTTTTGATAAGCTCTTTAGGATAACTTATAAAAATAGTTTATAGCTTATTTGAAAACAATGTGACCGTATTTTCTTTTTTAACGATAGAAATAATAATTTACATATAAGTGTTTAATTAAATTATTTATCCAAACAAGTGCCTAGTTTGATTTTTTTATGCTTGTGCTGGAAGAAGATAGACAGAAATGTTTGAGTGAGTTAATCAGGTTACCTTCCCTTCACAGAAGATAGAACATTTAAATGTGCCTCAATTGCAATGTCTCTGCTTATAGGATGAGCTCCCAAGAAAACAATGTAAAAGTTCTGTAGAGAAGTAAAATGATATGCTCAAATATAGAAAACAAAAAGCTTCTTAGAAGCTAGCTGAAAAATTAAAGAAAACAAAAGGTAAATCTTTAGCTAATGAGGAATGCAAAGGGAAGAAGAAATTCAATGCCTTTTGCTCAACTCCATTAACTGAAACAATTCTCAAGATCATCAGTAATAGAAACCAAAGTAAAGAAAAGGAATTGTTCAGTTTATGTGTAATCATATTTAGTAGTGACATTTTTGGCTTTTAACATGAAAAAAACTGACTCTAAGTAGAAGCTTATATACCCTTTTGAAAGTTAGAAAATGAAATCTTATTAGCAACTTGTTTGCTTCTAACATACAAAATGATTAAGGTTTTGGTAAAGGAAGCTTGTAAGAAAGATTAAGAATTTCTGAGTCCTACTATGTCTATGGTATAAGTCAATGTCACATATGGAGCCTAAGATTGTTTCTTTAAGTGAAACTTACATAACATTTTCATTTTCTATATGTTTTTTGTTATCCTGTCATTAAAAACTCAATTAATGTCATGATCCTACAAGAGGCTTATTACATGTGGTCCATGAAGTTTAAGTTTTCATCTTGTTATTTAGTAATCTTCTATTTTTATTTAGTTTGAATATTTTTTTTGTTAAACCGAGGTTTCCCTGCTTGCATCTGCAGAGACTAATTACTCCCTAGAGGAAACAAAATCGATTTAAAGGATAGTTTGTACGATTTTATTAGATGTTGGTGTTAATAAGCATGAAATTCATGCATAAATGTTGTAGTTCTGTGTCTTGAGGGGTTTAAGATTTGCAAACTTATTTGGCATAGACAGACACATGCTAAGATATTATAATTAACATGTACCTAAGAAAAATTCTCTAAATTGCATTGTTGATTTTTGTAACACAATTTAGCCAGCAAGAAATGTTGATAATAACCAGCAGAATCATAGAAGTTTTAATGTTACAATTGAAAAGACACACATCACATCACTATCAAGTATAGTAGAGATATTGCTTTAAAACAAAGAGCCCTTAACATTATGAACGCCCTATTTCTTGAATTCCAATGCAAGCGTTTAGCCGTACAACAGTGATTACTTTGGCTTAATAATGAGCTTAGCTTAAAAGTATAATAACCCAAATGAAACACAAATTGGGGTTGGGGGATAAAAAAGTGATATTTTACTTGAACATAATTTTCTCTTATCCAAAAGTAATAGAACGCAATCTTCTAATTAATCCATTAGTATAATACTATGAGAGATACACAAGTGGGATTAAAACATGGCTACAATGTTGATGTTGATTACTCTTCTAATTTAAATGATTTATTGTTATTATAATTACAATGTTGATGTTGTTACTCTTTTAATTTAAATAATTTATGATTATTATAATCAAAACGATTCAACCACTTTTTTTAATAAAAAAAGACAAATCCTTACAAGTATTTTAAAGACACTTGTTAAAGATATAAATATAGAAATATTATTTTTAAAATATTTTGAAATTTGTATCTTCAAATACTTTAAAGTTAAAATTTTATTTTTATCTATAAAAAATTTCTACATTTGATTTACTAACAAGTGTCTTTTGGGATACTTGTTAACAAGACCAAAAAAATTGGGGTATTCTTCACGCATAATTATAAAAAAAACTTAAATGCAATTTAAGTCATCCTATTTTAATTAATTTGTAATTATAGTTCTCCTATTTTAATTTATTCAAAATTTTGATCTCCATAATTCTAATTTCATAATTTTAGTCCCTCTATTTAAATTGATTCTTAATTTTGATCTCTCTATTTATATTTTACAATTTTGGTCCTCCTATTTTTTAAAATTGAAACATTTTATCCTATCTAGAGATTTTAATTAATAATTAGAGCTAGTAATTTAAATTACTATTAATAGTGTTATCAAAATTATATTATTGTTTCTTAAAAAAAATTAAAATAGTAGCTCTAATTATTATTAAAATAACCATAGTGAAATAAGGGTTCAAAAATATATGTTTACTTTTTAAAAATTATTGTGATTTGTTGTATACCTCTAACTATTTTCTCAAAGATGTACATAAAATGCCAATAATTTTTAAAAAAATAAAAATGTATTTTCAACCATCTTATTTAATTTTTTGTTTATTTTAATTAATTATTAGAGCTAGCAATTATTTTAAAATAAGTCCAAGTAATCATTTAAAAAAATAAGTAATCATGAGCTGCAATTTTTTTAAAATAAGTCCAAGTAATCATTTAAAAAAATAAAACAACTCGTCGTTGACCGAATCAATATTAATAGTTAAATATATAGGGAGGACAAAATATCTCAATTTTAAGAAATAGGGAAACCAAAATTACGAAGTTAGAATTAGAGAGACCAAAATCAAGAATAAGTTAAATTAGGAGGACCAAAATTAAGAATCAATTAAAATAAGAGGATTAAAATTAAAAAATTAAAAATAGAATACCAAAATTACGAATAAGTTAAAATAGGGAGACTTAAACTACATTTAAGCCTTATAAAAACTAATATGTCGTGTCTCATTCCACATTTGATATTAAAGTTCTCCCTCAAAAAGTTAATGTTTCAAAGTATACATGATTTGCAATACATTTATATATAATATCAACTAAATATAAAAAATAAATATTTAAAATTGTGTAATTCATAATTTATAATTATAAAAATTGAGATTTTACACTCAAAATTTATTTTGTATTCCCCTTTTTAATTATTTAACAAATGTAGCATGTCCCATATTTATTTATTACTGTAAGAACATGTTCACTTTAGAGAATATCCTAAATTTTAATTGTACCAGGAATTATTATTATGTTGTAAAAGGAAGAAAATTCCTATTATTATGTTGTAAAAGAAAGAAAAAAAAATTAAATTATAATGGATTAATACTTTTACGATGAAATATCGTCATGCATTGTGTGTATATATTTATATTTGAGTTAATTATAGTTTGTCTCCTTATTTTTATCAATTCACAAAATTGATATTTCTATTTTAAAAATCGTCAATTTTAATATCTTCCTCTGATTTTTTAACAAAAAAATAGTGACGTAGCATGTTTTAAAGAACGTGATATATGATAAGATGATATAGAATAGGCTTAATAACAATTTTAGTTGAATTGCAAAAGTAGTCCCCCTATTTTGTTTCTCCCCAGTTTTGGTCCATCAAACAGAATTTTGATCGAAAATTTGATGAAATTTTATTTTTTTAAAGCCGTATTACACCATTTATGATCATATATTTCATGTACAATTGTTCCAAATGATATCTTGAGGCATGATGTGACTTAAATAATTGCAAAAAAAAAATGAAATTTCATGAAGTTTTGGACCAAAATTCTGCTTTGAGACTAAAATTGGAGAGAAACAAAATAAGGGGACTACTTTCGCGATTCAACTAAAATAGGGAGACCAAAATTGCAATTACGCCTATTGAATAATTAACACATATGAAATTGAAAAAAAATATCTTAAAAACTTATATTTTAACTTTGAAACTTCTTCATATTTTTAATTTACTTAATTACATACGAATAATTAATCAATTTAGATGATTTCTATATTATAGATTTATATGTCATTTCCTTAAAAATGTGTCAAATTTAGGGATGACAATGGGTGGAGTTTGAGTAGTGTACTATAATACTCGTTCTCATACCCGCGATTTAAAAAAATACTTATGTTCGTACCCTATTGAGTATCAACTTTAATACTCGTACTCTTACCATTTGGGTACCTAAGTCCCCGTACCCATACTCATGTTTAGGGATGGGAATAGGCTGGGCCAAACTAGACTTTGTTAGGTCTGAGCCTGACTTGTCAAAAGATTCAAGGCTTAAACTTGAGATGTGACATGTCACAGGCTTACTTTTTAAGTGTGTGTTTGACGTTGATAGAAGTCTGATATGTTCTGTTAACCTACTTAAAAACCTATTTCATTTTAACATTTTTGAGTAAGTGATCAAATATTTCTTTAAATAAATTAACGAGTTAATATGTCAATGAAATTAAATTTTATTTTGATAATTAACATCACATTTTGAAGAATGTGATTTTATGTTAATTACTTAAATTATATTTTATAATAATACATTTAAATATGTCAGAAACTAAATGAGGTTAATATGCGTAAATTACTAAAAGTTAAATATATAACAAAAAGATCAAAATTTAATATAATAATTAATATAGTAAAAGAATATTATTTATATTTATTTAAATAGATTAGCCTGATAGGCATAAAACACATATTATGTGGTCTGTAGCCTGACTTTTTTTTAACTAAATATGCTTTTTTTATAAGCTTTGACATTATCTGTGTAAGAAAAAAGTTGGGTCTGGCATGAGCATGTTAGGCTATATGTCCTTGTCGGTCGGTTTGGTCTATTCTCATCCCTACCCACATTTTAACTAAACTAGATCGATAAATAAATGACATTGAGATTAAATTTAAAAATTATTCAAATATCTTAAATCTAATCATAAAATATTATAAATCAAAATATTTTCTAGTTCAAAATATTTCAAATCAACACACGTTATAATACACATTCAAATATCAATAACAATACTTTATGAAATTGCAAGTCATACGGCATAATTATTCGAGATCGATAAAAAAAAATTGATAGGAAGTTACAAATATATTTTAAAGTCACAATTATTTACCTATTCATCAAAATAAAAAATTTAAATTTTTTACAAATATTTATCTTTCAATTATAAATATTCTAGTGATTCAATAATATCAATATATCTTAAAACATAAAAAAAAAGTCAGCTAGTTAAACTAAACACTATTATAATATATTAAATAAATAATATATTTATATAAGTGTGAAGGCGGAGTAATTACTATAATACCTTAATTTTGCGTGTAATTATCTATCTATGTGCTCATACCCATTATGTAGATTTTTATTCTACCAATTATGAGTTTTTTTTTTTTTTTTTTTACGTGTATCCAATAAATTTATATCTAGTTAAATTGTCGTTTTTTAGTTCAAAAATATGAGAGAATGACCAAAATTGTTGACTTTTAAAATAGTAAGATCAATTTTATGAATTGGTAATAATTGAGAGACCAAAACTTAAATTAAACTTTTATTTTTTTTGTGTTGCGAAAAGATGAACACAAATTCTACATAATTATTGATAATTAATTTTTTTTAAAAAGACTGAAATTTATGAATATCTATAAATACACACATAAATTTCTCAAATTTCAACAAATATTTATGTAGCATATACCCACAAAAATAAATAAAGTACGGATATTATCTTTATCTAACTAGACAAATAAGAGAATAAGAGTCCACAATTATATGTTTCCTTGCACACAAAATATGATCCTTTCAACAATTTTTTTCTTCTCTTATTGGTTGTTTGCAAATTACTAGCGATGTCCTTATTTATAAACACTTTGCCAAATAAAATTGCCTCTAAATATAAATATTATTTTATTTTATTAGATGTATTTATTATTTTTTCAAGCATATTCATATCATTAATTTATTGTAGAATATAAAAAATAAAATTTAACACATTTGAATATAAATGTTATTTTAAGAACATTAATTCATGAATGTATAAGTAAATAATAAAAAAAAATTATATTTTAACATACCTTTAGTAACAACACAATTTTTTTTTGACATAATAACACAGTTTAAAATAAAATCAAGTATTCCCATTTTATTCACCAAATTCAAGAAAAGAGTTTGAAGCAGCACCGTGCAACTACAGTGCAAACACACTCCGTGCAACCTTAAACCCTATGTCCCTCCTAAAACACTTCACCCGCCAAAATTCACTCACCGTGCTTTTTCTCACGCGCCACCTCTCCTCCGCCACTACCACCACCACATCCAAACTCCACAACCGTTACACCTTTGAACCACCATCTTCCCTCTCCCCCTCTCCCCAAAACCCCAACGAAACTCCAACTAAACCCCACAGAAAACAGCCCAAGCCCAAGTACAAACCCCCTTCGTCCCTCGACCGAACCGGGAAAAAACCGGTCCGTTCCACTTTGCCCTTCGATTTCCGGTTCAGCTACACGGAGAGCAGCCAAACGGTGAGGCCTATCGGACTTAGAGAACCTAAATACTCGCCATTTGGACCGGACCGGATCGACCGGGAATGGACCGGAGTTTGCGCCCCGGCAGTTGATCCAAAGGTGAAGGCTTTAGATGGAGAGGAAGATCCGAAATTAGAAGAGGAGAGGAAGAAGAAGAGAGAGTATGTTCAAGGGACGCCGCTTACAAATGCTGAAAGGAAAGCCCTTGTTTTGCAATGTGAGAGAGGCAAAACTAAGCGACAAGTCAATATGGGTATAATAATTCAACTACTTTTTTCCTTTGCTTAACTTTATTAGTCTTCCCACTGATGCCACTTACACTCACATGTAGACACTGGTAACAATTTAAGAAAATGAAAGTATTCAGTGTAACTAAGTATAGTGTAGGTTTGTTTGTCGTAGAAGCTTGGTTTTGGAGATTCTATTAAATTGAGGTGAAAGCAGTATCTAATGCATGATTGAAAATGGAAACTATCAAACCAATCATACTTGTATTAGTGTTAGACATTGATATGTGTTTGACCCTAGACACACTTTCAATCTGAAGGTTCAGTGCTACATGTTTCTTTTTTAGATTATTAAATTTTGGATTGTATATATAGTTTGTTCCGTACACATATTCTTGCTGTAGTCGATCCATTAAACAACTCTTAATGATTTAAATAGTTTGTCACATTGTGATATTTGATTTTGTGGAGAGTTGTGGTCAAATTAAACTAATGCAGTCTCAATTGCAGTAGCACGGACCTAAGAAACCTTGATTCCACAGCCAAGATTGCAGTTGCCGATCTGTTTTTAATGTATTGATTGTAACCATTCAATTTTGCCATTTCAACAGTTAAATTGAAAAATTCTTGTCGGAGTAGTTAAGGTTGCAAATTTTAACTGTTGGATTGATGAAATGTCGAATTTAATTATAATTTGTTGTTCATGTCTTCATGATCATTGTGATAATATGACAGAATTCAGTCGTTGGGTTGATGAAATTTAATTTAATGTATGTATATATGACGTTTCTGACTCTGTTTTTGTGATTGATTTTGATTTGGTTTGGTTGCAGGGAGGGATGGTTTAACTCATAACATGCTGACTGAAATTCATAACCATTGGAAATATACTGAAGCTGTTAGGATCAAATGCATGGGTGTTCCAACTGTTGATATGAAAAATATTTGCACCCAGCTGGAGGTTTAAACCAACTATTTATACTCTTTCGATTCAATTCTAGAGTGCATGTTTTTATTATGAATTGATGATCGGTGTGAAGAAAATACTGTATTGGTTGAACCCCTGCTTGGGTTGCGTGTCATTCTTTTGTCTAAACTTATCCAATAACACGAGCATAAGCAATTTTAATGTTCTTGTTGCAGGACAAAACATTTGGAAAGGTCATTTTCCGACATGGAGGTACACTTGTATTATACAGAGGTAGGAATTATAATCCAAGAAAGAGGCCTGTAATTCCTATCATGTTGTGGAAACCTCATGAACCTGTATATCCTAGACTGATTAAGACAACAATTGAAGGCTTAAGCATCGAGGAGACAAAAGAAATGAGGAAGAGAGGATTGGCTGTTCCTGCTTTAACAAAACTTGGTATGCTCGTTATACTTGCTAGTCCAAGTTGCAAGATTATGTTTATAAATTTTATTGACTAAATAATTGAATTGCAGCAAAAAATGGTTATTATGCTCATTTGGTATCCATGGTCAGAGATGCTTTCCTCTCATCTGAATTGATTCGGATAGACTGCCAGGGTCTCGAGAGGAGTGATTACAAGAAAATAGGCTGCAAACTCAGGGTAACGATAATTCTCTTTTGCTTTTTGAATTAGGCTATTCTAATAACCAGCTTTTCAATATATACTTTTTAGAAATTAGAATTTATTTTGAAATACTACCTAAACAAGCTAGGTCATTGTTAGAATGAATTCGTGAGGACCAAATGTGATTATAGACCTTCCAGAATATAACAGGCTAAATACTAGGGAAAAAAGAATATACAAGAAACTGGCTAAGAATGTTATTTGTGTGATATGAGTAATATGTCTTCAGTTGACTAGAATTGTTTTTTGTTTGTCGGTAGTTGTGAGCAACATGATGCTTTCGGTTGGTTGACAATTGATATAACATGTTCTGTTTTTCTTTCTTTTTTCGTCATTGACATTTATCAATGTAGTATATATTCTACTTCTACCAAATATGGTTTTTGTGTTTATATTCAGAATATGAGGTAGCTAGACCACCATCAGCACCCTGCACCATCCTTCTAATTTATGAGAGTTGGAGGGAAGGTCTTCACACCACTGTCTCATCTGGTTATCATAATAATGGCAATTTACAAGATACTGTCTTTGGTTGACTCAGAAACAATCTTCATGGCATGTAAAATTTGGCACATACCCTCTTATGGTTTGGTCGTTTATGTATAGCCCAACTTGTGATATTTTGAATACTTTCATCTGTCTATTTGAACAGAATATACATATTAAAATTGCCAAAAGTTTAAAGTTAACACTCAATTCACTTTCTGTTTTTTTCTTGAACAAAACAACAACCAATATATTGAAATGAGTTAGCATTGGTCCACCAGCTTTTTTTAGTTACTCGTGTAATCAATTATCACAATAGTTTCTTGAGATGAGAAAAACTTCTTCCATGTAACAAGTAGTATTGTCAGTCATTTTTCAACCTTTTATACAAGTGGCCACCATTGTCAACTACAATTTGACTAAATTGAAGCTTGGTGTAACTTTTTCCCTCCTACCGTGGCTGCCTAATTTGTTCTTAATTTCTTATTGTTATTTGTTGAATTATGGTACAATAAGCAAATTCTAGTCAACACTTCTACTCATTTAATTTTTTAAAAGAAAACAAATGTTAAACTTCTATGTTTCACCTTTTATTTGAAATTCACATCTCAACAGCTTGTCTAGAGTAACTATACATTTTGTTGATTACACACAACTAAAAAGTTATTGGCCAAATCTGCATATTTTTTTGTTTTGACGGAGCAAGAGAGAAACATAATAAGAATTGAGTGTCATATTTTTTTAAAATTATTTTGGCTATTTTAACATGTATATTCCAATGAAAAATAGCACAAAGTGGCTATGTAATGGTAACAAAATAATCCACATGATGATAATATGTCAAATTTCGTGAGACTGACACATGATGATTGATGAGTGAGTCAAACCAAGGGGGTAAAATTTAAGTTACCCTTTTAGTAATGTGAAGTAAATAATAATAGGGGTAACTGGTAGTGGTAACACAGTGGTTTACTGGCATTCTTTTCTGCCTTTCAAACTTTTTGGACAGATTGCATGATTTCTGGTTTCCATTATCTGTTCCTATGGGCTTGGCTCTTTAAGTTGTTGCTTTCTAACTATCCCAAATGCATTGATGCAGGACCTGGTCCCCTGTATCCTGGTGACTTTTGATAAAGAACAAATTGTAGTTTGGAGGGGGAAGGATTATAAGCACTTGAAGGGTGGATACTTTCTTAAAGATCGAGAATCATTTGATGCCGATGATGATGGTGGTGACTTGCTTATGGATGAGGAAGAAGAGCTTAATAACACCAGCTTATGAGACTAATGCTGCAGTCAGCTGTGATGATCTAGTATAATCATACTGTTCAAATTGGAGCCTTAAATCAGAAGTTGCAGGAAGATTTAATTGAGGTTCTGGGTGGCGGTCCAAGAGAGAGGAACATTTAAGATACAGATAATGTTAATGCTGCTATTTGGACGACAGGATATCTCCAAACTATTCTTATACCATGACTCATATGGTCTTAAAACTTAAAAGTGGTAAACAATAGCCATTATCAGATTGAAATTGTTTATCAAGATTTGAGTCCGTTATCTATTTTGTCACATTCACAATAGCCAATTTGGAAACACGTTTTCAATATAGGCAAATGTTAGTAGTTGGTTTGTTATGGGTAGGGAGAAATGTTAGTATTAGGGATTGAACTCTGGACCTTCTGCATATAACTCCTTCGGTGTCTCAACCCAAATCAATGGGTTACTGACACAGCACAACCTAGCTTGGATGGGTTATTGACACAACCTAGCTTGTAAGAGATGTCAGTTTTGATAGTTGCTGGTGATTCTTATAGAATTCTTGTGTGGAATTGAGCATTTTGCAGATCAGAGGCACAGTTACAGCTTCTGGGGGTAACCGTTAAAAGTCCAGCACCAAGTTTTGTCTCGTTGCAAACTTGAAGTATATTTGGTCTGGAGCAGAATCTTTCCTTACAGCTGTGAGATGAACTCAATATTTAAACTGACATGGCAAGATTTGCTATGAGAAATTAAATTTCGAATAATGTACTCAAGGAATCATATTTCCTTGATTAAATTTAGTGCATGTTTGGATTAGTCTCTAAAGTATTCATAATTTTCTTGTACCATAACTAATGTTCATTTTTTATTGACACCAACAACTTATACTTCCCCCTAAAAAAAAAATCTTAAACTTCAATTTGAAAAATCATTTAAATCTATTTCATAAAGTATATTTTGCCTTTTTAGTAGAAAATAATAGTCTCATCAACATATTTGACCATTTTTTCTGTTTGTTAAAAGGACACATTATATCCATCCATTACATAACTGATTTATGGAGAACTGAACTTTAAAAAGAACAAGAACATCAATTATAGGTGGAAATTGTTCTTACCAATCATACATGTATTAAATATTTTGGCCTTCTACTTACCTCTATAGGTGACCAAACCTCCATATATAGGTTCTGTGATTAGGAATTTAGAACTTCTGTCAAATATTTTGGCCTTCTACAGTAAGAGTTATTATGGATTTTGGTACACATAACTTCATGTTCATTATGCTTAGGCACAGAGACTATTTCAGGCTTCTGCCTTCTATAGTTAATACACAAGAGCGTATTTGATATTTGCTTTTTTATCTTTTTTCTTTCTAAAGAGACTAAATTGGTATTAGAATAAAGAAAAAAGAGAAAAATATGGCCTATTTTTGTGCAGTGCTTTCCTTTCATGTTTGTTAGTTTGTGTACAACTTATTAATTGTGGTTGGAGAAGGTGGGAACATTACTACCTGTACCCCCTTTTTTCTATTTGCATGCTATCCGTAATTTTTCTCCCAAAAGTACCCCACCATTTTTTGTCACTCCCCTGGTTGTTGCCACAAATTTCCATTACTCATCTGCCCTCATACTAATATTTATTTGTACATATAAGCGAAATTTAAAAGTGAATTTAATTAAAATATAAGATGAATTTATCTTATTCTTAATTTGAAATAGTTATACCTTTTAATATTTTTATTTAGGGTTAAATGTATTTTGTTTTGATAAAAGAAACTTCAGTTTTCACCTTTTCAAAATCTGTATTGTTTGTTGTCTCTACCATTTTGTGATGTACTCTAGTAGTATGTTGACTATACTTG
Organism: Cicer judaicum; assembly: GCA_037974835.1. Classification (NCBI taxonomy): domain Eukaryota; kingdom Viridiplantae; phylum Streptophyta; class Magnoliopsida; order Fabales; family Fabaceae; genus Cicer; species Cicer judaicum. The sequence continues at coordinate 8,728,004 of JBBPBS010001171.1, read as the reverse complement.
TGTGTCTACGGGAAGCTCATATGGTAATCTAATGCGACAGTCATAAATAGTAGTATAGTATTATGTAATGTCATGTTTAGCATGTGATTATTGCACTGCTCATTATTAAGTTTCCCTTGAGCCATAAAATAGATTGTACTTACTCATCGATCCTATGGATACTATTAGAAGTTTAGTAGGTGAGAGGAGGAGAGGATAAATGGTAGGAGAGTTATGAGGATATTTTATTTTTCTTTATAATACAAAGGTTATTTTATTTGGGGGAATTCTAAAAAATGAATTGCAAAAGGATTTTTCTTTATAATACAAAGGTTATTTTATTTTGCAAGGTTTATAATTTTTTTTAAAATTCTTTTAGTTTTATTTTAATATTTTAAAAATTAAAAATATAGTAATGATAATAATTATCTATTATCATTATTTACAAAAAAATTATCTCAAATAAAGTGATTTTTTTTTATCTTTTTCTCTTGTCTCCTCTCCAAAGTCCTCTCATATTTTATGGCCTCCAACATTACACGTCTTTGTTATGGTTAGAAAAATAATGCAAGTTATTTATATTTGTTCCTTGTCAAATCGTCTTATTAAAGGTTGATTTGATTTTTTTTTTTTAATAAATAATTTTTAAAGTTTTTTTAAGAAGTAAATATTATTGTTAATATTTTGTCGTAGGTGAAGATTTAATCGCAATTTTCTATTTGTTTATTATCTAAATCTTATGCTCTAGCTAATAAGTCAACCTCATAATAATAATAATTTTAAAA
>JBBPBS010001171.1:8682423-8721006 GCA_037974835.1 Cicer judaicum | reverse complement strand
TAATATTTTGAATATATGCAATTTATTTATTTTACCAAAAATGGAAAAACATTGTATTGAAAAGATAAAGAAATTTATAAATTAAGAATAATACTAAAATTCATATTATTTCAAACAATGACAAGGATAATTACACCAATATTTTTGTAACGAGCTTACTCTTTTATTTCAAATAAAAAATAATGTCTAAGATTTAATATTGATTTTAAATACTTTTATTTATGAAAAATTATTTGAGTAAATTAAATGATAAAAAAAATAACGAAGGGATCAAAGTTTAACAAGCAACAAAAGTTTAAATTTCGTAGTTAGAAAATAAGAGAATTTAAATTCTTTAAAAACAATTCTCATAAATAAAATTAAAAGAAAATTTGTGGGGAATTGAAAAATAATTAAAATAAATCACTCTTATATATGATAAAGTGTATATGCAACTCTTGTACTATATGATAAAGTTAGAAGATGGAGTTAGATATTTTTTAAAGAAATTGATATGAGTCCATTAATTAATATTCATTAATTAATATATATAAAGTATGATTGGTATAGTCCTTTATTATTTTCCGCTAGTTCATATGATTTATTATTATATAAATTTAATTTGTATTCTTGACTAGTCAATAGAAATAATAATAGATTTGTTTTTGACATGCAAAACGAAAACAATTTTTTTCTTTTCATCATCGTTTTCAACCTATCACAAGTTTTTTCTCCCTACCTTCCTCCCAATTTCATCACAAGATGAACATTCACAACGATCTTTTTGATGTTCCTTTACAACCATCACTATCACCAGTCCTTCAAGATCCAACCCTAAACCCCCAAATCCTTATTATCAACACGCCAGTGAGAATTCAATGTGGTTCTTGTTGCTCTGTCCCTAAACGACCACAACTACTACAACTGGAGTCGGAGTTGCTCTATGAAACGAGCTCCTTCCTCCAAAAACAAACTTTCTTTCATCAACCGAGGCCGAATATAGAAGTATGGCCACCACAATTTGTGAACTACAGTGGCTTTCATATCTATTGCATGATTTCAAAGTTCCAATTATTACTCCAGGTCTTCTTTATTGTGACAGCCAACCCGCTCGCTACATCAACAACAATTCTTCTTTCCACTAATGATCCAAATATATTGAAATCGACTGTCATATTGTGAGAGAGAAACTATAACAACAAACTTTTCAAACTTCTACCTATCACTTCTTCTCAATATTCTACTTTGCAATATTCTCATTGGTTTGTTAATCCCTTAGAATGTCTTTGATCAATGTAATCCAAATTTTTTGTAATGGGTTGGAGTATCATTTGTGCTCCCTTAATATATTTTGCTTATAAAAAAATTCATATTCATTCATTTATAGAACAATTCCAAAAGAATTAAAACGAGATTGAAACAAGATGTTTGGATAATCTCCTCCCACTTAAAAGAAATTTTTTAACCTTAAAGTCTAACAAGACACAAGCATCAAATAACCTACAATGACTATGAACTAAATTAGTACTAAACTAATACTTAAAAAATATAACTATCAGCTTAATAATGTCTTCTGTCCACGATAAATGACAAAGAAGAGAAGAAAATCCCCAATATTTTTATCTATCTATTTACATATCAAACAATGTTAGGGATGATTCCAATTAGCTATCAAGCTGGAAGTTAGAGATCAGCCACTAGCATTAAGAATTAGTTACTGAATTACTATGTTTAGTAAGTAGTTACAAAGTTAGTTAGGAGGTTGTTGATAGTAAGTAGTTACAAAGTTAGTTAGGAGGTTGTTGAGAATTTGTATAAGGGGTTACTTGGAATGTAAGTGATTCTCATTCATAATCATTAGGTTGAATTCTTTCATTGTACTTCCTTCTCTCAGTCAATATTACACACTCGAATTTCTTTCATTCAACTAGGAATTCCTGGATTCATTCATCTTAATCTTCAGAACTATTTCCCTAGATTCTTAATTCTTCTTCTTCCTTTCTCCCACTCAAACAACCCTAACAATTGGTATCAGAGCTATTTTTTTTTCTGGGTGATGGCGGATGCAACACGTTCTCAGCTTGCTGCTCGTGATTTAGAGGAAAGATTGGAGAACAGAATTTCAGAAAAGCTTGAGGCACAATTGGTGATTCAATGAAGCTAACAACGGAGGAGCTACTGCAGAAGAATATTGGTGAAGAAACTCCATTTTCGAATGACAGAAATTTTCAGCAAGGTATAAGTCAGCACTCTCAGCAGTTTACAGGGCAAACTAGGCTATCAAGAATAAAATTTCCAAGATTTAATGGTGATTCTGTTAATGAATTGATTTATTAGTGTGAGACCTTCGTCTTAATTGAAAATACTCCTGAAGAGGTTAAGGTCAGGTTAGCAATTATGCATCTTGAGGGGAAAGCGTTGAAATGACATCATGCCTTTACAAAGACATTACGAGCTAACATTCTGCCTAATTGGGGAGAGTATGTCCAAATCATGTTAGATAGATTTGGAGAAGTGTGCAATGATCCTATGGCCGAGTTGATGCAGTTAAGGCAAAAAGGATCCATTACGGATTACCATGAAGAGTTTGATGCAATCATCACTCAATTGCAATTACCTAAGGAATATACCTTGAGCTGTTTTTTAGGAGGACTGAAGAATGATGTGCATATGATGGTCAGAATGTTCCAACCACAATCAGTTAGAAAAGCCTTTACTTTGGCTAAGCTGTATGAGTCAACTTCAGTGCAAGGATCACAGTTTGGACCATCCAAACTTAGACCTTAGCCTCTTAACAGATCATTATTGGGACCTAAGCCTCAGGCAACACCACTAAATGATGCATTTAAGCCTAAGCCAAAATTTAGCTAGAACCTGACTCCAACATTTATGAATGAAAGAAGGGCCAAGGGTTTATGCTATTTTTGTGATGAGCCATTCTCTGCAGAACATAGCTTGATTCACAAGAAATTACAGTTACACCTCATGGAAATTGATGATGAGTATGAAGGGGATGAGAACCAAAAAGTCAGTCAAGTAGAGACTGTAACTAATCAGTTTGAAGAAGCTCAGATATCTGTTAGTGCATTGACTGGTGTATCCAATTTCAGAACTATGAGAGTAACTAGTAGATACAACAAGAAACCCATTCATATCCTTATTGATAGTGGAAGCACTCATAACTTCCTAGATGTGCGGATGGCTACAAGCATTGGTTGCAAAATTGAACCACTTAAGCCATTAACTGTAACTGTGGCAGATGGCAATAAGGTGCAGATTTCTTCATGTGTAAGAAATTTCAAGTGGACACTGCAGCATACTACCTTCACTTCTGACGTGATGTTACTGCCATTAGGATGTTGTGATGTAGTTTTGGGCATTGAATGGCTAGTGAAATTGGGAGATATCACTTAGAATTTCGACAAGCTGACCATGGAATTTTCAGTGCAAGGGAGGAGGCATGTACTTAGGGGTTTTGCTCAAACAGGATTAAAGTCCATTAAGTCTCAGCAGTTGGAGAAAACTTTGGATAGAGGTGTTCATCTGTCTATGAATCATGTAGGTCAGAATAAAGGCCATTTACTGCAATCATTGACTACTCATGCTGACACAACTGCAGTACCAAGAGAAATTGAGACTATCTTGGAATCCTACAAAGACCTATTTTTGGATCCTACTCAACTACCCCCAGCAAGAGAAGGCCATGATCATAAAATTCCCTTGATCAATTATGCTGATCCAGTAAATAAGAGGCCCTACAGGTATGCAAAACAGCAAAAAGACATCATTGATAAAATTGTGCAGGATATGCTAGAGTCGGGCATCATTCAAAATAGCACAAGCCCTTATGCTAGTCCTGTAGTATTGGTAGGAAAGAAAGATGGCACTTGGAGATTGTGTGTCGATTATAGAGATTTGAATAAGGCAACTGTCAAGGATCGATTTCCTATTCCTTTGGTTGAGGATTTGATGGATGAGTTGCATGGCTCTATCATTTTTTCAAAAATTGATCTAAGAGCTGGTTATCACCAAGTACGAATGGATCCAATAGATATCCATAAGACTGCCTTCAGGACTCATAGTGGACATTTTGAATACTTGGTAATGCCCTTTGGATTGACAAATGCTCCTGCAACTTTTCAAAGCTTGATGAATTCAGTATTCAAAGAATTCTTGAGGAAATTTTTACTGGTATTTTTTGATGATATATTGGTCTATAGTGGATCATTAGAGGAACACATTGTTCATTTGGACAAGGTTTTGGCAATCATGAGGAAGAATGACTTATATGTCAAGCAATCCAAATGTTTCTTTGGGGTACCTAAGGTTGAATACTTAGGTCACTTCATTTCAGCTGAAGGGGTTTCAACGGATCCTGCTAAGGTTACTGCAATGCAGAATTGGCCATTACCAATAAACCTTAAGCAATTGAGGGGTTTCTTGGGGTTAGCAGGTTACTATAGAAGATTTGTTAAAGGATATGGCACAATGGCTCGACCTCTCACTAATATGTTAAAGGACAAGTTTGTGTAGACAGAGGCAGCTAAAACTGCTTTTCAGCAACTGAAGGACTTACTCACCAGTGCACCAGTCTTAGTTTTGCCAGACTTCACCCAAACTTTCGTTATTGAAGTGGATGCCTCAGGGTATGGTATAGGGGCAGTATTGATGCAGAATCAACACCCTATAGCCTTTATTAGTCGAATGCTCAATCAGCAGCAACAAGCCTACTCTACTTATGAAAAAGAACTACTGGCAGTAGTGTTTACAGTACAGAAATGGAGACATTACTTGCTCAATAAGCAATTCAGTATTCGAACTGACCACATGAGTCTTAAGTACATGTTGGATCAAAGACTCACGACTGAATTTCAAAAAAATGGTTGGTTAAGCTTATGGAGTTTGATTTCCAGATTGAGCATAAGCAAGACAAGTACAATGTGGCTGCAGATGCTCTTTCTAGAGTAGAGGGCATAACTTGCCAAGCATTGGGTCTCCACACACTAAAATCTGATTTGTATGCTAGAATTCAACACACTTAGGCTAATGATATCAATTTGCAGCCTATTATCCAAAACTTGCAGATTAACAAATGCGTTCACAAGCATTATACTTGGACCAATGCTGAGCTCAGGAGGAAGGGTAGATTGGTAGTGGGCAAGGATTTGTAGCTCAGGCAAGACCTACTTAAGTGGTTCCTTGAAGCTGCACCTAGTGGTCATTCAGGTCGAAATGCTACTTTACGAAGAATCAAGCCTGCTGTGTACTGGAAAGGGCTGAATAAGGATGTGAAGGCATTTGTTCAACAATGTGTTACTTGTCAACAATGTAAGTATGAGATAGTGGCTTCCCCAGGCCTGCTGCAGCCTCTACCTATACCTGGTCATGTATGGCAACATATCACTATGGATCTTATCGAGGGTCTACCTAAATCCAATGGGAAACAGGTCATTTTTGTGGTAGTCGATAGACTCAGTAAGGCTGCACACTTCAATTCACTTGCTCATCCATACACTGCTGCAACCGTGGCTCAATCCTTCTTAGATAACATCTTCAAATTGCATGGCTTTCCTAAATCTATCACCAGTGATAGGGACTCAGTTTTTATAAGTAACTTTTGGCAAGAATTCATGGCTTTTCAAGGAGTGCAGCTACAATTATCAACAGCATACCATCCACAAACTGATGGGCAGACAGAGGTGGTCAACAGATGCCTGGAAACATACTTAAGATGCATGTGCAATGATGCACCTCAGCAATGGCACAAGTGGTTACCATTGGCTGAATGGAGGTGTAACACTACTTATCACTCTTCAATTCAAGCCACTCCTTATGAGATAGTATATGGTCAGCCTGCCCCAACTTATTTACCTTATTTGCCTGGAGAATCCAAGTTGCAATTGGTGGATAGAACTCTAGCAAAAAGGGAGGAAATGCTCAAGGTTCTTAAGTTCCATTTGCATAGAGCTCAAGGGAGAATGAAACAATTGGCTGACAAACACAGGACTGATAGGCAATTCGCTGTTGGTGATTTGGTTTATGTGAAACTACAGTCTTACAGACATATCTCAGTGGCAAACAGAGCAAATGCGAAGTTGGCACCAAATTTTTTTAGCCCATTTCCTATTATTCGAAAAATTGGGGATGTAGCTTATCAATTGGGTTTACCAAGCCATTCTCAATTCCATGATGTGTTCCATGTCTCACAATTGAAGAAGCATATTGGCAATTCAATTGCTTCAGCTGTTGTTCCTGATTCCTTGCAGCCAGTAACTGCTCCAAAAGAACCTGAACTGATGTTAGATAGAGCTACAGTCAAGCGTAATGGTCAAGCAGTCACCAAAGTCCTAGTTAAATGGAAACATCAACTTGTTGAAGATGCTTCATGGGAGTTTTATTATGATCTACGCAAAAGGTTTCCCAATTTTCATTCTTGAGGTCAAGAATGCTTTGAAGGAGGAGGCAATGTTAGGGATGATTCCAATTAGCTATCAAGCTGGAAGTTAGAGATCAGCCACTAGCATTAAGAATTAGTTACTGAATTACTATGTTTAGTAAGTAGTTACAAAGTTAGTTAGGAGGTTGTTGAGAATTTGTATAAGGGGTTACTTGGAATGTAAGTGATTCTCATTCATAATCATTAGGTTGAATTCTTTCATTGTACTTCCTTCTCTCAGTCAATATTACACACTCAAATTCCTTTCATTCAACTAGGAATTCCTGGATTCATTCATCTTAATCTTCGGAACTATTTCCCTAAATTCTTAATTCTTCTTCTTCCTTTCTCCCACTCAAACAACCGTAACACAAACTAACTATTCTCTAAAGTGAATTTTGACTATAAGCGATCTCAGTAATATTAGTTTCGAACAACTTGATTGAGAGAAAAAACACTTGTAGTAACACCATATATATGAACCTACCCACACTTTATTATCCAAAATAAACCAACTTCGGTAGGACAATCCAACAAACACTTAATGTGCGAATTTACCTTCGAAAACATGGAAAGTCATTCCACCCAAAGAGATTATTACATAGATGCTCATTATAACAACAAAATAAAACTTAATACCTTCGTTTGGCAATTTTCGAGAAGAGTGTCCAAGACCATGATCCAATAGAGGGAGGGTTTGGTTTGAGGAATATACCGTGCACCTCCATTTTGACCTCCCATCCCCCATTCATATGGAAAAGACCATATTATCCCTAGTTTCACATATAAAAACTCTAAAAAAAATTCACTCTTCTTTTTTCACCCACTTCATTCAAAACTTTTAAATATTCGAATATGACCCTATCAAACCTTCAAAATATTGAAACATTCAAAACACAAAAGTAAGTAAATATTCAAAACTTCCAAATATTCGAAACAAAATTTTACATAAAATAATGAAACATATAATATCTTTTATTGAATACGAATCTTTCGAAATGCAGAAAGTTTCAGAACTTTTGAACAATGTGAAAGTTTCGAAATGAAAAACACATATTGAAACTTTCAAAAATTCAACTCTCAGAATTCAAAATTCCTTCGGAAGTTTCGAAAGTTCCGAAACAGTAATAAATTTAATTAATAATAAATTACTAATAATTTTTGAAATTAGTAATAAATTTAATTAATAATAAATTAGTAATAAATTTAATTAATAATAAATTTAAAAAAATTGAAAAATTCGAGAGTTTTTGAAATTTTCGAAACTGATATAATTCGAATGTTTGAAACTTTCGAAAAAAATGTGTTTCATCGAAATTTTCTGAAATTTGTGTTTCAGAACTTTCAAATTCATCAAAATTTTTGAAATTTGAATTTAATTCTGTTGATTACATTTCAAATGTTTTGAATTTAATTAAATTTTTGAAATATAGAAAAAAAATCACTTTAAATAATTTCGAAAGTTTGAAATTTTCGAATATTATAAAATTTTTGGAAAGTTTCGATTGTGGAGTTAAAAAAAGAGAGTGATATTTTTTTTTTATTATTTTATATAAAGTCAAAAACAGTAAGATAATCAATATTAAAAATTGGAAGGTGAAAAGTAAAAACGGAGGGTGAACAGTACATTCCTAGTGTGGTTTTGATGGTCCTAAGCAAGTGATCTTCACCAAACTTGCAGTAATACGACAGCACCAAACTTTTAATAGTACACATAAACACAAGTCGCATGTTTTTAATCTTAAACACAAATATCATGGTAAATATGATTTTGCCATTCAATAAATAAATAAATAAATATCTAGTAGAAACACAAGTCAATAACAATTAATGATAGCTAGTGGTAAACTCATTTAGTAACAATACTTCTTCACAAATAATCATGCATTTAATAACAAGTCATATTTAAGACTTAGTAACACTAGTCATAATCACATTTAGTATCAACACACATTTTTGCAATGCAATGATATGTTCACTTCTTAGAAACTTCAATGACATATGTTACCGAGCTACTATGAAATATTTATCAAGGAGACACAAACTATGCTATCCACAAGACAAACAACACATAATAATTGATCATAATAATTGATCATGTGCTCGTAGAACCATTCGCCTCAACCTAAAACTTATGTAAGTGACTGGTCATGATTAAATAAAGGTTGCATTTATTTCTCCCAACATTAGGGAATTACCATCATGCCACATAGGAATTCTCTAGAAGGGGACCCTAAGGTTTGACCTCGCCCAAAAGTCTAATTGTATTCACCTCCACTATTATGCTCTTATTATTGTATATTTACTCGAACACTTAGTTATCAAATCCTACCTATTAAAATGATATGCACATTACACTGGTTTATTAGACCTTCACATAAACACTGAGTTATTAAGGTCTAACATAAACATTAGATTGTTAACTATCATATATATTTTTCTCTCCTTGTCATCTTAAGTCACTTCTTAATCAGAACCGTCATCCACATAGAACATTTTAAACTAACAACACTTATAACAATAATTCATGGCATGACTTTTCAAACTAATAATACTTATAACAACAATATAACTCATTTAGAGTCATAAACAATAGCTACAGCCAGTAACTCACATTATTACTATTCAGTCATAAAAAAGCTTCAAACTAAAACTGAAGTATGTTTTGTTTTTTCAATTTCATTGTCACATGTTACATTTCCATTGTAATGATAAAATATTGCATGTCATTCATTTCACTTTATTTTCATAAGTTATTTTGAAGATTGGAAAATATAACTATGAAAAAGATGAAACATAATTAACAAAATAACAACATAGTTAGATTATAAAGATTGTTATTTACTGAACTTGCCATTATATTTTTATTATAATTCTAATATATATATTAAACAGTACAAAACTAAATATATATATACCAGCTAACAAACCTTTCTGGTATATGAGCAGTTAAGAGATTAACCAATACAAAACAAACAATCCCAAGAATTACAACTAACTAATAACAATAAAGATCATATAAAAATTAAGTAATCTTATCAGGCCCGTGCAAGCTCGAACCGTAGATGTCGATAAGGTTGAGCTTGGAAACAATATAATGAAAGGAAGAGGGAGGCAATGCTTTGGTATGGATATCTGCAAGCGGGGCAGTAGAAGGGACAGACATAAGATGGACTGTGCTTTAAGAAGATATAGGAGCCATTGGATTTCACAAATGGTGTGTGCCAAAGTGTGATATTCCGCTTCTGAAGAAGAACGAGAAATAACCGTTTTTTTTATTTTTTTTATTTTTATTTCCATGAGATAAGTGAAGACCCGAGAAAGACGAGCAAACCAGTGGTGGATTTTCTGGAATCAAGGCAGGCAACCCAATCGCTATCACTGAAAGCCGATAACTGGAGAGGAGAAGAATAAGAAAAATATAAGCCCTTTCCAGGGGAACCTTAATGTAGTGCAGAATTCTGGTTGCAGCAAGATAATGAGATTGTTGTCGGGGAAAGGATTGCCATCATCCTTAGATCACTTGAGATTTGGCAACATAGGAGTTGAAACCGGTTTGCAGTTGAGAAGTCCCATATCATCCAAGAGGTCCAAAGCATATTTGCGTTGATTAAGAGAAATACCCTTTGATGATTGGGCAACCTCTAGTCCAAGGAAATATTTGAGAGAGCCCAAGTCTTTGATTCAAAATTGAGAATGGAGAAAAGACTTAACAGATTGTATTTCTTGTGAATCATTGCCAGTGAGAATGATATCATCTACATAAATCAACAAAAAAGTGAAATGAGCATCATGGGATTTAACAAACAATGAATAATCAGAAACAGATTGAGTATATCCCAAAGATAAGAGAGCAGAAGTTAGTTTATGATTCCAATTTCGACTAGCTTGTTTTAAACCGTAAATCGACTTGGTCAATTTATAAACTAAATTTGGTTTCGGAGGGGTATAACCAGGAGGAAGTTGCATGTAGACATCCTCGTGGAGATCCCCGTATAAAAAAGCATTGTTGACATCTAATTGATATAAATGTCATTGTTTAACAGTAGCAATGGCCAAAACAAGTCTAACAATAAGCATTTTAATTACAGGAGAAAATGTTTCTAAATAATCTACGCCTTCCAATTGAGTATATCCTTTAGCAACAAGTCTAGCCTTGTGCCTTTCAATACTACCATCAGAATTGAGTTTGGTTTTGAAAACCCATTTACAACCAATAAGAGTTTTATCATCAGGTAAATTAGTTAATTCCCAAGTTTTATTATGTTCTAGAGCCTGAATTTCTTGGTCCATAGCATGCTTCCAGCAATCAAATTTAATTGCTTGTGTATAAGAACGCGGTTCAGGAATAGAAGATAAAGCAAATAAATAAGATTTATAAGCAGCAGAGACATTGTCATAAGATAAAAAATGGTTTAAAGAATGAAGATTACCTGATATAGTAGTATTGGAAGATCTAGAGGTAGGAACAATATTACATTCATAATCTTGTAAGTAACTGGGAGCATTTCTTACCCTAGTAGAAGTACGGACAACAGATTGAGGGGCAGAGGCAATATCAAAAACAGATTCATGCATAACAAGTGGAATATCATTTAAAGTAGCAGCATGTATATCAAAATGCATATCAAAACATGGAATGCTCATGATCAGGCAAAAGATGAATATCTTTAATATCACAAGGTAAGTCAGAATTGTTATGATTGATAGGCAAAGGAAGTCGAGAGTTTGGAGTATGTGACTGAGTAGAATGGTGTTTATGGAAAGGAAAAACGTTTTCATAAAACACCACATTTATTGAAAGAAAAATATGTTTAGTATGCAATTCAAATAAAACATAGCCCTTTACTCCATCTCTATGTCCTAGTACAATGCATTTTCTAGCACGAGGTTGAAATTTTGTTCTATTAGCAGAAATAGTGGAGGCAAAACATAGAGAACCAAAAACTCTTACATGAGAAAGAACATGTTCTTTATTATACAATAAAAAATGAGGAGATACATTATGTAATTTGATAGAGGGAAGTAAATTTAAAATGTGGGCAACATGAGTAACAGAATAACACCAAAAAGAAAGAGGTAAATGAGATTGAAATAAAAGATTCCTAGCAATATTTAAAATGTGTTGATGTTTTCTCTCAACCACCCCATTTTGTTGAGGTGTCTCAACACAAGAAGTATGATGAATAATGCCTTTACTATTGAAAAAAGAAACCATGGAAAATTCAGGGCTGTTATTTGAACGAATAATTTTGACTTTTTTATTAAATTGAGTTTCAACATAATGAATGAGATTAATAAGATGAGTTCTGGTTTCAGGCTTAGCATTCATCAATCTAATCCAAGTGAACCTAGATTTATCATCCACAATTGTTAAAAAATATTTATGACCATGTAAAGAAGCATTGAAGTAGGACCCCATATATCAATATGCACAATATCAAAGATAGAAGAAGAAACAGATGCATTATTAGAAAAAGGTAATTTCTTTTGTTTTGAATAATGACAAACATCACAATGTTTCATATCAATAGGAGATAGAAAAGAATGTTGTTTAGCTACATTATTATAACAAGTAGAAGAAGGATGACCAAGCCTATAATGCCAAACATGGTCTAAAGGAAAAACTGTGGAAATAGTATCTACAACATTGATCAAAGGAATATGGTTGGCTACATCATTAGATGGAGATATAGGATGAACAAATTCACAAAGTCCATTCCTAAGGATAACACTACCAATCCTCTTCAAAGTGTTCAAATCCTGAATCATACAAGAATCGTGAGAAAATGTTAAAGTACATGGATTAAAATCAATAAGTTTACTGACATCAGTAATATTGAAGGAAAACAAGGGAATATAAAAAACATTGTGTAAGATTAAGGATTCATTTAAAAGAACAGTGCCGCTAATTGAAGCTTGAGTAAAATGCCCATTAGGAAGTTTAACAGAAATTGGTGTTACAGATTTGTAAGTTGAATAAAAAGATAAAGAATTAGTAAAATGATTTGTTGCACCCGAATCCAAAATCAACACAGTAGAAAGATTACCTTTTTGTTTACCTCTATTAGAAGATGCTGAATGAACTTGATGATTGCTAATAAGATTCGAAACCTGAGGAGTGCTGGTGGAAGTAGATGATGGTAGGAGAGCTAACAACCCTTGAATTTGGTCCTTGGTGAAAGGCTGAGTAGATTCAGTAGAGTCGTGAGGAAAATATTCAACATTATGAACGATTTTCTTGGTTTGATACCCAGGGGGAAAACAATGGAAAAAGAAGCATTTGTCAAATGTATGATTAGTTTTCTTGCAATTAGTGCACAATCTAGGGTTTTGAGGTTTTCCAGAATTTGGTTTGAAAGTGGATTTAGGTTTACCATTAGAAGGTTTATTAGAGGAATTTCGAGAATCAATAGCTAAAACCGCTGGTTCGGGCAAAAGACCATTGTGTAATTGGCGTTCTTGTTGAAGAATCATCGAGTAAACTTTAGTAAGGGGAGGGAGAGGATCAAGAAGAAGAATTTGGGAACGAACACCTGAGTAATTATCATTAAGACCTTGTAAAAAATAAAGAATCAAGTCATGATCCCTATACTGAGTTACCGTCTTGAATGTGTTGCAACAACCAGTAGAAGAAGAAGTGCAAGAAGGAATGGGTCTAAAATTGAAGAGTTCATCAGAGAGCTTCTTGAGAGTTGTAAAATAAGCCGTGACCGTGGAATCACCTTGCTTAATGGTTGACAAATCTGAAGTTATTTGAGAAATTCAAGCGAAATCACCTTGAGAAAATCGGTTCTTGAGCTCTTGCCAAACAGCGGATGCATCGTCAATCCAAAGAATGCTACCAACAATATCGGGGGAAATGGAGGGATAGAGCCACGAAAGAACAAGTGTATTGCAACGTTTCTAGGCCGAGAAATCTGAAGCAGTAAGATCTGGTTTCTTGATTGAACCATCAATAAAACCATATTTGTTTTTCATTTCAAGAGAAATATACATCGCGCAAGCCCAGGCATGATAGTTTAAAGCATCCAAAACGGGAGAAATCAAGACAAGAGACGAATTCTCATTGGGATGAATGTAAAAGGAACTGTTGGGATCTCGATTTGGATGAGGAGGATCGGAAGGAGGAAGAGGTAGCGACGCCGATGAAGATATGGCAGCCATGGAAAAGAAAACAGAAAATGGCAACCCTAAAGAACGATGACGAGAAAGAATGGAAAGAAAGAAGGGAAAGATAGGGCTAAAATTGGTTTTTGACAACTGATACCATGTTATTTATTGAACTTGCCATTATATTTTTATTATAATTCTGATATATATATATTAAACAGTACAAAACTAAATATATATATAGCAACTAACAAACCTTTCTGGTATATGGGCAGTTAAGAGATTAACCAATACAAAACAAACAATCCCAAGAATTACAACTAACTAATAACAATAGAACTAACTAATATCAATAAAGATCATATAAAAATTAAGTAATCTTATCAAAGATGAAACAACATAAAAATAGGATGATGTTTTTTGTCAAGAAAAATGGAATGAATTTTTTACTACCATCAATAAAATAATTAATTTTTTCAAAAATTTATACACAAATTAATTAGATTAAAAGGAACAAAGTGTGTATTGTATAACCAATTAATATGATTTAGACGAAGACATTTGTTAGACCTTCTAAAAGTGATTAAAAGTAACTAATGTGTTAACATGTGTGCGTCCTATGAGATATTCTTATAAATAATAAATTTAAACTCTTTTCTTACGGTAGAAGATTTTGATTTAGATATTAGTTTACTTCCATGCAAATATACATAAGGTTTATTTATTATTTAGATATTGGTATTAATATTTACTTGCATTGACACACCGGTTCTATGTTTATCGTTCACTATTTTGTTTTACTGTACATATATGATTTGAGATTAATGTCAAAATGAAACATACATTTTCTATTTGTTTTATAGAGATTGAGAGAAGAAGAAACATAAAACAAAACAGAAAATAATACATGCACAATAGAAAATATATATAAATAGTAAACTACAACTCAATGCGAATTATTAAGTCTCTCAACAAATGAAATTATAAAGCCAAACAAAATAGAAGAAATGAAATATCATGGGACATTCACCAAAGTTACATAACTCCAAAGTGTAGGCTTATTCTCTACAAATTCGTTGAAGAAACAATCAATAGAACTAGACAAAGCATTTGTGTTGGTAGTAAAAAAATAAATCATTATACCTAAGGAAACACATTGTTTGTCTAGCAAGTAAAATTCTTTTCACCATTTTTTCTCTTAAAAAAAGTTCTCCATTATTGTTTCCTCAAAATCTTCTTTATGTTTTCCTTTACCTAACCCCCCTGGAACAACCCTCTTTACCACTCTTATTTGGACACGTTAGTGTGACACCCACTATCAATTATCAGATAACATTATAATATATTAAAATAGACACTCAAATAATTCTTTTGATACCTAATCACATTTTATGCCATATAATTGTATTTGTGTTACCTCACTTATTTGCTTAGTTGTCATACCTATAATCTCTTCTCTTTCTATTCTTCATATAGTGCACATTTTCAATTCATCAACAAAAAAATACAACAATAAACAAACATTAACAACAACTCATAATGCAATAAATGTTTCACTATTATCTATTTATCATTTATTAACTATGAATTTATTTTGTAACTATTTCCAATGTAAGTCCATATATCTATTCTTTTTTTCTTGGCTGAACCAAGATTCAAGAAGACACGATACCACAACATTGAGACATGCTTTTGTGGTGTTTGATGAAATGCAATTGATGTTAACATTCATTTGGATAACTGATTTTGGTATATTTTTCTCCTTCATGATCATCTTCTTCTTCCACATTAGATGGGTAGCCACTGAAAATGTGTGTTCCATTTTATGCCTAATATTTAATTACATAGTTTTTATGTTATCTTTCATTGACAATATCAATAATAATAAAAAAAAAACTAATTTATTTAATTTATGCCGATGTCAATTATTGATGTTCAATTAAACAAATCATATATTTTGTCTCCTTTCAGTCACTTCTTATTAAGTCATTTCCTCTTCTTTTTCTTAAATTCCATCTTTCAAAGTAGACCCATTAGTACAATGTATATTTTTTTAGAGTAATAAATTGACTAGACAATGGTTGAATTTAGACAATTCTTGAAAAATTAAACTTCACGCAGTAATTAACGAACAATAATAATAACACATTTGTCTACATGGTAATATGAAACTCTAATCCATATTTTTAATTTTACGTTATCCAAATCAAATTTTAATATTTTCTTTTGCTTATAACTGTATCATGAGTGATATTATATTTGTTACTTCTGACTCATATAACTTAACAAAATAGACCCGACACCAAAGGCATTTGAGTTTGAGGCTACAAATTACAAATTAGGTTTTAACCAAATGTTTTAGATTTTTCACAAATTTATAAATTGTTATTCTATTCTAACAAGTCAAGTTTACAAGTAAACAATTATTTTCTCCATCTCATTTTTAATGTCTCGTTTGACATTTTTTTTGGTCTCATATTATTTGTAATTTTACAGTACCAATACAAAATTAATTACTTTTTTATACTAATACTTTTATTTATTATATTTCAACTCATCAAATTTTTTCGCTAACTGCAATTAATAAAATATTTGAGTAAATGTAACATTTTATCATTGAAATCAAATCAGCTAATCATTTTCTAAAGAATTGTACACACCTCAAATGAGATATTTAAAATGAGACGGAGAAAACACTTATCATGAAGAGTAATGTTGTTTTTCACACTAATACAATAAAAACAAAATTTCTACTGGGTTCCAAAGTTATTGTATTCTAAATGCACATATTTTTACACTTATGATATAAATTTGTTTTAGTTCAAAACTTTTCCTTTAAGATAACCTATTACCATAGAAAGAAAAGTAATTATTACTATTAATTTAAATTATTCAACCATTTTTTAATTTTTTTAGTTGCCTTGTAAATTTTATATATGTTAATGTTATTTTTAATGTTTCTTCAAGTTATTTTTTTTATGTGACTAACACTTTACTAGTCATTTTCTTTTCTACGTCATTGCATTTATGCTACTAAAATATAGATTTATTTAATAAAAATGTTAGTTCACGAAGAAAAATGATAAATGAGACTTATAAATAATTTGAAGAAAAAGGTGAACTATCTTTTTCACTCTCCGTCATCACAAACCCATCCTTAATGACCGAAATTATCTTGTTTGGACGTTGGGAATCTATGTGCCCATTCCCAAACACTTAAAGCATTTGACAGAAGTACTAGAAGAAAATGACTCCTTATGTTTACCTTTTTGCCTAGGCTTAGTCATATGCTCCTTATTGTTGGAAGTAGATGACTCCTTCTTTTTATAAGAATTTTTCCTTTTCAATTTTTGCTCTTTCGTGAACTTTGACATTGTTAACTCATCGCTTTCCTCAATGTAAGCTCTTATCTTTGCTACTTCCAAATCTTTGTAATACTCTTTAACACTTTTTACTCATTGAGTAAGCTTTTTTCACTTGTTTTGTATGTTTCTATGGTAATGACTTGAAACGTATAAATAAAACCAAACTTTTGGACTCTCTAACGTTAAAAAGTGGTACTCAATTAAGAAATCAAATTGTTTTGGACAATTAGTTAGTTAGGTGTAACTATTGTAACTACTTTAGTTAGTTAGTTTGTTACTTCAAAGTTGTAATCAACTTGTATATAAACTAAGGCAAGGCTGGGAAACAATATATACAAAATTAGAATGCAAAGTTGCAGTTTTTACAAAGTGCAGAAAAAACTGGCAGCATAAGAGAGAATAACAATTGTAATCATCTTCGTCTCATTATGGTGATCATTCAAGTCGGATTATGTCCTCCATACGTAGGAGTTAATCTTTGAACTAGGTTAACAAGAGTGTGTGTTCATCTTTGTTTTACAAGTTCTAAATTCTGCTTAAAACATATCAATCTCCGTTTTAGTCAAAAACGGATAACGTTCTTGACATTGATTTGATCAATCTTCGTTTCAGTCAGAAAACGGAGAACGTTCTTGAGATTGATCTTATCAATCTTCGTTTTATGTTTCAATCGTTTTGCGTTTTTTCTGGACAAAACCAAGAACGATCTTGGTTTTAATTACTCATTGATCTTCGTTTTTTCACAACAACAAAATTTCAAACCCAATAAAACCAAACCTTTTTTTGTTGTCCACGAGTGAAATTCATCGTCACCTATATCAATCAAATTCAAGTCACTTACACTGATGTCAAAGGGAATTGAGAGAAATAACTGGTCAACACATGCATATAGTGAGTCAATAAGTGCATATTGGAGTAGAAAAAGTAGAAAAGTGTTGGTATTATACCTTGTTTCTTATTTTCCAAACAAATCTGTTTTAAAAATTATTTTTAGCCACATAAGATGTTATTGGATTAAGTTGCAAACTAAGTCGCTTTTTTAAAGACGTTTCACGGCACTGTCTAAAATTGTGCAATACAGACTATCTACCACGATATCCCCTAAAAAAACCCAGATAAAATTGTTTCAGAGTTCTATTGCACCGTATAAAGTCATTCTAGAATTACACCCTCTAAATATCACGGTTAAGGCCACTCGTAATATGGTTCTATGACCACTCGAAATTGTAAAATAGAAAGGAAATTTGTGACGAAGCAGAAAAGCTAGAAAAGTGAGAAAACTCAAAAATTTTCAGAGTTTTGATAGAATCATATATTTATAGATGAATTCAACAACTGATGGGAGAAAAAGATGCGGTCCAATTTACTTGATACACGAAACTAATGTGCGCCCAATTTGATCGGGTCAACAAAACTGTTGCGCGAAAAAAGGGGAAGAGTTGAATGCGTTCTCTCCTTTTCATATAATTGGGTACCCCTTGGGGCATACTTCAAAGGACATCGCCCACCTTATAAACACTACTAGTGTTTAATATCTCTTTGATGTGAACTTCTTCAAAGTGTTTGTATTTTTTAATGATCTTTTCAACTCAGTGAGACTAATTCAAAGAAATTATTTTTTCTGATCTAGTAATCTTGATTCCAAATATTGGTTTATTCGAGATCTTTCATATCAAAGTTGTTACACGACAATGATTTCACAATATTTACAATTTGAATCAAATATGAGTAGGTCGTCTACATAAAGACATATGATAGTGCAAACATCATTTTTAGATTTGTAATAAATATATATGTCACTTTCATTCACTTTAAACTCATTCAATACAATCAAGTTATCAAACTTTTCATGTCATTGCATAGGAGTTTGTTTAAGACCATACAAAGACTTATCTAACTTACTGACCTTATTTCTTGGTCCAAGAATCACAAAATCTTCATGTAGTTCGATATAGATTTCTTTTTCCAAGTCACAATTTAAAAAAAAAAAACAGTTTTGACATATATTTGGCGTACCACCAAGTGAAATGAGTACCCTAATGAATGTAATTCTTGTGACCGATAAAAAAGTATCGAAAAAATCTATATTTTATCTTTGTCTAAAACCTTTAGCTACAAGGCAAGCCTTGTATTTATCAACTGTTCCATCGAATTTTAGTTTCTTCTTCAAGATCCATTTATAGACTATCGGTTTGCAACTAGGAGGCAAGTCTACTAAATGTCAAGTCCTGTTAGACTCTAGAGAATCCATCTCATCGTTTATAACTTCTTGCCATATATCTCATCCAAAGACGATAAATCTTCTTGTAGATTTGCAAGATCTATTCAAAACATAGCATACACTTAGTTATGCATGATAGAAACAACCTTATTTAGAAGAAAACCTGATTTTTTCTTATATCTGGAGTGTCAGATGGTGCGAGAGGTGTCAATGTCTATCCACCATCTATTTGATCCACCAATATTGCAAGAGGAATAATGAATATTTGGTGGTCGGTTTAAATGTGTTATTCCCCCTTCACAAAATTGGGTATCCCTTTGGACATACCCCAAAGAGCATACTTCTATCTTAAAAATACTATCAGTATGTGATATATTTTCTACGTGGGACTTCTTTAATTTTTTTTTCAATTTAAACTGCACTACCTTTATTGTTTCAACATCATTTTCGACATACCTATTGCGTAAAACATGTGAAAACACACATACTTCATGTAGCTTGAAACATGTGTCAACAAGATAGTAAGTTAATACCTCCAAATGTGATCTCAAAAAAGATGTTGCAAGATACCACTCGCTTTTACCATGTGAAACTAAAGATTACTTAGCAGACAAATTAATTTGATCAAACCCAGAAGAATAAGAGTTGCAAGGAACAACAATAAATATGTGAAATTAATCAAGCATAGTAAGGTTTCTCAAGAATGCTTTAAATTTCACAGAGCCTTTAGAAAGACATTTGTGAAAGCTAGCCATGTTTTCATGCAAGAACCTTTGAAAGACATTGAATATGTTCTTTTATGTTTATTAGTAGTTATTTTGAAGCAAGTGCAAGTAAAACAGTCATAATTATTTTGATCTTGGATAAGTTAAGTGTAGTAATATTGGGTTTAATGTAACAGCATGCAGGATACAATTGAACGATACCGTAGAAATAGCAGGAATGCTCAACCAATGCAAAAATCAGATGAACAAAATATGCAGGTTATTCTTTAACATCCTCCATATATTTTAATTTATCATATAGAATTGAAATGGAATTAAAATTTATATTAGAGTATTATCATGTAACAAATGTTTTATAATATGATCACACATGCTTTTTATTTCCACTTTGTTGACCTCCAAATATGCATTATTAATTTTTTAGTTTTGGGTAGAGTTTTAAATTCTACGTCGTTGTTCTTCACAATGGATGTTATGCTCTCTTCATCCACAATTTGTCTTTATGTTTTATAGCTTCAACAAAAATACAATATTTTACTGATTTTGCCAAAGACAATAGAACTTTTCGAGGGAAAGAGTAATTTCATTAGTTCTTTCATAAATATCATGTATGGGTATGTTTATCATCTTCCTTGGTCTTTGGCTTGAATTTTCTTCTAGATAAGTATGTGAAAAAGGTGGTGGAATTGTATCTTTTTCTTCTTCTTCTTCAAAATATGACATCAAATTATATCAGTTGTATCTTCTTGAACCTCCCAATTCCTTGATGCATCTTTATCAAATTCAACATCACAACTCACAACAACTTTGCCATTGCTAAGTTGGATAGCTTGTTGCCTTGATAATGTTAATCATAGCCAACAAATACATGTTTGATGCTTCACTTTTGAAGTTTGGATTTTTTTCTATGGCACATGTGCATATACTATTCTCACAAAGACTTGGAAATGTTTGACACTAGGCTTCCTTCTATTCAATGTTTCTTGAGGGGTTTGGTCTTTTATATTTGAAGTTGGAGAACGATTAGATAAGTAGATCGTACAAGAGACTATTTTAATTCAAAGCTCCTTAGCCATCCTTTTGAATTTAAGCATCCATCTCGCCATGTTCAAAGTATTTTCATTGGTTCTCTCAATTACTTTGTTTGGTAGCGGCAATCTTTGAACTATCAAAGAACGGAAAAATCCATGAGTCGCGTAAAATTCATTGAACTTCTTTGAAGGAAATTCATCTCAATAAGATCTCAAGGATTTGATTTCACAATCTCTCTTCTTCTTTACTAGAGCTTTGAAATTCTTAATAGAAACTAAAACTTGTTATTTTTACTTTAAAAAATAAACTCAAACTTTTTACTAAAATCATCCATAAATAGTTGTAATAATTACTTTTACTAAACAACGATGGTTTGACGGCTCATACAAATCAATATACATAAGTTGTAGTGACTTAGGTATTCTTGATGTGGCTTCTTGAGCGAAAGTTTTTTCTAGCTTTGTTTCCAAGAAGACACCTTTCTCACTATATTAAGAGCACCAAAGTTTGAGTGCTCAAAACCTCGTACGCCAACGTCAAACTTTATCTTGGACGCTTATTTCCAAAATTTTGATTCAATGGTTCTTAGATTCAATATAAGCACTCTATTTCACGACATAAGAACCTTCACAATTAAATTATTATTTTGATATCTAAACTAAAAATGTCTATCTTTCATAAGAATTTCATATCCTTTTTTTAGAAATTGACTCAAACTCAAAATATTACTATTCAATTCATACACATAGTAAACATCACTCATAAATTTATGGCTCTTAGAAGAAATTACAATTGTACATTTTCCTCCAATTTTCACTTTTGGTTAATCTCTACTTTTCTATTCATCTTCTCATTAAGTTCCACATATTTATCCTTGGGCCCACACATATGGTTCCTCGCACCATTGTTGAAGTACCACAAATTATTAGCATTTATCTCTTCTTCCATCGGTGTTACCAATAAAGTTGACTTGTCATCTTCATTATGAGTACTATAATATTCCCAACAACAATGGCAAAATTTAGGACAATAGCATTCAAATTTAGATTTGTCATATCCATTTTCACTTTGATAATAGTCATAATTTATTCTTTTCTTCTACAAATAGTTATGGTGATGAGTATCTTCTATTTTGTTAAAGCATGAGATTTGAGATGTTCGCCAACAATA
The DNA here is from genome assembly GCA_037974835.1 of Cicer judaicum. Lineage (NCBI taxonomy): Eukaryota > Viridiplantae > Streptophyta > Magnoliopsida > Fabales > Fabaceae > Cicer > Cicer judaicum. The sequence goes on along the minus strand of JBBPBS010001171.1, from coordinate 8,698,965 downwards.
TTTTGTGATCTTTTGTTTTATCTTGAGTGTTATTTTGTTGTACAAGTTACCTCAGCATGAAGTATGATGACCCATACTTGTTGGAGTAGTTTAAGACTTTGTAATCATGGTTAGGTGACAGACCACCATGTTGTCCTATTGTTTTACTCTTTTATGTTTTTTTTTTTTTTATATATTGTATCAGAAACATGTTTTGAGATGTATGAAAGTGATCTATGTTTCTGAATTTAAAATAGACTAACAATTGGTATCAGAGCCTCTTTGTTCTTTAAGGGCCTATGATTTAAAACCACGGAAAAATCCAACATACCAATTTTTTTTACAGAAATAGAATACCCATTTGAAAAGAAAAAATCATAACCAAGCTTTTTTTCTTGACGACTTCTAACAATATTACACTACCAACACCTCCTATATTTATAGGAAAGAATTATGAAATCTGGTCTGTAAAGATGAAGACTCGGTTGAGAGCATATGATCTTTGGGAGGTGGTGGAAACAACTACTGAACCACCACCTTTGCAAGAAAATCCAACTATTACTCAAATGAGATACCACAGTGAGCAAGTTTCTAAGAGAGCTAAGACTCTTACCATCATTCTCTCTGCTGTGAATGATGATGTTTTCATGAGAATCTCACACTTGGAGACAACAAAACAAGTTTGAGAGAAGTTGGAAGAAGAGTTTTTTGGGAATGAAAGAACCAAGCAAATGCAGGTTCTTAATCTCAAAAGAGAGTTTGAAGCCTTGAAGATGAATGAAGCTGAAACCATAAATGACTTCATGACCAAAGTTATGAAAGTTGTAACCCAAATTAGATTGATGGGGGAATAACTTCTTGATAGTAGAATTGTAGAAAAAGTCTTGGTGGTTTTACCCGAAAGGTTCGAATCCAAAATTTCTTCACTTGAAGAGTCTAAAGATCTTTCTAAGATAAGTTTAACAGAGCTTACAAATTCTCTTGAAGCTCAAGAGCAAAGAAGAATTCTTTGACAAGAAAAAGCAACATAATCAGCCTTACAAGTCAAACGCAAAGAAAAAGCCATAAAAGTCAAAGATGAAAAGAAATTTGTTGGGCAACATTATGGAAATAATACAAAGAAGAAAGAAAGGTTTCCAAAGTGTGGAATCTGCAAAAGAACTAGCCACAATTCTTTTGCAGATTCTTTACATAGATATTTTAACATTATTGAAATTTTCTATCTTTTACTTCTAATTCTTTACATAGATATTATAAATTCTCTATTCAATTATAGATTAGTTTAAATTTCAAATTATAATTACTCACGGGCAACTCATGATTGATTTTTGTGTGTTTGTATTTACGGAAATATATGGGTTATTTTATGTGTAGAAACTCATTCTCATCGATCTATATACAGAGAGAGGAATTGTAATACAAAAAAAATATTTTAAATCATTAAAAATCGTTAAAATATTCTAAATAGAATTTGAAAAATATAAATGATATCCTAACGATATTTGATCTTAAATTTTAAAACTAAATCTATATCTAAACATAATTTCAATTAGTTTTCTAGCTTGTGAGTTTTTGTATTGTCTAAAAACCCTAACCTTATTGGATTCTTGACTCAAAGCTTATAATATCAATATTCATTTTAGTTCTTCTTGTTTCAAGCATTATGGGAGTTCATTTTAGAATCCTAATTTTTTTAAGACTGAATATATATGTATGACAGAATTTGAAGCAAGAAACAGCAAGTTTGATGAAGAAGATTGAACTTCTTGAAGCTTCCAAACGGTTCAAGATCTTGAATTCTTCTATTCATTTTCACAAAACAATTTATATATATTTCACTGACAACAACAAAATATTGATGACTTAGGAAACTAATGGGAGAAGGTTTGGGATCATGCTCCATGGAAGAACTACAACAGATAGAACAACAGTTGGAAAAGAGTGTAAACACTGTTCGAGCAAGAAAGGTTAGCTTGACAAACCTATTTCATTTATTACTTGAAATAATATTTTCAACTTAAATAAATATTTTAATATATTCCAACTTTGCATTTTTCAGAATCAGGTTTACAAGAATCAAATTGATCAACTAAAAGAAAAGGTATATATGTTGTTCATATAGTTATAAGGTGGTTGAACTTTAACCCATCTTGCATTTTATTTTGCAAAAGTCCAATGTAATTAGAAAATAAAAACTTGTTTGTATAGTCTTTCAAAAAAATGCAAGATGGGTTTCAATGCATCCCTATCGAAAAACATGACATAGTGTCTCTATCTTTTCTTAAATAAACATATTTACTTCTTTTCATCTTTTTTATAAAAAATAATTGAGTTATAATTTAATCAATAAAAATTAATATATTTAATTTATATGTACGAATTAAATACATAAATTTTTATTGACCAAATTATAATTAAATTATTTCTTATAAAAAGAATCATAGTATTATTTTCTATGTCATAAATAATATTATTAGAAACCATAATGCCATGCATATAGGGTAAAGCCCCCAAGAAAAGGGCTTTTTTTGGGTGACTTTTATTTTTTCACTTTCAAAGGCTAGGGCTTTAACATAAAAATAAAAAAAAAATCTAAAAAAGTATTTTTAAGTTGAAACATAAGTCATATGTGAAGTGGGTATAACTGCAGAGGTCCAACATATCATTAAATGACGGTTTGTGGCTAATTGTCAACCGAAATCGTTGTGTTATATGAAACTTCTGTGCTATGAAATAAATTTGCTTTATTGTTGATATGTTTCTTTTCATTTCTTTATTGTAGAGAAAGTAAATATTCTTTTTTCTATGTTTTCAATACAATTCAGGAAAAAGCCCTAGTTGCTGAAAATGCCAGGCTCTCTAAACAGGTGAAAATAAGCTTTAGTTGCAATTATTCTAGAATATGTTTTAGGTTTAGTTTTGGGTAGATTAACACAACATTTAATCATTGTGGACCGATGCTTAAAAATTATTTCAAACTCTAACAATGATTGACGACACTTCTCGTAAATAAAAGTTCATGGCGCTTTAGTATCGGTTCAAGAATTCACCTTTGAAGGACACATTTGTTTTTCTTTATTTTATCGAACAATCATCAATCAAGTCATTTTTTCAGTCCTGACAATGAGAAGAATCATAAACTTTCTACTTTGAAGAAAACAATGATCATCATGGTTTTGAATTGCAATTATGCTACAAACTTTTGTATTACAGGAAAATGCAGCCTAAATTATATTTGCGATATTGTTGCGGAAACTTTAAAATCTGCAATATTGCATACCATAATTTAAAATGATGGTCCACGGTGGACCACCTATATTTTTTTTATTTTAGAAATTATATAGTTATTTGATTTTTTTGGACTAAATTTGGTTATTAGATTGAAAACCTAATACTAACTAAAAGTCCAAATGCAATAGGGGATGCAGCCACAGCAAACAACAAAAGATCAAAGAGAAAATCAACCCTATGCTGAAAGAAGTCCAAGCTCAGATGTAGTGACTGAATTGTTCATTGGACTACACAGGTCTTAGTTGAAGATAATTTCATTAAGCAATGAAAATTTGGTTTTATATTCCAATGCATCTAAATGAATGCTTAGCAAAACGAGAAAGCGCCTTCTAAATGATCATTTTCAACTAGGCAGAAAATTATTGTCTCCTAAATTTTTACTTGCACTGGAACTTGTTCAACTTCAAAACAAACATATCCTTAATCCTTTTGTTATATGCAGGTGTAAATAAGGGGAAAAAGCCCAAATGTCGCTAATGTAAACGATTAGTATGTTGATTAATGTGATGGATATATGTTAGGAACAAATGTTGTCTATATTTATTTATTTATTTATTTTGACAAAAATTTAGAGGTCAAAGTCCAATGCAGTCTATATCTCATTGTAATAAGTTTATTAATGAAATATTGCTGAAAAAATTATAAATTGTTTTATAATATATATGAAATTTAATGCAGGGATAAATATATATCCTACCTACAAAGAAAAAAATTATTACTACTAAATTTTACCAATGTGTTCTACTAATTTTTTCAATAATTTTATGGCAAAAGAAAGTTAACCCAATCACAATAGGACATGCCGCAGGACTTCACTAGTTAATGAGTAATCAACACCTTTAAGCTTCTCTCATCCTGAAAATAACATAGCAAATAGGACACCGAAGTTATCAATTAAGCTTTGATTTCACTAGCTGCCACATATATAGATCCATAAATCATGATTAGGTTAAGAAATGTTATTGGAACATCTTTGCATGGAACTTATTATTCAAGTTAATAAGCCCAAAACTATGATAGATAAACTTATGGTTATAGTTTTTCCTCTCATTCCTTATTCCTTATGTTTTCAAAAGCCTCCAAAATATACATTTAAAATAACTAATAACATGCATTTTGTTGGACCTTCTTTTACACCCTCAAAGTTATTTTAGAAATACAAATAAAAAATTTGAAATAAAAAGTGAGCTTCTTCTCTCACTCTGTTTTTTCAAAAACTTTAGTTTTTTTATTTATTTAAATTGGTCAATCAAAAACACTTTTAGATTGACAATAACAAACGTGTATTTACAACCGAACGGGAAGAAGAAATCACACGGAAAAAAAAAGTATATTTTCAAACATAGCAAAAAAAAATTGTCTAAAGTAGGTTCCTATATTTCTATTTATTTTGTTTATTGATCAAGGTGCATTGTTTCTACCTTCAATGTGATTTTGATTCTTGAATGTATATATATATTAAAAAAAAAACACAAATTTTACATAGTCTAAAAATACACCTCTCAACAACTTTGGTGACCAAAATATTTTTTTGAAAAAATGTATGACTTTTAAGAATATGTGGGGTATGAAAAGTAACCCTTATTGTTATTCATTAATCGTGTTGATATTAATATCAGGCCAAATTAGGTGCATTCATTTTTTTAAAGTTAGAATTTTTTCTTCCACCTCAATGCTCTATGGATAGGTCACTTTAGAGGTGTATTTTGAAAGAAAATAAAACCTCTATAGATTGATTAATTTAGACGTATATCTTAAAAGTTTTTGAAAGCATAGGAGTGAAAGAAAAAGCTATCAAAAAGTTATGTCCATTCATTGATAAGAAGAAACACTTTCTAAAGCTATTCTGTTTTTATAAGCATATACTGCTATCAAGTTGTTTATCTAAGGCCTAAAACTTATTCACCATTTTTATCTAAGGCCTACTACGTTTTCTGAAAACTTGTTTTCGAAAATGTGTGCATAATTGTCTAAAATATTATTTTCACATAGAAAAATGAGTATGAAAAAATAAAAAGTTATTTTTCTTAATCTTAAGTCTTTGCAAAAGTCTTAAATTTTTGTTCTAATTAACTAACTTAAATGTGTATTTAAAAATATTGGTGGTAAAAAAAAAAATACCCCAAAAAATATATATCTAGAAATAAACTACTTAATGATATAGTTGTAGTTGAAAAACCCTAGTATGTTTGTTTTTGGTGGAAAAAAAATCCTAGTATTAATGCCAGCAGATCCATTGGCTCTAAAGGTGGACCACATCTACCCTAAAGAAACAATATAAAATAGTAGTAATGATGTCACCTTATAAATGTGTCTATGTGCAGCCATGATGCTCAAAAATCCACCAATAAAAGAATCACCAGCCCCAGTTCTATCAATTGCTTCCATCTCAAAACCAAAAACCCTACCTTTAAAGTCCTGACCAAAAATAAAAGACGTTAAAAGCTTTAGTCACATTTGGATTAGAAAAGTTTACCCCATACACACTAATTTATACTTCTACTTTTACATTTTACTTAAATTATTTATTTTACTTTTTTTTTTCTTAAAAAAATAAAAACAACAACAAATTTGTTTTCTTATTTCATCGTGGGTATTGCCCAGCCGTATTGGAGTAAAATTTTCACTGGATTTACATAAAAAAGAGAACCGGCTAGGCCCAGAAATGTTTATTCTACAAGCCCAATAACAGTGCTCTGAATTTTGGCACTGCTTGTGCTTTAATTCAATTGCATATTTAATAAAGTTCATATGATTATCATGAAATAAATAGTAGGGCAACATTATGTTTGTAGTTATTATGAACAGAAATCATGAAAAAATTTGTTTATGGATCAAACGTTTGTGTATCTACAACCCTTTGTTTACTCCTTCGGTCATGAACAAAAGTTTGAGATTCTAATAAAACAATTTTTTGATTATTTTGTCACCATAAAAATCACTACCTTTTTTCAATATTCGAACTTCTTCTACATTTATCTACAGTTACTAAAATAACCTTATAGTTTGTGTTGACACTAATATGCTTAAATATCTTAAAAAATCTTTGAATTAGATTTATATTTAAATATATTTTAGATTAAAATAAAATATTATTAGAATATATGATTTAAAAATTATATTTAGAATATTCTTAAAATGTTAGTTTTCCCAAAAGAAACAATCAAAATTCAAGGGTCAATGTTAACATATATATATAACCATACAAAAAAAAGTGCATGAATGAAATCAAAGGAAAAGAAGCAAAAGCAATAATACCTAATGATGAGGATGTTTTTAGATATCGTAAGTTGCCCCTACGTGACCGATTAAAGGTCAAAGGGAAGCAACATCCAATCATTTTGGGCTTGATGTAAATCCTATGATCACCAACTCACCATGGACATGGAGGTTAATTTGAACAAGTACAAAATGTGGGTCATTGTTGGCAAATAAAGAAGAGTTGTCCCAAACGATCAAATTTTGAGTTTTGAGAAAACATGAGAGTGGGAGAAGAAGTTTTTGTGTTGTTTTAAACTTGCATAACTTGAGTCTCATTGAAATGTATCTTTGTTTTGGGATCTTTCTAAATTGTTATGTATTAATTGGAGTTCTTTCATGTGGCCACCTTGTGGTTTTATTAATAATAAATTTTGCCTCTTAAAAACAACAAAAAATATCGATACGAGCTATTCGGTGATTAAGTTGTGATGCCATATTTCATTAAAAAATAAAAGTTGTTATGCCATGGATTTTTTTTAACACAGACTAACTAGTAATGGTTGCGTTTTTGTGATAGTTTTATTTATATTCAGTGTATTGTCCAAAAAAATCCATTTGATTGACTTCACCTAATTCTGCTTATATATTACACTTAATTTCTTAATATTTTTGGGTCAACTTTCCTTGTTTAAATAGAAAGTCAACCTACAAATTATCTAATTTGTTTGGATATTAAAATTGAGTTCAACTTTAAAAAATTGACATAATCAATATAAGAATTTAATCTTCTCTATTAAATTTTTCTACACTCTATCTCTCGTCAAATATTTTTTATTTTTTATTTCTATCTCTCTTTTAAGTATAAGTCATTTCAATTGATCATATGTTAATTCTTAGTGCGTAAAATTTTGGTGAATAAGAATTATGTGCCACAAAAAATTGCATTGTGAGGTTTGATTAGTTATAAATTAATTTTCTAGTATAATAATATTAAAATAACTTGGCTAGTTGAAGAAAAGAAAATTGACGGTGTTAATTTTTGGTTTGCTAGATAAATCTTTAAAATAAATAAATTATAGTATTAACAAATTAAGCATCCAACAACAGAGTAGTAAATGGTTAATTCAAACAATAGTTCATTCCTTGAAAGAGTAAAATAAAAATCTAAATTTATATCTCATTACAGATGATGCATCTGCAAACATCCAACACCACAGAGGTCTATTTTTTATTAACAGAAAAAATAAATAAAAAATAAAAACTGGAATAAAAAAAGTATATAGACATATTAATTTACTCTATTAAGTCAATCAAAGGATCCATCCATGGATAAAGCTAGTCTCACCAACCATACTCTTTGGAACATTGGATGGTTCTGCTTGAACATATTGATGGTACCTGCTAGGAAAATAAACTAACTACATTACTATTTAATTTTTGTTATTGTTACAAATTAAATTAAGATACATATAACAACATATGAAAGAAGGAAAATTGAAACATACCCTATTTGCAAGAAAGGTTCAGCTTGGCTGTCCATAGGATTGGTTTCAGAAGGCTGATAAGGAAAACTGCTTCCTCCAGAAGCAGTAGCAGAATTAGAGCTCCACATGTTTTCAATAGCTTTAAGATTAAATCCTTCTGATTCAAGCTGAAAATTATATTTCAAACCATTAAATTAATAAATAATAAATTGAATAAAAAATCTAGACTATTTGGTTTCCTAAGTGCAATAATACCTTGAATCTAAGTTGCTTATTTATGTCTCCAAGATGGCGTTCCTGCAAGATTAACAAGAGAACACTAACATATAGTACATAGATTAATTCTTCACAATAGTTAACATATATATACAATCGAAGATTGTTATTTCAATATCTCAAATCTGATACCATTTAAAAATACACTCTAATATAAACTATTGATGTGATTAAAAGAATAACATTTATGACGTCAAAATCATTTAAGGCATAATTTGCAGCTGAAAAAAATGGTTCAATTAACTTTCTTCTAAGCTCTTCCATTTAAGGTAACATTTCTTACCTTTCTTCTAAGCTCTTCCATTTGTTCAATCATAATTTGTGACTGCAAATGAAACAAAATTTCATTCATATATATGTATTTTTTAGATCTTGTGGACATGTATAGACAAAAAAATAAAATTAAATCATCACACATTATAGAAAAAGAGAGGATTTTTTATTTGAAGGTACCTACCTTCCTCTGCCTAGCTTGTGCTAAAGCTCCTTCAAGCTGTTTTTCAAGATGTTGTAGCTCTTTTATGTTCAGTGGTCCTAGATCTTCCCCTAGCAATTGCCTGAAATTAATAACATATCATTATATAATAATGCAATTAAATTGTTACATTACATGTTGTATGATATGATATCATATCTTAATCTCCATTAATTAATTACCAGATTATCATTTAACTAACCTTTGTGACTTTTGAAGAGACTCATATTTTGCCTTTAGCTTTGACATCTCTTGGTACCAATTCTGATTCACAAAATAGGAATTCATGATTTAAAATAAGATTAAATTATAATTGAAAAATGTTTTATACAAGACAAACATTTCTGTACACTTGCATATGTGTATAATTTTAAATACATATATTCATATAAGAACAAAGGTTCAATTAACTTAATTAGTTGAATAAAAAAAATAACTTAATTAGTATATCTCATCAACAATGTCAAAATACCATAAGAAGAAAAGGAATATGGAATAAATTTTGTGGGATGACTAATATAATAGTTAAGGATTTTTAAAGAATTAATATAATCTTTAATATTTTGTACGGATAATTTAATTTTATAAAAAAAAAATACATTAGCACTTCAAGGTACTAGTACATTTATATATAAGTATAATTTAATTTAGAAAATGTACACACATACCTGAGTTTCATTTTCATTAATATTATCACTTTGAGAAGTAAAGGAGCACCTTTGGTATCGTTCCAGGGTTTTGGCAATGCTGCATATCAAAATAAACTCAATAAGATTTCAATGAAACTGCTTTTCATTTTTTTGTTGGACATTGTAGATCACTATTATAAACAAAAATAATTTATTTTACAGTTATTAAAAAAGTTAATAAAGTCTGATTAATTTTCTAAGTTTTATATAAAAAGTAATTTAAATTTTTTAAATTGTCTATTTAAATTTTAAAAAACATTCAATTACATTAAATATTTTTTATTAAAGCAAAGGTATATTAAGAATATTAACGTTAAATAAATTTAACATAGTTAATAACCAAAATTTGATACCACATTTTTGTTTATAACAATAACAAAATCAAATATAATATGATAATATAATATAATTCTAAGCATGCTATGATAATGAACAAGCTGAGTCCTGCTAAGTACTAATTAAGCTAAGGCATATAAAACAAAAAACAACTTGTGGAAAAATATATAAAGCCAAATAAATAATATGTAGTTCAAATACCAAATGCTCTTGTTATATTAAGAAATTTCATCGAGTTTTGTTCTAAAATTCTGTTTGGAGACTAAAATTGGAGAGAAATAAAATGGAAAGATTACTTTCACGATTCAGCTAAAATAAATTGACTAAAACTGCAATTAAACCAAAAAGTTCATGGATGAAGTTGGTAAAGAGTGATAAAAAAAAAACTCTTTCATTTTTCTCAATCACATTTTTCTCTCTTAAATTGAAAATTTGCTAGGTTGTGAGACCCTAGTTTATTTTAAGATGAAGATAAATTTTTTTAACAGAGATGTAACAAAGAAATTTTGCTATTTAATGATAATATTGTCAATGTATTGCATCCCTAACTTTTCAACAAAAACAAAAGAAGTATCATATGTTTTGGAATATTACGATTCTATATTGAGATATAACTGGTGATATATTAGTGATATATGCTCTTTACAAATTATTTTTAGATCTTATCTCTCTTTTAAAATCGGATTATAATTTCACATAATATATCTATTTACGTTCAACACTATTAAAGATATTTGAATAATTAGGTAGATGGTCTCTGATGGACTCTTAATGTTTGATATACATTATTTGATTTTTTTTAATAATTTAATTTTTATGCATTGTTAATGTAAAAGTTTTATATGATTAACACATCACAATTATTTATAGACATAACTTTAAAAATAGTATGAAAAAACTCAAACATCTTTAATGATTTAACGATTGTAATTGATTGAGATATAAAAACTCTTTCCATCTATTGTGTATAGAAGTTAAATCTTTTTTCTAATACTTACTACCACAAATGGCAGTAAAAAACATAGAGAAAAATGTAAATAACAATTTATGATATTATTGTTTTAGCAAGAAAGATGTGAGATGATAAAAGGAAGCAATTCAATATTCACCCCGTAAAGATAAAAAAAAGGAAAAACTTACCTTGATGAGCTGTCCTTTGAAACAATGATGACAGAAGAAAAATCAATAAATGAGAAGATTTCCAAATCCAAAATAAGAAATGAGTATACTATACGTATTATGTGCAAAATTAACCTCAATTTCTATTATGAAATATAAAGAAATAACAATAACTTCTCTCTTAAAAAAAACCATATAAATACTCTTCCATTTAATAACAGTTTCTCTAAAATATTATTAGTCATTGAGAATAATTTAGATTATTAATTTATTTATTAAAATTTATATAAATTAAATATTATTAACTACTTTTTTTAATATGGATAATTTGATGTAGTTTGTTTATGTTTCATTTCAAATGAAGTAATATATATATATAATATGATAGAAAGAAAAATAATAAGGTTAAATATGTGTGTAGAGTGTAAATGAAGGGTTTAATGATTAGACATTATACTAAGTTTATTTGATTATGTGATGACATAAATTGATTTAGAATGAATTGATTTTAAATAAAAGTAATTTGAATGTAAAGTGTTTTATATTTGAATATATTTACATAAAAATTAATTGAATAATAAATTTCGGTCAAAAGTTATAAATATTAACTTCAAATTATAACTAACTAGAAGCAAAATTAGTTCTACTTAAAATCAATTTTGGTTCCTTCAAAGTGTAACAAAAAAATATACTAATTCAATTATATATATATATATAACTGTGATATTACTTTTTCATATTATTTTTTTAAATATTAGTTTAAACATTTGCACAGCGAGATATATGATTAAAAAATTGTTAGTATATTGTAATTAAACTCGTAAAAACCTTAAAAAGCGATAAAACTAAACTTGTTAATATAGTTAAATGTTTGTTAACCATTCAAATCAAATGCATAATATACTCGTGATAATAAAATTAAAGAAAAAAAAAACAAAAAAAAGGATTGAACCTAACCAAGACTTGGAACGTTTGAAACATGTGTTCACGTTTAAATTAACAAACACATGCTAAAAAACAACCTGTATGCCATCAATATTAATTTGTTAAGGAAAGTGTGAGAGAGAGGGATGATTGATAAAAGTATAATGTGGCAAAATTAGCTTATCCAAATTATGTATATTATATAGTACTTTATTATTAGGTTTTAAAATAAGGAAATAATATTTCGATTCAAGAAAAAGGAAATGGTATTAAAATATAATAAAGCAATGGCTTAGAAAATAAAAACACACACAAACTCCTAATATTAATTTTGTACATAACAATATTCTTATACCATTCCAATTGAAGAATCTAACTCCTTAAAAATCAGAGATTCCAACTTTCAACAAATTATTAAAGCTTAAATACAAAACGAGTGAAACCCTTCCCTTTACCCTCTGAACAAGACTGAGATACTTCATCAATATTATAACTAGCAAAAAGGGTGAAAAAAATCCATGTTATTAATTTTAACCAATTTATTTTTATTAAAACCCTATCACCATGAAGCAAAAAAAATGTAGTTACACAACCAAAAAAGGCTACAAATTAAGTTGTAAACAAAAACAAAAAACCTACAACAAGGAAGGAGAGAGAGAGAGAGAGAGGAGGCTAAACTCTAAAGATAAAAACCTCAAAAGGCCTAATCAACAACTGAATATAGTAATGCTTCGTAGAAAAAACATTGTTCCTAGGGAATAAAACTTGTTATTATTTTTCCAAAAATAAAACTTTTGGAGTTTGAAAAAGGGAACAACATTAAGTGTTGATTTTCTTTTTGTGTGTGAAAACATTTAACTTTGATTGTTCTTCCTTCCCCAGATGTAGATGCCAATTATTTTTAGGAACATAGTGAGAACCCTCATGAAGATATATAAGAAGAAACCATGATAGAACCAAAAGATCAAAGGTTAAAGTTTCAAAAACTTCACATCCCATGAATTGTTAAAGTTGAAGGTTTTCCATAAATATTTAGATCGCAATCAATTTAACATAATACTAATGAATTATTTATAAAACTTTGTACTTTAAAAAAAAAAAAAGTGATTTTGTCAAATTTGATGTGATACACACTTACTTGATTATTTTCATTCAAGATTTAGAGAGAAAATGTTAAAAGAAACCCTAGATCTTGTAGAATGGTACAAGAGAATGAACATCCTAGGACATTACCTTATACCATGTCCATTTAATTGCTGATAAAAACTACATAGTACTAATAATATTCATATATATATATCATATGATTGCTATCTTCTTAAAATTTTACCTTTTTTTCTCCCTTTATTTGTGAGAAAGAAGAAAAATAGATTGTACTGTTCCATCAGTAAAGTAACAAAGCTGAAAACTTTATCTCATAATATAGATAGTGAGAGAGTAGTATGTGTGTGTGTGTGGGGTTTCAATATCATTTTTCTCTGAAATCTAAAGCTTCTTCCATATCAGTGTGTGGATCCCCCCAATAAAATAGAAAATAATATATAAAGGTTCAAGTTTGAGAGAAAAATGAAGGTGTCAGATTTGAAAAGAAACCATGAATCCGGGGGTGTGAAAAGTAAAATCTTTAAAAAAAAAATGAAATATTTCAGTATCCAGCGACCATTTTGGTGAAAGAAACTGATTCAATGAAGAAAGTGTATTTCACAGAGAAGAAAAAAGTATCAGAAAATCAAAAGATCTAAAAGCTAATAGAAGGGTTTTAGTTTCTATTGGGATTTGCACCAACAAAATATTTAATTAAAATATTAAATTCCTAAAAAGGTGAGATTTTAATTTTTAATATAATAGATCAAAGAAAGAGAATGAGAAAGAGTACGTACCCTGAAGTTGAACTTCCAAATTCAGAGAGTTTTCCACGGCTAGAGAAAATGATAAGGGCAATTTCAGCATCACATAGTACTGATAGTTCATAAGCTTTCTTCAACAAACCATTTCTTCTTTTTGAGAATGTTACTTGACGGTTGATTTTGTTCTCTATTCTTTTCAGCTCAACTCTCCCTCTTCCCATTTTTCTTATCACTCTCTCTTCTAACTTCTTTTAGCTTTCTAAAATATATACTAGTAACTCCAAAACTTTATATTTTAATTTTTTTATATATTGTTTTTTTTTTTTGTATTGGTTATATAGTTCCTCTCTACCACTTATACTACATCATAATATCAAATCTTTAAAAGAAGTCCACCGTCACGATCTGTTCCGTGACATCATTGTAATTTTATGTTATGTCTTTAGTACTATAGTTAAATAAAAAGTGTATCGTCAATTATATATATTTATTTGATTGTGATTATCTATAATATATATCAAAAATTATATATATATTTGACTGTAATTGTTTGTAATATTAAAAATTATAACGAATGGAAATAATGAGAGAAATAATGCAATCCAATATGAATTGATAATTTGAGGGACAATCAATGTAAAACATCACAACAAACAAAGGTGTTGGTCAACACAATTCAATAACCATATGTTTGGTAAATGTTTAATGGATTTAACATGTGAAACACATTATGACATGTTTCTGAACATAATTGAATGTATAAATGAGTCATAATTTAATTATAATTAACCAGTTTTAGATAATTAAATTATATGTAATTAAATACTTAAAATTAATAATTAATTATGTTTAAATTTGTGGCTAATTATAATCAATAGATTATTTAAAGTAAAAATAACATAATAACTCTATAGAAAGCAAGTTTGATTGTTATAAATGGGTTGTTTGTGAGAAGTGGAAGTTACAGTTTTAATTATATAGAAATAGAAAATGCAACAGAGTGAAGAGGGTATATTTGATCTTCTTTTACAAAAAAATGGAAACCCAATTGTTGTTATTTTTAATTTCATTCTCTTTTCCAATTTTAATTTTGGTAGGTATTGTTGGCCCCTACAATGTGTCTTATTTTATTTATTTTCCTATTGGAAATGAAGATAGAGAAGTTTCACTTTCCATGTGGAAGGGTCTACACTATAGGGTCTCCTACACTATTCTACATAGCAATATTTTTGGAAATGCACAAACCACTAGCTGCTGAGACGGTTTAGCCCAAAATTGACGGGTACAGACTGTTCAATGGTTTCCAGGTTGACCACCAAATTGGAGAGAAAATCACTGAGATATTTCATAATCATTGTTTTCAGAACCATAAAGTTAACTTTCTTTAAATTGTGTTTCATCTTTTTATCTTTGAGGTTAGCATACGATTAATTGGTTAATGTTTCCATGCATGAAAATGTCCCCTCATAAACTTTTATATTGATATCATGGAAAAATCTAGTTAATATCCTTTATCTTGTGATTATATGTTGTTGTATAAATATCAAAATTCAAAATATTATAATTATAATTATAATTATAATTAAAATTATAATTATAGACTATAATTTAATATCACTTGTAGTCTATGATAGATACTTGAATTAATATTGTCTAAAGTTTTAATGACATCTAATATTTTCGACTTTTTAAATAGAAGTTTATAATTATTTAAAATAAATACAAATCAAAATTATCAATGTCTTTATACGATTGATACAATGATTTAGTCGGTATAATTTTAAATAAATAAAAATTTGATGTCAGTTGAATATTTATATTTATTTTTCAATTGTTTTTATAAAATTAAACATCGATTAAATTCATTATTTTAATTATAATAATAAACAAAATTAATTTTTACTTATAAAAAAACAACCTTAATTATTATTAAAATTTTAAATAATTTTTAAACATTATTTTATTATATAATAGATTTCTCCACCCTAAAGTTAGGTTATTAATTAAGTACTGTAGATACATAAAGCTAGCATTGTGTGCTCTCTTATGAAGAAAAAACAGAAAGAAAACGAGGAGAATGCTTTCGCTTTTTGTGGAAAGCACCTGTTCTGTTTTGAGCATTGATTAGTTTAATTTGTGTCATAATTTTAATTTATTTTTGGTTGGAGGGGCAAGGGACCAAACACATAAGCTAAACTCTAAATTATAATTCTACCATACACATAATTTGAGAAACAAAGTAGTACAAGTACAACCCCCTCGCTTCAACATATTTTCTATTTTCCTTTCATGAGCACTCTCTTACCTTCCATTTATATTCAACCATACTTTTGGTTAAATGTATTTGTTGAGACTTGATCTTTTTTATTCTTCATGAAATAATTTCTTTATTAAGACATGTATATTTTTCATTACTAATTATACCAAAGCAAATATATATATGTGTGTGTGGGGGTAAAATACAGTTTTTGCTCCCCGTTAAAAATAAAAATTAATTGTTTTTAATTTATTTATTTTGGTTTTTTAAATTTCTATAAAAAAAAGTCACAAATTTCTTTACTTTATTTTTACACAAATCATCAATGATTTATGGCATTAACACATAACTTTATTTTTATTTTTTAAAGCAAAGAAGAGTAAAGAAAAATAAATATTTTTTTTTATTTTTATCAGAAGTTTTTAAAATCCCAAAAATAAGTAATATTAATATTTTTCTATTTTCATAAATTTTTAAAGAATAAAAATGAAATTTAAGAGAATTTATTTTTTTTATTTTCAAAAATTATCAAAGTAATATTATTTACTTTAAAATTAAATTTAAATTTTACATCATCATAATTTTTTTAATTCCTTATGTTCACATCACTTAAATGATTGACACATCATCAAATTAAAATACTAAATTAAAAAAAAAAAAAAAA
>JBBPBS010001171.1:8581975-8639019 GCA_037974835.1 Cicer judaicum | reverse complement strand
TCATAAAAAGTTAAATCTCTTAATAAATTAGCAAGTAATCAAATATTATTTTATGAGAAAAAAAAAATCAATAATCATTTCCTAAACATATTTAACTCAATTACAAAGTTTTTAAATTCACAAACCAAATTAACCATTTCCACATAATCTAGGAAATTCCAAGAAAAATTAAAGTATTTTTCTTTTGCAGTTAAACTAAATTTTTATTACCATTCAAAAGTAGTACGTAAATAAACAAAGAAAGGTAAAAAAAGTCTCACCTCAATAAAAAAGATATTAAAAAAAAAAAAACTCACAAACAAAATAAAGTATATAATATATAATATATAATATAAAAACTAAAAACAAAAACAAGTTATGTGAAATGATTCTCTCGTAGTATTAGTACATATGAACTGAAGACTGTGAACTGATCTGTAATCCAATGTGTCTATTGATGAATTTTTGATTGGTGCAATCACTACCATCTTGTAACTGCACGCAGTCACATCATGATTTTAGCTTCCTATAAAAAGAAACGATTCAAATCTTAAAATCGGAAATTTATTTATAACAAAGTTATAATTTGCTTTAACCGTAGAATCATACTAAGACGGCCTAGATGCGTGCTGCATCTAATCCAAAATTTGTGTGTTCGTCACCAAAATTGCAACACTAGCAGTGCCGCACCCAACCCGTAAACCACCACGCGCAAGTCAGCGCTTCTCGCAAATCCGCCACTGTTAGGTGGCTGCGCCACCGTAATCGGCGGAGACTGAGCACTATCTGGACCAGGCGGCTCGATGTACGGCGGAGGAGGTGGCTGATTGAGACTCGGCGGCAAGCTGAGACCATGCTGGACTTCGATCTCAAATGCCAAGCCGTGCTGACACTGGACACCTTCGTTGGCGTCAGAGAAGAAGTAGTTGGGTCCCACAATAGTCAACGGAACGGGAAAAGTCAACGAATGGTTGAAAGGATAGCTTTCACTGCTGTAGATGAATGTGTCGTTATCGGAATCATCGGTGGTGCAGTTCAAGTAAGATGTCTTGTTGTATGTAAGAATCACACTCTGGTTCGAATTCGTGTTGAAAACTGACAAATTAAATCAAAAATAGAAAATACTATTAGGTTAGATTTTGCGCTAATTGTTTAATTAATTTATCTAATTTCAATTAATTAATGGCTTCAATCTAATGTTTCAATTCAGTAGTGATGTTTGATAACGAATTTATTATCAAAAAATAAAAAAGATCAATAGAGAGAGAGATTACTGAGATAATCGCCAAGGTTGAAAGTTTGAGTGGAAGCCCAAGAAGAGTAATTTGTGGCGGACGTGTTGCTGGTGGTATTGAAAAACCATCCTGCGGTGCCGCCTACAGTGTGATTTTGGTAACCAGTTTCTGCGGCGACGGCGGAGATGGTGCTCAATA
Source organism: Cicer judaicum (assembly GCA_037974835.1). NCBI lineage: Eukaryota > Viridiplantae > Streptophyta > Magnoliopsida > Fabales > Fabaceae > Cicer > Cicer judaicum. The sequence continues at coordinate 8,637,607 of JBBPBS010001171.1, read as the reverse complement.
GGACAACTGCCGTGATATACGGCGCCATTGGCGGTGATCTGCTGGCCATTTGTGAGGAAACGTTGTGACTTTTGCTGATGTGATTCGACTTAGAACGTGAATTCAACAACTTAAAACGTGAATTTCGTTGAATGGATTTTTTTTTTTTAATATTCTCTAATTACATAGGACTTTTTTTAAAGAGTTAAATTATCATCCATCATTAACCCATTTATAATACATTATAATTAAATGATCATGCATCATCAACTCATTTATGATACATTATAATTTATAGTTATGATTTTAAAAGATAATTATAAAAAAATTCAAATATCTTTAAGTATTTAATTGTTGAAATTGACAGGATAAAAACACATTACACTAATACTATAAATGAATTAAAATTCAGTTTAATTACAATTTTAATTTCTATTGTCACAAATTCTTATAATTAATATCTATATTTTGAAAATTAACAATTTTTTTTTATCTCTGTCAGATTTTTGAACTATCAAAATAGTAATCTAACATTTTTTTAAATATATTGTATATGATTTTATTATATATAATTATCTATTATGTTAATTATTTATATGTCATTAATTAAATTATAAAAAAAATCTAAAATTAAGTTTTTAAATTATTTTATTGCGATTTCTTATATGTTAATCATTTTATAGCAAAAAATATCATATTTTAAAATAAGAGAATCGATTTTGAGAATTGTGGTACATGTTAAAGTTAAAAAATGAATGAATAGACAAATCTCTGAAATTGTAAGCTTCGTTTAAATTAGTCCTCAAATTTTGTAAGTTGGCTAATACATCGTAGGAATTGTAAAATATCAATTAAAATAGTATATATACAAACTTTTCTCGTTAGATATTTTGATGAGACATCGTAATTGATTATATGATTTATCCATATTGATCTCACATCAATGTCATCTTCTCGATGACAAATTGTTCGATGAATTTTGTTATCTAAGACATAAATTTGTGAGTAATCATAATTATGCATGAACTAATTTTCCATGAATGATTTTTTTATTAGAAAGAGCTTATAGAATTTCATTCATTATTATATGTTGAATACAATCAGGGGCGTCAATAAAGAAGTGGAAACCAGCTAAACATGTGGTCGCCAGAACAAGAAAATGAGCGACCATAATAACTTGTCTCCTAATAAACTCAACACAAAAGTTTACATGAAAATTAAGAAGAAGAAAAAAGATGCCTACACTCATCAATTATAGCACTAAACTCAATGATGTTTTTATGTAAACCACGTAAAAAATCAACTATGTTTTTTGAGTAAAGTGCAAAATCAACATGTCTCAATTGGAATTCATAAACCTAATTCAATGTTATGCATAGAGCAAGTCGGTCGTGTTGCCTATGTCAACATAGAAAATATGTGATTTTCATAATGCTTTGGCAAGCACAAAGTTTCCATCGTCGTCACAGATACAAAGTGTCGACATTGCATTTGTATCGACCCATAGTCGGTTGTCACATTACTCTACTGTTGTTCATGACATTGTTGATGAATGTGACATTGTTGTCTATACAGAACTCCAATCCTTTAGCACGTAAAGTGTGCGATTACTTACTGGTCCACTTTGCTCATGAATATGGTTCCATACTTTGTTGTTTTTGTGCTTCCAAATTGTCGTTGCAAAGAGGGCAACTTGTGTTATTATATGTAGAATTTTGAAGCAAATTGTTGCAGCCGAGGGGCTTGTTGTTGCAGTCGCAAACATTTCAGCTTTGTGCCTTGTAATTTTCCATATTTGAGAAGCATGATGACATTCGAACAACAGATTATTGTTGTCTTCAATTGAATATGCACATAAAACGCAATTTGAAGAACACAAGACGACACAGTACTACAATATGTGGCACATTGGGAGACTATTGTGACATATGTGCCACAACAAATTCTTGACTTTTAGATGAGCTTTTAGTTTCTAAATCTGATGCCAAATCCCTACAACTCTAAGGTGAGATGTATCAATTAGATTATTAATGTAAAAGCGACATGTACTCTTGACCGAGCAAGAACTATATTTTTTTCTTTCCAAACGTGTTTGTCATATTGCACTAACGGTATTAACAAAATATGTAAAATAGCATCAACTATGTAACCATGGAATATTGCTTTAATTAGAATAATGTTCCAAGACTTATAATCAGTATTAAAAAAAATTAGAAACACATAACTGAAACAAGGACTAAAAAATATTTAAACGCTCAGGAATTACCCGATCGTCTAACAACCAAGGAGAATCCCACATATGTATGGTTTTCCTTATGTCTATGCTCCATCTAGTATGTGCATTAACCATATATTTAACATTTCATAAGGTCCTCCATACAAATCTAGGATTGTGACAAATTTTTGAATTGAGAAAATCAATGTGTGGGAAACACTTGGCTTTAAAAAGTCGAGAGGTAAGACTACGAGGCTTGGTAATAAAATTCCAATCATGTTTATCAAGCATAATGAGGTTAAAGGCATTAAGATTCTTGAATCCCATTCTACCAAATTGCTTTGGCATATAAATTTTGTCCCACGAAAGCCAACGCACACCTTTTGCTCGAGAGCCCGAATGTTCCCACGAATAAGAGTTCATCATCTTTTCAATCTCATCCTCTAGTGATGACAGAAGGAGAAATATACCCACAACATATGATGAGATAACTTGAAGAACCAATTTAAATAGTTCATCACGCCCAACTTTTGTCAAGCATTTACTACTCCATAAATTCATTTTGCGCCATATACTGTCTTGAATGAAACATAAAGTCACTTTTCTACTATGATTTACCATGGACGGGAGGCCCAAATATTTCCATGTAACTAATATAATTTTCACTCTCGAAGTATCAAACATTCGTTGCTCCATCTCATTAGGGATATTTCTACGCAATAAATTTCATATTTTCAAAAATGTATTGCTTGACCAGACGCTAACATGTAGGTAGTAAGAATACTCTTAATAGTCGAGACTTCAATATTATTAACTTGATAGTAGAGAAAACAGTTGTTTGTAAACAACAAATGAGTGATAACAAGAGTATTTCTACAAATTTTGGTACCATGAATATCACCTTGTGTTCTAGCTTGTTGAAAAAGGTAGGGAAAAAAAGGATCACCTTGAGGGAGGCTCTTCCCTAGAATAATCAACTCGATCACGTCATCATTTACAATAACTGAATAATTGATTGTTTCAACAAAGAGCGTGACCCAATGGAACCATTGAGGAGAAAAAATCATCCTCTGCATAATCTCACCGAGGTAGTTCGAGTAAATCCTATCATAAGCCTTGCTAATATCAAGTTTAAGAGTCGCCTCTCCATTATTACCTATAGTTTTTTATTCAGAGAGTGAACGATCTCAAAAGCTATCAATGTATTATCAAAAAATAGACCGACATGGCACAAAGGTAGATTGAGTTTCATAAATGTAACTGTCCAAAACTCTTTTGAGTATGTTAGCCAACACTTTTGTAACCAGCTATAGGGCATTGATCTTTTATATAACTCTATACCTCACCAGAGCAATGTTTGTCATATTAATAGTGGAGGGAATATTACTTATCATAAAACAAGAGCAATATTTCTGAAAAATTTCCAAACCACACATGAACAAAAATGTTGATAAAAACCAAGATTAAGAATATAGCATTGTGAAATTCCTCTAACCAGAATGGCGCAATAAGTAAATTATTGTCAGCTTGAGAAATGGTTATGTTGATTGCTTGAATTGGAGCATCGGTTCCCAAATACTAGTTTGTTTTTGGAACATAATAGTAAAATAGTTCTTAGTCATTGTGCATAGCCCCACTGCGTCTGTGACCATTAACATCCTATAAATAGGGGATGTTGTTGGAATTTGAGTTTCAAAAACTATTAAAAATCACAATTTATGCCACCGAAGATATTACTGGGTTGAGTCGCGGACTAGGTCGCTCTCTTTAAGACGTTTCGCGGCACTGCCCAAATTGTGCAAGGCAGACTATCAACCACGAAGTCTCCAGGATAAAATAGCTCAGATCACTGTAACGGAATTCTACTGCACTATAGAAAACCATTCTAGAATTACACCCTCAATATGGCGCTTAAAGCCACTCTTAATATAAGAGTTAATGTCACCCTCAATATGACGATTAAAGTCATTCGCAATATGGTACTATGACCACTCATAACTACAGCATAATGACCGCTCTAAAAACAAAAGGACTACGGCATAACGACCGCTCTAAAAAAAAAAGGGACTACGACATAACAATCGCTCTAAAAACCGAAGGGACTACCACATAATAGCCGCTCTAAAAACCGAAGGGACTACGGTATAATAACCGCTCTAAAAAACCGAAGGGACTATAGTATAATAACCGCTCTAAAAAACCGAAGGGACTACGGTATAATAACCACTCTAAAAAAAAACCAAAAGGACTACGGTATAATAACCGCTCTAAAAAACCGAAGGGACTGCGGTATAATTACCGCTCTAAACCGAAAGGGACAGAAAGAAAGGAGAGAAGTGGCTTGAAATTTGGCGAGCAAAATATAAGAGGGAGAAAAGAGAAAGTTGGAAAAAGCATCCAACTTTGGTGTGTTTTTCACAATAGTTTGATGCTCATTATATAGTGATGGAAGTATACTCACATTTCTTTTCTAAGCAATGTGGGACTTTAGTATGCATAGATTTGAAACTACTCAAAATACTAGAGTTTTCCAATGTGGGATTTCAAAATTATTTCTTTTCAATGTGGGACTTAACAAGTTTTTTTCCACTTAAATTTAAAAAAAATATTTCTTTCCAATGTAGGACTTCAACATATTATTAAATTCACACAATAAATAATTATTTTCCAACAGATGTCATTGACTTTTCTTCTAGACAACGCTTGTGCATAAAAAAAAAATTGGTGTTCAAATCACCATTGTGAAGCCAATGGGACTTCACCCCTTATCTCTAAAAATGATCCTCTTGAACCATAAGATAAGCCAACCATTTCCTTAACGCATTAAAATAATTTATATTTCAGTTGTTTACTCGATCTCGAATTTGAGCCAATTGTTTTCGACCACTCTCGATTTCTTTCTTTAATAGGTGGCAATTTGATTTCCGTCAATTAGAAATGCCTGTAGCACAATTCTCATGTTTGGAAAGAATAGTTTGTCCATCATGGAATTGCCATCATTGGCAAACAAAGGTATCAATTTTGGTTCCACAAGCCAAACATTTTCATTTTTAAAATGGGAATGGCCCCAATGATTTTGAATCATAGGTTCCCTATTTAGAAGGGTAAGATAATTATCAAATATTGGTGCCACTAAGTGCTTAACAAATACATTCAAAAACAACTGATTGCATCCAAATTGAAGGACCAAACGAGATATTTTAACTTACGTAAAAGCGAGGTAATGCTTATTGATGCAGAGCTTGAGAATGGTGACAAGGTTATAGTTTCACAAATGAAAGAGAGAATACAGAGACAATGATATGTGGGGTTCTTCAAAAAATAAAAGAGAGGGAAAAAGTATTGATTTATTAAAAAGAATAGTTGATTTGGAATCAAATTAGTGTCATGGAGTAACTTATAAATGACATTCTAATTCTTATTATTAAAATTTATTATTATTAAGAAATAAATCAATTCCACATATTACCAAGGAAATGAACAATTTCCTAGTTGTCTTTCTTAGGGCACATCCACTCACCCGTGGTTCAACTTCCTAATGTTAGTTAATGTTGGATCTTTTCTTGGGGTGTACTGCAAATTTTGAATAAGAAGATGATGGAATTGATTATGATGAAGATTGCACAAATAAATTTCAAATCCCGTGTTTCACACTAAATTTTAGATTCGATTTGTCCCCACCAATCTATACATATTAGATGCCAACGGGTTAACCAACGAATCTCCTTCAAGAGATTGTGAAATCCTTTAAGTGAGTTGCAAATTCACATAAAATCCTATTGATCAATGGTATTTTACAGAATAAAGTTCATTCATTTACTCTTGTATACTAGATAAATGAAGAAATGATTCAGAAATATTTTTGACATAAGTTTGATTCATGTAACATGAAAATTCATATTTTTTCTGCCTCTAAAGTATCTCTATTTATATCAATTGGAAACTTAACAGATGCATGTAACATGAGAAATATTATAACATTTGGAAACTTAACAGATGCATTGATTTGAATTAAATTTAAGCATTGAAACCACTTGATCAAGTGATGCATTAAGTTATTTAATTTTTCTTCATTGATATAATTATTAGACAATTTCAAATATATTTTGAAAATTCCCCTCATAATCTCCCACCATTTTCAAAATATATCTAAGTCCGTTATTCCGAAAAATTTCATGATTTCAGATAAAAGTTTCTTACGATTTGAACTATTACTTAATAAATTATGTTTTCACTCATCCCCTAATAGATTGGTAGACAAGCTTTGAACCAACCACTCATTAGAACAATTGTGCATAACTTACACATAAAATCTCAATACCATTGATTGAATTATAAAAATGACACATTTGATAAGACCATGTGTCTCATATCCTTTTCATGAAAATTTAAGAGTCATGTCCTTGAACTTTATTAAGCAGTCCACTTCATTCTCATATATGTGGACTATATCAGAAATACACTCATAATTATATATTCCAAAAAATATATATTATATGTCCATTAAGAGGAGACCCCATCCTACCACTTTTATTTTATGGTCCAAATACTTTTATCATTTGGGATGTATCTATTGTCAAGTATTTCAATCACTCTAATAATGTACTTTCATCATTGAACTCAAGACTTATTGTTACTGAAGTGTGAATCGATCGTTCCACCATTGGTGACTATTTAGATATGAGCTTGTATCACATCTCTAATGATGTCAACACCATGTTCTTTGTCAGTCATTCTGTCAAAGGATCTACAATATTTTTTTTAGTTCTTACAAACACTATGAATATCATTCCATCAAATCTTTTACATAGCTATGTCTTAAACTCATATGTATTGATTTTCTATTATATATCTAACTATATGTTTTTGATAGTGTGTATTGACTATCACAATGAATGGATATTAATGTTATTGACTTTGTCCAAATTAGTATCTTATACAACAAATTTCTTAGTCATTTAACCTCTTTACTACCTGCAGCTAGAACTGTAAATTATGTAGCCATGCGGGTTTCAACAATGCAAGTTTGTTTTTTTGAACTCCAAGAAATTATACATCCACCAAGAAACTATACAAATAATTCAAACAAATTTTTTAATTTTAAAATATTAAAATAGAGTTTTTATTTTTTCCTTAGACTTTTGATAATCCTCCAATTGTATAAGATTAGTCGATCTGGAGGTATATCTTGAGAGTCAATCACATTAATTGATCACATGTGTAACACATAAACATGAAAGAAAGGTGCAAATCAATTTTAAATTAGTAAACCAATATCAGTTTTATTGAATGGCTTTTGTATAGCCTTTATAGCAATTTCAATCAATAGCCGTGCGTTTTTATTCTTGTACAGACTTTATTCATTGCTTTTACTAATTGCTTTAATTTTTTGATCTATTTTCAATTGTATTATATTTATATATTGTATCAAGGCAATACTATAAATATATCAATAAAAATTTCCATCCTTGCTTTCTCCTTTATTTTCCCACTATAAAATATACCTCCAAATTAGACAATACAAACATGTATTTTAAAGTTTTTGAAAACATTAAAGTGAGAGAAGAAATTAAAAAAATAAAAAAATAAAAGAAAGAAAACCTGCAAAAGAGATCAATAACATCCTACAAAGCAACATTTACAATTTCATTTGTACGGAGTCAACATGAATATATTCTAATGTATACAAGAAGTCAAGAGCATGCTACCACTGTACAAAGCAACACTCTAGGAGACAAAAAAAAAAGAATATTATTTTTTCTTTCAAAAGAATTAAAACATCCCTAAACCGCATCTTTCGGAATATTTGAGTTATAAAAGCTTTTAACATGTGAGGAAATGAAATAAGGATCAGGCATTTCACTCATATGAGTTGGCAAGTTTCGAACAGGTGGGATAAGAGAAATGCCTAACTCATCAATGGTCATGAAATGCTGTTCTGTTAAACGATTTCTCCATACACAAGTATTCATTGATGGTGCAACAAACATTGGTTTCTTGTAGTCCCATGCTCGCACAATACTTGTCAAGAGATTGTCACATAATCCTCCAGCAATCTAAAACACAACACCATCTCTCTAATTGTTAATATATGATAAAGAATAATAAAATGGCAATTAATAGCATTATATATACCTTGGCAAGAGTATGTGCTGACAAAGGAGCAATGACCATGATATCAGCCCAATCACGAAGGGCAATGTGAAGTACAGTATCACCTATCACTTTCCAACTATTCCAGTCATGATAGTCGCAAAATATTTCTACACCCTCAAACATTAATGGTGCTGCTTCACTACTACCAACAAATTGAAAACCTGTTTCTGTCACAACTGCCTTTATTTCTGCCCATTCTGAAAAAGCTTCCATTACCAGTCCAAATTTCGTAGCAGCTACACTTCCACAAGCACCAAGTAGAATCCGAGGTTTCCTTTGACCATCAATTTCTGTAACAGAGTTTTCAATTGAACTTTTAGGATCCAAGTTAGGCATCCTCACCAATTAAATTCTTATCCTAAGTACCTCAAAATACCATATGCCTGTAACATAATGCCTTAAATATGTTAGTATGATAACAAATCAAATAACTCATGATCAGTTTTCACTTTTCATATATCATATACAAACCATAAAGATACTTTAATTGGGTTAATTATTTTGCATTTTTGTGTCAAAAACACGACGACTACCTTCGTCGTAGTCTCTTCGAAGTAAATGTTGATGTCGTTTTCATTTTATGACTAAAACAGTGACTTCAACAATATCAATTTGACAAAAATAAAAAAACAAATATGTGTTTCATATTGAATTAAAATCAACCACGTCACTATTTTATTCATAAATACGAGAAACATCAAGAACTATTACTACTGAAAACTATCATTAACTGTTGTTAAAAATTTTCATGACATTAAGTAGTGATTAAAAGTGGTATCCTATAATTATCGTACTTTTGTATTGAAAAGATAAAGCTACATCTATTTTTTGACTTTGACAATTAATGCATGGACTATGGAGGGAGAGGGGGAGTACAAAATTTGTATCCAAATGAATGCAATGCAACATATAAGAAAAACAACCATCACTAGTTCTTTCATATGCACACATTCACATATCAAAAACTGTAATTATCATATTGAACATTAAATAATATAATTGTTCTGAAAATAAAAAGACTAGATATGACCTTAGATCATAGGAAAAGGAGACATGTTTATTTTAGAAAAGGTATCATATAAAAAACAAATATCAAGAACTAGAAGATTCATTCTTTTTAAGGAAAGACCATAAAAAACCTTACGAATATACAAATGCATAAACCATTTGTTACGAATGGAACGAAACGACTCGATTTTGAAAGTTTAACAATAACGGGGTGGTGGAAAACTCATCAACAAACAAAAGAAGAAGAAAGAATCAAGATTGAAGGTGAGGGAGAAGTTTCGTATTTCATAACCTTGCGAGCAAATTGTTGACGATTCTCTTTTTCTCGTTGCATTCAGAATCAGAAGAACAGTGTGGGACACGGCAAGTTGAAACTTAAAAGTCAAGTTTTTTGAATTTTCTCAGAAGAAACTTTGGCTTTTTTCCGCCCTTTTGTTGTGGGAGTTTGTCTTGGACCTTTCATGAAAATGAACCCAAATTAAAAGCCCATATAAGTCATTGCCCAACAGAACAAAATACATAAATATTACTAATAGATATAGTTTTGCTCTGAAATATTCAAACTAAAATAAAATAAAGAGGTTGTTATGATCTCATTTTCTATGTTTTTTTGTGTTTAAATAAAATAATTTTTTTTGGGAACACTTACATATTTTTAAATAATATTTAATATATTAAATACTGATTTTTAATCTATTCATTTTTTAATATTTATAGTTTCTGCATAATTACTATGTATTTAGGTATAATATCAACAACAAATTCAAAAAAATATTTTAAAGTAATTTTAAAAACTACAAAGTCAATCTTCAATTTTTCTTTAAACAACACTTGAAAAAAAATGTTTTTAATGTTTTACAACAAAAAACTAGATCGGTTATGTGTTTTTTAAGAAGAAATCATATAATTTCTCTTAATGTAAAGGGGTTTCTAGGGTCCCATCTACAAACTTTTTATATTGATATTTACATCCACACCAATTTTTTAATTATATACTTGATGATTTTATTCTTAAAATTAAGTCTTTTAAGTATTCCGTCGTTACAATTAGTGTTTTACCGTATATAGAATTACAACACAAATACGAGTAGTCTATTTTTAGAAACTATATATAACTCTATCAATCTCTCAATGGTTATAAAACCAAGCTCTAAAGGAAAAAAAAAAAAGATTTTAAAATATACATAGAAATTTGATTAAGACTTGCTTACTATATATGAAAAATAGAAATTATGAGTATATTTACCTTACAAAAAATATTGTGTGAAAATTTACCATTGAAATGAGATGGAGGAAGAGACATTAGAGAAATTGTGGATAAGACATAAATTATGGACAGAAGTTCTGATCTTGAAATAGTCCTGCTGCATTGAGTTTGAGGCTGGACTATTGACTCTGTCTCCATGGTTCTCAATTCTCAATTTGTTAGATTACCTTTGGGAAAAAAATATATTAAGAATTAGGTAATAGAAATGTGTTATGTTGTTTTAAATTATGTTATGTTGTTTTAAATTCTTAAAAAAAATGTTATAATAAATATTCTCAGGGAGAACTCACATTACAAACACATGACCCCATATTTGTCTCTAAAGAGAAACAATCCTCACTTGTAAGACTCTCAATTAGACAACATGTGAAAAATCGTCGTACACAAGTGTAAATTAACATCTCTAAGTGGGAATATAATATTATACAAAATAAAATACAATTTTATTTTCTACACCCCTCAATTTTTTTTTAAACTCAAAATTCCCAAATTGCCCTTCCCTCTTTATTCACTTAAACCACTTTTCTTAATCTTCTTCAACCTTCATCTTCATTAACTACCAACTTCAACCTTCTTCATTGTTCTTCAATATTCTTCTTTTTCATCATCCTCATCTTCATCATTTTGATACATTTTATGTTCAATAAATTTCAATCACTTTGAACATCTTCATCATTTTCATCATTATAGTGAATCAAAACAAGTAAATATGTATTTTGCAGCTGATCTTTTTTTTCCAGATTTGAGTTTCGTACGTGAACTCATTTCACGACGTTCACGTGAACTGAATTCACGTAGCTAATAAGATGAAGAATTTTTTGAATTTACGTGAATTGGGTTCACGTAGCCATACGTGAATTAAGATTGCGAATGGTTATGGAGTTTGTTTGTTGTTGTAACATACGTGAAATGAGATTACGTAGGCGTACGTGAACTTAATTCACTAACACACAAGTGAATTGAATTCACGTGTACATACATGAACTCAGTTCACGTAAAGAAGAAAAAATTTGAAAATTTGTACATTTCACTTAATTTTAATTCACGTAAGAGATACGTGAACTGAATTCACGTAGACCATTTTGTCAAAGTGAACTACACATACTTATCAATTTTTTCACTTTATAACCTCATCAATATAACTATATAACTATATTTAAGAAAAGAAAATTAAACATAACCTCAATACCACTTTTGGTATTAGCCTTTCATTTATCCAATAACAACTTAATATTTTGAATTTATTCAACTAGAAGGGAGGAAAAGAACAAGTATTATAATTCCATAATAACCAAGAAAAAATAATGATTGATAATAACAAATATCCAAAAGGAATTTGACATTGATTAACTCACCACTAATATGACAACGACAATGATTTTCATTTCCATTACACTTTGAAATGACGTACACATTCTAAGTTCACGTAAGCCATTTTAAACATGTCATTTTGAATTTTTTTTATTGTGTTTAACAATTGTTATATTATATTAATGTAATTTATTGGATGCAGTTAAATGGATGAAGGGGGAGATAACAGTGATGAAATGTATGAAAGTTTGGAAGGTTTGGAACATGATGTTTTTGAAGAAATGTCTGATGATTTGGATCGTGATTTTGAAGAGATGTGTGATGATGTCGAACCTAATTTTGACGCTATGAATGACGGAGTTGAACCTGTTATGATTGATTTGATTGATATGTTTACAACCGGCGTGATGTTTGATACACGAGATGAATTATTGAAATGGGCTAGAAAGGTTGGAAGGGAAAATGGAATTGTTGTTGTGATTTTTAGATCTGAAAATGCGACTGCACGACCAAGAACAAAGACAAAATTAATTCTTGGTTGTGAAAGAAGTGGTAAATATAGACAATGGAAGATTCATATTATTACGATGAGTACTTGGACTAGAAAATGTGATTGTCCATTTAGATTGAGAGGAACACGATCAAGTCTTGGTGATGGATGGTATTTGCATGTAATATGTGGTCTCCATAACCACGAATTGGCCAAAAAACTGACCGGTCATTCTTTCTTAGGCCGATTGTCTCAAGATGAGAAAAATGTACTTGGTGATATGACAAAGAACTTTGTAAAACCAAAAAACATTTTAATGACATTGAGGGATCACAATGTTGAAAGTTTGACGACAATAAAACAAGTTTACAATGCACGTCAAGCATATCGTTCATCAATAAGAGTTAATAGAACATAAATACAACATCTTTTGACAATGATGGAACGCGACAAATACGTATATCGATATAGGAAAGTAGAAGGTTCAGATGAGTTGAGGGACATCTTTTGGACCCATCCAGACGCTATCACTCTTGTAAATAATTTTCACATAATATTGATTATGGATAGCACTTACAAGACTTGTAGATATCGAATGCCATTACTTGAGATTATTGGTGTTACATCTACTGAAATGACATTTTGTGTGGGATTTGCATATCTACAATCTGAGTGTGTTGATAACTTCACATGGGCACTACAAATGGTGAAAGAACAAATTACAAGTGGTGAAGTTGAAGTCATTATTACTGATAGAGGCCTTGCTTTGATGAACGCGGTTGAAAATATTTTTCCAAAAGCAGTGAATTTATTATGCTTGTTTCATATATGCAAGAATGTGAAAGCCAAGTGCAAGATGTTTGTGTTTCCAAAAAAGAAGCAAGTGCAAATAATGGAGGCATGGGAGACTCTTATTTACAATTATGATGAGACTCAGTACTACACGAAGTTGGCTATCTTTGAAGGAATTTGTAGTAGTTGCTCTATTTTTTATGATTATGTACACGAGCAGTGGTTAATTCCTCACAAGGAAAGGTTTGTTGAGGTGTGGACAAATAGAGTTATGCACTTTGGGAACACCACAACACAAAGGGTTGAGTTGGCGCATTGGAGTTTGAAAAGGATATTACAAGATAGTATTGGTGATATATGCAGTGTTTGGGAAACCATCAACAACATGATTGCATTACAACACAATGAGATAATAGCATCATTTAAAAAGAGCATAATTCAAAAGGTGCATCGATATAGTAACAGATTATACGCGAATTTGCGTGGTGTTGTGTCAAAAAATGCAATTGATCACATTGCGGCAGAGTATAACCGCGTCAAGTATGTAAGTATTGATCAGACTAAGTGTCGTTGCACAATTAGGACAACTCATGGTTTACCTTGTGCATGTGAAATAGCCAGGTATAGTATGATCCCACGTTCCATTCCATTGAATGCTATTCATGTTTGGTGGAGTAAACTATCTTTTCATGTTGATGCATTGAGTAAACCTTCAGAGTTATCTGTGAAACATGAAATAAATGTCATAGTGAAAAAGTTTGAAGAACTTGATGTACCTGACAAAATTTCACTTAAAGGTAAATTACGAGAGATCGCGTATCCATCGAAAACGCCGATGTTTCCACCGGTTGCCAAGGTTAAAACAAAAGGTGCACCAAAAAAAGAAAAAAGTAAGGTATCAAAAAGAGATAAATCAACGAAGCGTGATCCATCTTGGTGGGAGTATGTGGATGCAAGTATTCAATTTAGTGGCACAAATGCATGTAGCACTATTGATACCAGTAAATTACAAAACATGGCACCTCGACCCTCAATCCAAAAGGTCACACCTCGACCATCAGTCCAAAAGCTCACACCTCGACCATCAGTTAGCAAAGTTCAACAACCAAGAGTTCTCGTCTTCAAAGATTGGTTGCCAGTTGAAATTCATAATTTCATAGATGACATTATTGATGTCGGTGATGATGGTAATTGTGGATATCGTGCAGTCGCAACTTTACTTTGAATGAGTGAGAACTATTGGACATTCATCCGTCAACAGTGTATCAATGAGCTTCAAGAGTTCATATCTCATTACGAGATACTATTTGGTGGGGAAAATTATATTCGACAACTTATACACAATGTGTATGTTGAGCAAGTTGCAACGAAGGATAATTGGATGACACTTCCAGAAATGGGATATGTGATTGCTTCAAAGTTTAACGTGGTTGTCATCGCATTATCACTTCATCAATCGCAAACATATTTTCCACTTCGAAGTCCACCAACAACATTTATGTCAGATCATCGTATGATTGTTATTGCATTTGTTAATAATTGTCATTTCGTACAGGTATAAATTGATAATTAATAATCTATAATTTTTTTATAATTGATAATTCATAATTGATTTATAATTTGATTTAATTTAACAGATTTACTTAAAGTCAGATTCTCTTATACCACCAGCAAGTAATTTGTGGAAAAGATATTGCAACGAAGAAACACGACAATGGGAGAATATTTACAGGGATCGCATGCAACATTGGTTGCAGATATTTTCAGAAACTATAAATGAAGTTATTGGAAACTGAATTAACGTGTAATGAAATTGTTTGATTAATTACAGTTGTTTATTTAATTAACTTGTTTATTTAATTATTTTTTTCCAAATTCAAAATCTAAAATAGATATCAAAAATAGAGATCCAAAATCTAAATCTAAAATAGATATTACAAAACCAAAATATCCATAATCCATAATTCAGATATCTATACTCCAAAATCCAGATATCCATACTCCAAAATATCCATAATCCAGATGTCCATAATCCAAAAAATATCCATAAACCAGATGTCGCAATACCAAAATACAAAATCCAAAATAGATATCAAATAGATTCAAAATACAAAATCTAAATCCTAAGTCTGCCTATGTCTCCTGCGGTATGACACTACATTAGTCCAATCTCTACCACCACCACTCTGAGATCGCAATACCAAAATTAATTCATTGACGAGTGCGATGCCATCAGGTAATACCAGTTGTCGACCCAAAATCTCCTCTGCAATTTGTATTGCCCGGCGCTACATTAAAAAACACATTAATTAATTAAATGATTAATAATATTAATAAAGTTATAACTTAAAGTTAAATGATCATCATAGGCAGGTTCTGCAACCGAATGAGCTACATAGATTGGTTCTCTACGAATGATATATGGATGAGAAATCCGACGAAACCAGTCCATGTAGCCATTAGCGCACTCTACAGGTCTGTGTACAACTGCCCCAACGTCAACTACATGAACAACATGTCCATTTTCTCTGGTGTAGTCGTCTGGCCTACTATCTCCAAAGGTGAACCAGGGATGGTTTGGACATGTCCATATTGACACAATACCCTATCTGGTAAGTGAACATACATCTTGGGACCCCAGTGTATCCACCCTCTAAATAGTGAAACAACCTCAAATGGTCGCTTCGGTCTATGCTCTCTATAGGGTGTCCAACATATGTCGTCAACATCAATCTGGTCTAGTGTTTTCCTAAATGGAATAACCAAACCTTTATCCCGTTTTGACTTCTATCTAAGTGCTCTCGGGTATTACTCATCATAAGTCTGAGATAGTCGACAACAATTCGCACACAATGTTGAAATAACATATTCATAAATCAGTAAATCAACAAACCACAAATAGATGAAATCAATCAAACAACGAAAGCAACTGCAAATACATGTAATAGTGTCAGATATCCGGATACCGTCCTAGTCTGATGCATGCTCGCTTCTCGAAGATTATCGTACAGGTAAGCAAGCGCAGCAACACCCCATGCATATCCTCCACATGAGTCGAGGTCTCTAAAGCATTCTAGGTAGGCAACACTCACTGCGAAGGCACTCTTGTCGCTGAACAAGGTGCAACCCACCAAAAATAAAAGAAATGTCCTCGCAACCATCTGCCACTGCTGATCAGCACATCGCTGATGGTATACGTCGAGCAACCAGCTATACCGAACAGTGGTTGTCTGCGTCATGTTAAACTTAGCATATGCATCAGCCAGACTAACCCCAACTAACTCACCCAATAATTCAGCAGCTTCATCCTTACTAAATATATTCACGCTAAAAAATGCACTAGTGATGGGTATATGCTGCAGCGAAGACACATCATCCAAAGTAATGGTCATCTCCCCAATTGGAAGATGAAAGTTGTTAGTGTCGCGATGCCATCTCTCGACAAAGGCAGAAATTAGACATTTGTCGATCATCTCGTAGCTGCATTTTAGCAATGGATATAAACCGGAACTTCTAACAAGTTCTTAAATCTCTTCATTTTCAATGACAACTTCTTTTAATTTTTTTCCATTGCTAAAAATCCTTAACTCTCCGCGATCCTGAAATAAATTAACCATACAAATATAAATTGAAACACATTAACCAAAATTAAATATTTAATTTCATTAAAATAAATATTTAATTCCATTAAAATATTTACTTACAACGTCGTCCCATAGTCGTGTAGCAACATGATCCCCATATGTCCTTAAGACAAACCTGTCAATCGGACCCCCGGGATATCCGTCAGCTGCTTCAGTTTGGGCCTCATCAGGGTGTGACTCATCAGCATGGGCATCATTAGCATGTTGGGCCTCATCCACTTGCCCCTGTTCTGCTTGTTGCCTCTGCAATCTTTGTTGGTGACGCATTTCAAGCCGAGCACGGTGAGCCCGTGCAGAAGCGGTTGGTCTAACACGTCGACTTTCAGGCCCTTCTATAACATGACTGTCTCTATCAGTAAACATTGTTCGCACCATTTCTGCATAATAAACAATAAGATTCAGAAAACATAATAAACATGAACAGACGCAATGACAAAACCAAACATTATGATGCATCACATATCAAAATATGTAGAAAGCACCAAACATTATGATGCAAGGAATTGGACATCACATATCACAACACAGCCCTCAATTTATGCCTATGTGAACTTAGTTCACGTACGTGAACTCCATTACCTGTCTACGTGAACTCAGTTCACGTACGTGAACTCCATGACACTCAATTCCTGCCTACGTGAACTCCATGAACAGTCTACGTGAACTGAGTTCACGTACGTGAACTTCGTGCCCCTAAATCCTGCCTACGTGAACTCAGTTCACGTCTACATACGTGAATTGAGTTCACGTAATGCATCTCAGTTCATATACATCATCAATTTCAGAATACGTGAACTGAGTTCACGTTCTTCATTTCAACACAACACAAAAACCCCTAAACCCAGAAAACCCATAAACCCATAAACTCATAAAACTCAGAAAACAATCATAAACCCGAATGTGTTGAAGAAGCTTAAAAACGAAAATGATGAACCCAAAAAACCTTAAAAACGAAAATGGTGTTGAATGTCTTGAAGGAGCTTAACCCAAAAACGGAAAACAACAATGGCTTACTCAAGATGATGTTGAATGTGTTGAAGATGGTGTTCAAGATGATTGAAGAATGTAAATTGTGATGAAGGAGATGAAGATGTAAGGTTGAAGGAGATGAATGTTAGGTTGAAGGAGAAGAAGGTTGAAAAAAGTGGTTTAAGTGAATAAAGAGGGAAGGGTAGTTTAGGTATTTTGGATTTTAAAAAAATTGAGGGGTGTAGAAAGTAAAATGAGGGGTGTGGAAAGTAAAATTGAATAAAATAGTATATTACAAAGCAAAATTCTAAACTCTAACCAAAGACTCATGAGGAATATAAAATCATTTATTATATTATAGAAAATATACATGATAAAAAGATAAAATTAAAAATCATGAAATCAAATCCAATAAAATTAAATCACAATAAAATTTTCTTTTAAAATGGTACGAGAGAAGAGAGGTGAAAGATACTTGTTAATAGGGCAAATATATAAATCTTGAAGGCTAAAACAGAAATATAACAATACTGCCGCCACAATGGGTGTGAGAATAAGGAGCTCAATTTTGTCTTTAGCTTTGAAATTCTCAATTTGTAGATTTATTTTTTGAAAAAATAAAAATAGAAATATAAATTATGATGTTATTTTAAATTACGTTGAACTCTAAAAGTAACGAGAGAAACTACCTTAAGAGCTATAACAACTATTTTGTCATCTTTAGAATTTGAAAAAAATATTTCATAAATTTATAAATTTATAAGAGAATAAAAAATATATATATAAAATATCTATTATTATGTTAGAAATCTTATTTCAAATTTAAAATTCAAATTTTATAATTATTTATGATAATTTATTTATTTGTAAGTAAAAAAAGTTTATAATACCATTATTCACAATTCCACCATGATAAATATTAGACCACTATTTTTATTTAATAATTAAAAAAATACAATAACAAATGTGATAAATGTAAGACTTTTTAATTTAGTCGCAGTAAGTAATGTTTCAACGTTCATGATTTGATTGGATAAATCTAATAACTTTCCGGTGATAATGAATATCCCTCCATTGCAATTTATAAAGGATTAAAAACCTGTACAAATAGACATATTTTGAATATGCAAGATTTGTTTATAATTATTTAATTCAAATAAACTGATGTAAAAGCAGAAAAAATAAAGATATAAAAAGATAAAAATAATAAGGATAAGAAATGAACTCGGTAAGAAGACGAAACCAGAGTAGACAACTGAGTATATCTGTAAGAATTAAGAAATGGGGCCAAATTGCAGACATCAGTATACATAGCTTCAACCAGCCAACTAGCCAACCAACCAAAACGGCAACACAAACAACCTCTATCTTCTCCTTCTTCCTCACTCTCTCTCGCTCCTAATTCTCAACCTCTGATTCTCTCTCTCTCTACACTTTCTCTCTCATTGCCATCGAATCATCGATCTGAACCTCACGATCGAACCCAAACCAAACTCCGAGCCAGAATCTTCTAGAAGGTACGCGAAACTCTAACCGCTCTCTATTTCTACGTGTTTCCAAAGCAACATCACCGATTCTATTGCGATCCGTGCATTTTGTTGTACGGAGGAGGAGTCACGAAGCTCCGATCGAATTGCGTGTGAGAATGCTCCCGATTATATTGAGATCCACTGTTTCTCGAACTCGTTTTGGCAATGCCAGGCGATCTAAGTTGTTTTGATTTCCTTAGTTTGTCGTTTGAGCAAGATCTGGTGGTGACTTATTTTTTTGACGTTTTAACTAAACGACGACTTTTCATTTTTTGTGTGCATTGTGTGATTTGAAATGTCGTTTTACATAATTTTATTGTGTTCTCATTGATTTGCTTAGGATATAGTTGAATTGAACTTAATCTAACTAATTATCAATATTTGCTTGAATTGAACTTCAATGTTTTGTGAAACTTTACTTCTTGTGAATTTGTTCTCAAACCTTAGGCATTGAACTTGTCAGTCGAGCTGGCTGCGTAAGTTGAAGAATTAATTTTATTGTAGTGTACTGTAGAGTTTCGTAAGAATTCTTTCAGCTGTATAATGATTTATGGTGTGTTCAGTCATACTGAAGCTTGTCTTTGTTGCTTTTGAGTTATCGCACTGGACCCAATTTTCCCCTTTGGTGCTAGGGGACTTGATGAGTTGTCATTGTCAAAAGTTTACGGTTTACATGTGGAATTGCTTAACTCACTTTTGGCAGGTCGTATCATCATGCTGCTTCAACTTTAAGTAACTTAGCATGTTTCTACTCCAATGGTGCATTCATTTAAGAACATAAGATGGGTCCCACATATTCTTACTTAGAAGTCATTTTTTATTCTTCAGCAACTAACTGTCCTTTCATGTGGCGGCCATATGTATGCTCAAATGGTGAAAATTAATAGGGACTGTTTCTTAAAGTTAAACAGCCCATTAAGGCACTCCCGTTGGAGATGCTCTTAGTTAGCCAAGACTGATAAATGTTTCACAATTAATCAAGTCTCTGGTACGTAGAAAAAGGTTGGTCATTGCAGTGTTGTTAAATAGCGGTCATGGCGCCGCCATTCCGCCATGGCATGGTGAATTTTTGGACAACCACCATAGGTAATTTGTGAAGGAATGTCCACCTTGGCGGCGTGATAGGCCGCAATGCCATGTTTATATATGCGGACTTTTGGCCTTCCACCATATTCCTCCATCCGCCATCGACAACATTGGGTCATTGAAGTTATACCCTTTTGGGTTCAATTTATGTATACACATACGGGTTTACATATTGATACTCTTTTTTTCTATCTTTTTGATTGCTGTCTTCCCATACGGACCATGGTGTTCTTGTTTGAAAAATTGACATATGCCTGTTCTTTAAAAAGGATTGCCTTAAAATTCACTGTTTATTATTATTATTATTATTACTATTATTATTATTATTATATATAATTTGTTCTTGTGGTGACTTATCTGATCCCATCTCTACCCTAGCATAGCATATGGGTGCTTTAACTGTATAGATCACTATGGTATCCAAATTTTGAATATTTTGGTCTGTTGATCTCTCTCTGAATTTACTTTATTACATCCAGGTGGATTGGGCTTTCATAATTGGAATGAATATTTGTTAGCTTCTTCAAAAATAGCATAATGGAAGATGAGGAAGAGCCAAAAGAGATGGAAATATCTAGTAATGAATTAGATTCTCATGGAGTAGTAGATAGTGATATAAAACAATTTATTGAAAGTCCTCATCAGGAAAGTGTAAATGCTAGCAGTAGTTTTGAGGTTGAACATGTAGATGAAAAGGTACACTTGCAAGATCAAGGTGTTGATTCCGCAACTACAGTTATTGTCGAGGACCAGTTTGAGCAAGTATCTTTGAAAGATCAAGACAAGAATAATGAGTCTGATGATTCAAACCGATCACCGGGTTCTGATAAAAGACAACACTCAGATGGTGGATACGCAGAGGATTCTCGATATTCATCTGGGTCGTGCTCAGTAGAGTATGATTCTTCCCTAGTTGCTGACCTGCATCTTGATAATCTTTCTCATAGCCCTGGGTCAGATGGGCATTTTGGTCACACAAACAAGCAGTTTTCTCCATCAATTAGTTTTGATTCTACTGGATATTCTCCTGTGAAATCTCCACCAAAGTCCAGGCAAAAACATACAAAGCCGAACGTATCTCCAGAGTTGCTGCATCTAGTTGATTCTGCTATTATGGGGAAACCTGAAGGTATGGATAAGATAAAGAATATTGCAAGTGGCGTAGAAATTTTTGAGAGTGGTGAAGAAATGGACAGCGTACCTTTCTTAATTGTTGATTCACTTCTTGCAACAATGGGTGGTGTTGAAAGTTTTGAGGAGGATGAGGATAATAATCCTCCGAGTGTAATGTTGAACTCCCGTGCTGCCATTGTGTCAGGTGAGCTTATTCCCTGGCTTCCTTACGTAGGTGATAATGATGATGTCATGTCACCAAGGACTAGGATGGTTAGGGGACTACTTGCCATAATAAGGGCTTGCACTAGAAATAGAGCTATGTGCTCATCGGCTGGTCTGTTAGGAGTATTGTTGAGAACAGCTGAAAAGATTTTTACAGTGGATGTTGGCTTAAATGGACAAATGAGGTGGGATGGAACTCCTCTGTGCCACTGTATACAATACTTAGCGGGCCATTCTCTCAGCGTTAGTGATCTCTATAGATGGTTTCAAGTCATTACTAAAACACTTACCACAATTTGGGCTCCACGATTAACTCTAGCTTTGGAGAAAGCAATAAGTGGAAAGGAGTCAAGAGGACCAGCTTGCACCTTTGAGTTTGATGGTGAAAGTTCTGGTTTGCTTGGTCCTGGTGAGAGCCGTTGGCCATTTCTCAATGGATATGCTTTTGCTACATGGATCTATATTGAATCATTTGCAGACACATTGAATACAGCTACAGTTGCTGCTGCGATTGCTGCAGCTGCATCGGCTAGGTCAGGTAAATCATCAGCCATGTCAGCTGCTGCTGCAGCTAGTGCGCTTGCTGGCGAAGGTACAGTGCACATGCCACGGCTATTCAGTTTTTTATCTGGTGATAATCAGGGTATAGAGGCATATTTTCATGCTCAATTTTTGGTTGTTGAAACTGCTAGTGGAAAGGGAAAAAAGTCATCTTTGCATTTTACCTATGCTTTCAAACCACAATGCTGGTACTTCATTGGTCTTGAGCATATAGGCAAGCATGGAATTCTTGGCAAAGCAGAAAGTGAAGTCAGGTTATATGTAGATGGATCTTTATATGAAAGTCGTCCTTTTGAGTTCCCTCGAATTTCTAAACCTCTGGCATTTTGCTGCATAGGAACTAACCCTCCTCCTACTATGGCTGGTTTGCAACGTCGTCGTCGTCAATGTCCTTTGTTTGCTGAGATGGGACCTGTTTACATTTTCAAGGAACCAATTGGTCCAGAAAGAATGTCAGGCCTGGCTTCTAGAGGTGGGGATATATTGCCTTCTTTTGGTAATGCAGCTGGGCTACCATGGCTAGCAACAAATGCCTATGTACAGAGCAAGGCAGAGGAAGGTGCGCTTCTAGATGCGGAAATTGGAGGTTGCATTCATCTGCTCTATCATCCTAGTTTGCTCAATGGGCGTTTCTGTCCAGATGCTTCACCCTCCGGTGCTTCAGGTTAGAGAACGTTGATCAATATTTTTTTCTGCTGTGTTATAAAGTGGATATTTAAACACTGCATAAATGCATATTGATTTTTTGTGGAGAAAGATACCTGATAAATAATCTCGGAAAGGTTAGCTTGTAGGTTTATGTGATCAAAATAAAAAATGTTTTACTATATTTTGGGTTGGAATTCATAAGCACCACAATGGATGTTGTTTCTCTAGTACTGAAGTTTTTTGTTGCATATATTTATTAATAATATGGTTTCTAGCGTAGCTCATTGTCTTCTTTGGTTCTGCATCTCTAATCTGAAAGTTTGTTTTCATTTATTTTACATCAATAGACATAACTGTGTGAATTTGGAGGGATCACAAACAGTGTAGAACTTGGATTAAGCTCATTTATATATGCATATAAAGTTGCGTAATTGTTTACCAAAAGTATTAAATGAAAATTAATTAAATTAAAGTGGGTAAAAAGTATATAATGCATTAAGGAATAGAGTTATCTTTCTAGGCTTTTTGTCTTACAGATACACAAATTAATTTGTTAAGGCCTGTGGCTTATATGTATGTACGACTCCTTAATTGGTTCTTTACTTGTCCATATCTTCTTAATAGATCTATTCCTGTGAACATTGTTAGCTATTTCCAGTGTTTAATATGGCACTACCAACCATTTGCGGGATCAACAATTACATGTATTTACTGTCAGCAATACAATTTTTTTTTCTATGCACCAAGGCTTGAATAATTTGCTGCATCAATCTCTGCTCTTCTTATGGACCCTACATTATGATTCAGGAATGCTTCGACGTCCAGCTGAGGTTCTTGGGCAAGTCCATGTTGCTACACGAATGCGACCTGCGGATGCTTTGTGGGCATTGGGCTATGGTGGTCCCTTGTCTTTGCTTCCTGTGACAGTAAGCAGTATAGACGAGGATACTCTTGAACCACTGCAAGGGAATTTTCCTCTGTCTTCAGCCACCACATCTCTTGCTGCCTCAATATTTAGAATTATATCCACGGCTATTCAACATCCAAGGAACAATGAAGAGTTGTCTCGTGGTAGAGGGCCTGAGGTTCTGTCAAAAATTTTGAATTACCTTCTCCAAACTCTATCTTCACTTGATGTTGGAAAGCATGATGGTGTAAGAGATGAGGAACTTGTTGCTGCTGTTGTTTCTGTTTGTCAATCTCAGAAGATCAACCATACACTTAAAGTGCAGCTCTTCGCAACATTGCTGTTAGATTTAAAAATTTGGAGTTTGTGTAGTTATGGCATACAAAAGAAGCTTCTATCATCACTTGCAGACATGGTTTTCACAGAGTCAACAGTAATGCGTGATGCCAATGCCATTCAAATGCTTCTTGATAGCTGCAGAAGGTGTTATTGGATTGTTCATGAAATTGACTCGGTGAATACTTTTTCTCCATCTGGGGCAACACGTCCTGTGGGTGAAATCAATGCGTTGGTTGACGAGCTCTTAGTGGTAGTTGAACTTTTAATAGTGGCAGCTCCTCCTTCTTTGGTCTCAGCCGATGTTCGATGTTTACTTGGATTCATGGCTGACTGTCCACAACCCAATCAGGTAAAGTAGGGTCACTACATTGAATGTTTTTCACTCTTTTTTTGTGAGGTAATAAGAAGGCATTGTTAGTTAGACATGATGCTAGAATAACACAACAAAAACGACACCAAATCCTTTTCTCATTAGAAAGTCTGCTACATAGATCAGTTTTATTTTATTAATGAAAAGGAGAAAGACTTACTACCTTCGGTCCTTTTTATAAGAGATAATTGAGTTATTATTTGGTCAACAAAAGTTGATGTATTTGGTCCACAATATGAACCAAATACACCAACTTTTGTTAACTAAATTATAACCCAATTGTCTCTTATAAAAAGGACCGGAGGGAGTATTAGATAAGAAAAGTCCCAGGCACAAGTAGAGCCTATACCAATGTACTCTACAGTGAATCCAGTTGATGAGATAACAGAACTCAGAAATCAGAACCCAAACTCAAGTTAAACCAGAACAAAAATAAACCAAAACAATGCTTACTAAGGCAATACCATTAGCAGCGCAACATAAAGCAGTGAAAACAGTACTAATACCCTGATAGGTTAGTTAAGTACCAGTCGGTTCTATCATGTCCCCATTGTTAGGGAACCAGTTTGCTGCGCCTAAGATTCCGATCTTCTCATGTTATATATTCTTCTTCCTTTCTTTTTAAATAACTCAAGACTTAAGCTTTATGCCAACCAGGAAATCTCAAACAAAAGCTCGTACAGCAGTGTCCCAAAGTCATACTTCTACGTTGACACACCTGGTACTGGTGGTTATCATCTAGTCAATGTAGAAATGCCCGGCTTGCTGAAATCTACATACCTGAAGTAGCGTTATTGGATGCAAGTAATATGCATGTTCTGGCATTACTTAGTAGTCTCATTTTTTAGTGGTTCTTATGTAGTTTGAAAAATCCAACATGAACTTATAATGCTTAGTTCAATTTGAATCTTTTTTTTTTAACGATTATCTAAACAAAATTATAGGCATTATTCATTAATTAATCGCTTCGTTTTTCAGGTTGCTAGGGTGTTGCATCTCTTCTACAGGTTGGTTGTCCAGCCTAATGCATCTAGGGCTCACACATTTGCAGAAGAATTTCTAGCATGTGGTGGGATAGAAACTCTTCTTGTTCTCATCCAGAGGGAAGCTAAAGCTGGAGATAGTGCTGTAATGGAATCATCTTCAAAGAATCACAAACTTGAAAAAACAGAAATTGATGGCAGTAATGAAAATGCTGAAAGAAGTCAGGATGATGAAGGATCAGAGGATAAAAGTGAAACCAACTTACTAGACAATGATAAACGCTCTCAATCTGTTGATAGTAGCAATAGTCCTGGTCCTAGTTCTCCAGATATTAACAGTGACAGGATGACATTTACCTCTGAAATTCCTTCTGTCAAGAATCTTGGAGGCATTAGTCTATCCATTAGTGCTGACAGTGCTAGAAAAAATGTTTACAATATTGATAAAAGTGATGGTATTGTTGTAGGGATCATTGGTCTCTTAGGTGCTTTAGTAGCTTCAGGACAACTGAGATTTGTTTCACGTGCTAGTCCTGATACAACAAGCAACCTTTATGGTGTTGGAATCCATGACAGGGGTGGTACTATGTTTAAAGACAAGGTTTCTCTGCTACTCTATGCTTTACAGAAGGCTTTTCAAGCAGCACCCAACAGGCTAATGACGAACAATGTTTACACAGCTTTGTTGGCTGCCTCGGTATGGCTATTTTTCTCTAGCATATCCCCTTTGCATAAGCCAATGGAAATACATGTCAGTGGCAGTTACCCCTATACTGTTTCCCAGATTTTTTTGTTGTTGTTGAATGAGAAGAAAATATTGAGACATGTTGAATAATCTGTGTGTTTCAACTACACAACGGAAGTTCTTGATAAATACACATAATGATATGAATACTTACAAACGATAGGAATAACTACACACTTTTTATTTATTTACATACTCATATTTTATTTTCAACACTCCCCCTAAAACTGGAGCATATAAATGAAATGCACCCAGCTTGTTACATATATAACTAATTCTAGGATCTCGCAATGATTTTGTAAAAATATTTGCCAACTGATCATTAGAATTGACAAAGCTAGTGATATTGTCGACCTTCGATATTTTCTCTAACAAAATGACAGTCTATCTCAATATGCTTGATCCTTTCATGAAAAACAAGATTTGAGGCAATGTGCAATGCAATTTGATTATCACATATTAGTGTCATTGGGCTGACCTCTTCAAATTGAAGTTCTTTTAGTAACTGTTTCAACCAGATAAGTTCACATGTTACTAGTGCCATGGCTTTGTATTTTGTCTCGGTGCTGGATCTTGCAACAACATTTTGACTTATATGCTCCGGATTACAACATCTATATGTTCATGGCAAGGATAAGAACTGACTTACCAGACTGACAATGAAAGAAATGTCAGGATGAGTGACTGTGAGATAGCTTAATTTTCCAACCAATCTTCTATATCTTCTTGAATCTGATAGAGACTTCCCCTGATTAGGTAGGAGTTTGACATTTGGATCCATAGGGGTATCAACTGACTTAACATTTTATAAACGTGTTTCTTCAAGAATATCCATAACATATTTCTTTGTGAAATTACAAGACCATCCTTAATTTGGGCTACCTCAATACCCAAAAAATAACAAAATTTACCAAGGTCTTTAGTCTGAAACTAAGTTGACAAATGTTTCAACTGGAGTATTCCTTGTTGATCATTACCAGTTAGGACAATGTCATCCCCATAAACAATAAGATAGATGCACCTTTGGGCTGAGTGACGATAAAATACAGAGTGATCGACTTTGCTATGAATCATATCAAACTCTTGTACTACCGAGCTGAATCTATCAAACCAAGCTTTAGGATACTGTTTCAGACTATAAAAGGACATGTGTAACCGACAAACCATGGTGGAAGACTCCTTTTGAGCAACAAACCCTGGTGGTTGCTCCATATAAACTTCCTTTTCAAGATCACCACACAAAAAGCGTTTTTAATGTCAAGTTGATGGAGACACCAATGTCGAATTGCTGCAATGAAGAAAAATAGTCTGATAAATGCCATTTTGGCAATAGGTGAGAAGGTATCGCTATAATCCAACCCAAAAATCTGAGTATATCCCTTGGCCACCAAACGAGCCTTAAATCGATCAATCTTACCATCAGGGCCAACCTTCACTATATAGAGCCAACGAGAACCTACTAAAGACTTCCCATGAGGTAAATAGACCAATTCCCAACTACTACTGCTTTGTAGAGCACACATCTCATCAAACATTGCTTGCCTCCACTCAGGATTATTGCTTCAGCTGAATATTTAGGAATAGAAACAAAAGACAAAGAAGACAAGCAAGTGTAATGCAAAGGAGAAAGATGACGATCACACAAATCAATATAATGAGGCGTTGAATTAAGTGTTGTGTGAATATCCTTACGAAGAACAATGGAAGGTTATGCTTAGGTGGCAAGGCCGAATTTGGTGGTGGCGTCAGAGGAGAGTCTGTAATGGAAACAGGAACAGACACAATAGAGGGTGGACGACGACAATGATATGTTTGTGGTGGTCGTGGAGGTTGGGGGGCAGACTCGACAGGTTCGATGGGAATAAGAGTGATGGGGCTCAATAGATTTATGCGTTGGTTCAAAATATGGTACACACTCGAAAAAGGTAACATTAGCTGATGTAACGTATTGGTGTAGTGTTGGGGAATAACGATAACCCTTTTGGGGCGGATGATATGTGAGAAAGGCACACTCGAGTGATCGAGCTAAGAATTTGTCCAAACTAAGAGATAAATTGTGAACAAAACACGTGAATCCGAAGACACGAGGTGGTAGTGTGTGAAGAGGGGTACGAGGAAAGAGGACCGAATGAGGATATTGCCATCAAAGACAGAAAACGACATACAATTGATAAGGTAGCGTGTGGTTAAGACTGCATCCCCGCAAAACGAAATGGAACATTACCATGAAAAAGTAAGGTTCATGTGGTTTCAATGAAATGTCGGTTTTTGCGTTCGGCTACTCCATTCTGTTGGGGTGTATGAGGACATGATGTTTGATGTAGAATACCATTGGAAACCATAAAATTTTGAAATTGATGGGACAAATAATTCCGAGCATTATCACTTCTTAAAGTACGAATAGAAACACCAAGTTGAGTTTTGATTTTTTGATAAAATTGCTCAATAATGTAAAACAATTCAAAACAATTTTTCATTAAAAATAACCATGTACAACGAGAGTAATCATCAATAAAAGTAACAAAATATTTAGACTCTAAAGTAGACACAATACGAGAAGAATCCCAAACGTCATAGTGAACTAAAGAAAATAGGGACAAAACTCTTTTATTGACTTGATCACGAAAATGATTACGGGTGTGTTTTCCTAAGTGACATGACTCACAATTTAAAGTGGACAACTTAAACAAACTAGGCACCAGTTTTTGAAGTTTGGTAAGACTTGGGTGTCCTAATTGAGCATGGATAGTATGAGGGGAATCTATGGCAGAGCACGTCTTGGATGATGGAGAAAAGTAATGGATGCCTTGAGACTCACCTTCGATGCCAATTGTCAGTCACAAACTCTGGTCCTGCAGGGTTACATTATCGTTAGTGAAAGTAATAATACGGTCATGGGACCGAGTCAATCGACTAACTGAAAGTAGATTAAAAGGGCATCCAGGTACATAGAAAACAAATGCAACTAAAATGGAATGGAGAATTTGGACAGTGCCAACCCCTTGAGATCGGGTTTGAGAGCCATTGGTAGAAGTTATAGTAGGTAAAAAACCATATGTAGAGAGAGAAGAAAACATACCTTGATTACCAGCGATGTAATCAAACGCACCATAATCAAGAACCAAAGGGCTTAAAGAAGACGAGTAAGAGAGGAAAAAGGTGAATTACCAGTGTGTGCAACCGAAGTAGTAGAACTAGAGTTTGAATGACTCTGAACCCACCAGAGGAAATCTTCATAAGTTATCGGGGAGTCCTGTGGAGACGGTGTAGTGTGAATAGTGGCAGAATGATAAAACTGAGATGCATTTATCGAAGGTGAAGGCTTACCATGCAACTTCCAACAACGATCAATAATGTGTCCAAGCCGATTACAATGCCCACATTTGGGACGAGACTTAGAGTTTGACGGTTCTCCATGAGAGCGACTCTGATTATGTTTGAGAGATGCAAGGGCAACAATCACCCGAAGCTGAAGTAATAGAGGGCTTAACTGGGTGTTTTGCTGGTATTTGAAGGGGGATCGCTGAGGTAGTAGACATATCCGAAATAGTAACATACCCCAAAATTTGATCACGAGTTGCAAAGTACTCTTGAGGTAGGCCATAGAGTGCAAGAAGCAAAAAAAAGGTGCTGCGTTGATCCAAATCCTTTTGTTCATCTGGATTACTTGCAATAGGAGGGAAAAACTCATTAAAATCATGAAGTGCACTATGAACGATGGCAAGATATGAAGAAATAGAGTCATCTATCGTATTCGAAGTAATGATAGTCAACAAGCGGTGACAAACTCCATAAAGACGTTGAATGTCATTTGTGTAGAATGCCTTTGCCTTAATTCACACCGATTCACACGTGAGATGTGGATGAAAAATCGGTTTAACATTTGGATGAAGTGTAAACTTAATGATACTGCACAATTGAGTATCTATCTGCTTCCATTTTGATGTTTTAGCCGCCACTACCTTTTCAGGATTTTGAGTGAGATGATACTCGTAACCTTGACCAAACATCCATAGTTTGATGTGGTGGTCCAACTGTCACAGTTTGATCATTCAATTTTTCGACAGAGAGAGGAAAGGTGATGTAGTTGGTAAAGATGCTTTTTGTTTCAGACAAAGACGTCGTGGTTGGTAAAGAGTGCTAGAAAAAGCGTCTGAACCGGGATAACAGGGACTGTTTGAACTGGAACTCGTATATTCGTGACTCGAAACTAAAAGCTCAAGGCATATATGGAATTAGAGGGTTGATGCGAGTGTCACTGAAGAAGCGGTGTCATGAACGGATGCCAGACGCACCGTCACACACAGTAGCAGAAGGTGGCGCAAGATCTCCTGCGCGTGGAGAGAGGTGACGCATGGTGGCACATGTGGGAGACTTGTTGACGACGCGCGTTGAGGGGTGGGCCAATCTAGGGTGTACGACACTGCTGGAGTGGTCGTTCGTTGGAAAGAGTGGCGACAGAATGTGGGGAGTTGGAAAAAAATGGAGGGAAAACTAGAGATGAGAACATGGTTTGCCGAAAAAAATAAATTTCATCGGAGGCAGTGGGTCCATCGGGTAGTTGAAAATTTGGGTTGTCTCTCAACAGACTCTAGATACCATGTTGAATGACAAGAAAATATTGAGAGACATGTTGAATAACCTGTGTGTTTCAACTATAGAGCGGGTTATTATTAGCTTATACGTTCTTAATATTTTCAACATAACAGCATATGTGCATCAATATTCAAAATTTGAATGTGTTTACATTTACAAATTGTACAGGGAAAATTTAGAGTTCTTATTTTTGACTGGATTAGGCAAAGCTATTGTTTGTATTGATCTGCCAACATGCTACCTATGCCCACTGAATTCTGCATTTATCAATCCATGTATGAAATCAATAAATTTAGTTTCCTGTCTTGTGCATTGTTGTTAAATAGAGTGGTGCTATAGCGTACCAGAATTTTAACAAACAGCTATTGTTCTTCATTACATGATTTAGTACAAAATGTTGTCAATTGGCGGCTGTAGCGTAGCATAATTTGAACAAATTGCTATTTTTCGCAATCTGCGATTAACAGCAGTGATCTTGTGTCCTTTCATGTGTTATGTATGCGAAAACATTTATAGATATTGTGTCTGTTCACTGTACATTGCTAGGAAATTTGAGCATGTTGCAACCTCTACTTTGTAATTTCTCACAACTCTGGAGCATTTTAATTTTTATCTTAAAACTCCATGTAATATTTGATTTGGATATTATGCTTTCAAGTCATTCTGAAACCTCCATATAATGTTCCTCTTTGGGATACTGTGTTATCAAATACTGTTGTTCTAGACTGTAATTAAAACAATTGAATATGGATGAATTACCTTGGATCTGCTAGTAATCTAAATTTGCATGACTTTTGCATTTAAACATGGGTATAGAAGATATTGGTTTATTATAGATACATATGTGAAGTTGGTCCACCGAATGTCTCTATTTGTATACCGTTGGTCTAGATTGTAATAATTAAAATATCATTGAATACAAATGAATATTGCTATCTTGGATCTGCAAGTATCCAAATTTTCATGATTTTTGCATTCCAAACATGGGTATCAAAGATATTGGGATATTATACATAACATCTGTGAATATGTTGGCCCACCATATGTCTCTGTTTGGAATTATTTGAATCTTGTTTCATGCTGTTTCAATGATGCATGTATTTGTTGAAAATGCTACTGTCTCGTTTTACATTTATATTTGCAATTTATAATTCGTTTCAAAATTCTGTGACAGTGGCCATGCAAGTTTCTTGAATTAACTTCATATAAGTCCATCTTTTGTACGGGAGGAAGTTTTAGTATACATTGACTAAATTTTATTTTGTTTCTTTTAGAGAAATAAACTTGCCAATATAAATGCAAAACATTTCCTATTTTAACCACAACAGACTGCATAATAAACAGAAAAACATGAAAGCTTTCAAGCCTCTTTGAATGTCTATTGAGTTTTTTGTGAATACATACAATTTTTGTTCTTATCTTACATTAAGAACCATTCTTTTTATTCTCGGTTCTTTCTTTTTTGTAGTCATTCCACATTCAATTTACAATTACAAAAGATGGAATGGAAGGGCTTTGTTTTTTGAATCCCCACCTAAATTTAGAGTAATAGCAGGACAAATTTAGATAGATAGTCATAAATAACTAATGAATATCTAAAATGACATATACATGTTCCTTAGAAAATCTGGTGACCAAGTTTCCAAAATGGCTCTCTATCCTTATTAGCTGAATTTTTCCATTTTCATATTTTTGGCTTTCTATTTCAGATCAATGCCTCTTCTTCAGAGGATGGACTGAATTTCTATGATTCTGGTCATCGCTTTGAGCATTCACAACTTTTATTGGTGCTGCTGCGTTCCCTTCCATTTGCACACAGGTCATTGCAGAGCAGAGCATTGCAGGTATTAACTCATCAGTTCTCATTTTCACAATACATATATAATGTTTATATATTGCATTTTATTTGATTTATGAGGTGCTTGCAGTATGATGCGCTATTGTACTTCCTTGATTCATGTATTTGAACTAGTCAATTCAATCTACTTCATGGATGGCTGCTTAATTTAAGCATTTGGTTTTCTTGTTACATATTTACGTTTTACAGATTTTTTTAGGGCTTAAGTTTTTTGTTATTTTAAGATGTTAAAGATAACGATGAAACACGAAGGCTATTTATTCACCTAGGCTGGTACACAGCAAAAACTAACTGCTGGATAGGTAGTTACTTTGTCAATTTTTTTCTGTTATTTTAACTCATGATTAATTGCTTTTTATAAGTTTCCTTTCTCTTTCTTTCCTATTTTTCCCTAATGACATGTTATTTTTCTATCGAAATGGAAGCCTACAAATGGTGCTGTATAATCTGTATCTGAAACACTTGCTTTATCGAAAGTTTATTATTGGTTCTTGATGATATTCAACACATGGATTACTTCATAGGGTCTATCTTATTTAACCTTGTTGAAGAATAAAAAAGAAATTAGATTTTATTCTCTTTTATTTTATATTATTATATTTATTTTTATCCTGTCACTATTACTCAGTATTACTATTGTTATTTCTTTTCCTATATAAACAGCTTAGGGCTGTAGTAATAAAACATGAAAGTATTTTGTCTTTTACTTTCTTCATGGTATCAAGAGCTCTGGTTAGGGTTCTGTAAACCTTTCCACAGCCCATTAGGGTTTGGCGCTCCAACCATTCCACAATCAGGGTTTGGCGCTCCAACCAACTGAGCTATGGCACATAGTACCCCATGGAAGGTAGCCCTCATGGGTAGCGGCGACGACGGTTTGGGTAAAAACTCAGAAGTAGTCAACAACGCCGACAATTTAGGCAACACCCCAGACGGCAAAAGCAATGGCACAGATGGCAACGGCCCAGGCGGCAATGGCAGCGGTACAGTCGGTAATGGCAGTGGCACAGTCGGCAATGGCAGCGGCCCAGGCAGCCATAATGTTTTTTCCAACAACTTTTTTGGCCATTAGGGAACTTCGAATGCCCTCAAGGTTGAAATCCAGCAACTAAACGGAAAAAATTATGTTGAATGGTCCCAAACCGCAAGATTGATTTTAGATGGTAAGGGCAGATTTGCCTTCCTAACAGGAGAGGTACAAATGCCTGCCACAACTGATCCGAATTACAGGTTTTGGAAATCTGAGAACTCTGTTATTATTGCTTGGCTGCTTAGTAATATGGAATCAACAATCAAAAAACCTTTTATGTTTTTGCCTACTGCGAAGGAAGTTTGGGAGGCTGTCAAAGAAACATATTCTGATGTTCATAATTCTTCTCAAATTTTCGATCTCAAATCACGATTGTGGCATGCCAAACAAGGAGATAGAGATGTCACTACCTATTATAATGAGTTGATGACACTATGGCAAGAATTGGATCTATGCTATGATGATCATTGGAAGTGCTGTGAGGATAGTGTTTTGTTTCTTAAGAGACAGGAGAACGACCGTGTATTCATGTTCTTGGTTGGACTTAATAAGCGGCTTGATGAAGTCCGAGGCAGAATATTGGGAAAGATCCCATTGCCATCACTTCGGGAAGCGTTCTCAGAAGTTAGAAGAGAAGAGGCGAGACAAGGTGTTATGATGGGTAAGTTACCTTCTGTTGGTGAGGTTGAAAGTTCTGCCCTAGTCACTAAGAATGAAGACGGGAAGAGTGTTGGCAAAAAACCATGGTGCGAACATTGCAAACGTCCAGGGCACACACGTGATACATGTTGGAAGCTCCATGGAAAACCTCTAAATTGGAAGAAAAAAGAAAGAAATGAAGGTCATGCGCTCCAAGCTGGTACATCTGATCAAGAGAAGCAGTCTCCTTCAAGCCCATCTCCTTTCACCAAGGAACAGTTAGATCAATTGTACAAACTTCTTGAGTCTCAAACTTCTTCTTGCTCTATAGCTCAAAGAGGTAATTTTCCAAATACTGCTCTACTTAGTGTCACTCCCAGCCATACTTGGATTATCGATTCTGGTGCTACTGATCATATGACTGGGGAGTCGAGTCTATTTTCTTCTTATAGTCCTTGTGCAGGTAACCACAAAATTAAAATTGCAGATGGCTCTCTTTCAGCCATTGCA
Organism: Cicer judaicum; assembly: GCA_037974835.1. Classification (NCBI taxonomy): domain Eukaryota; kingdom Viridiplantae; phylum Streptophyta; class Magnoliopsida; order Fabales; family Fabaceae; genus Cicer; species Cicer judaicum. The sequence continues at coordinate 8,602,637 of JBBPBS010001171.1, read as the reverse complement.
GGGAAAGGTTCTGTTATTTTGTCACCTAAGTTAACCTTAAAAGATGTCTTACATGTTCCTAATTTATCATGTAATCTGTTATCTATTACTAAATTAACAAAGGATATAAATTGTCAAGCTAACTTCTTTCATTCTCATTGCACCTTTAAGGATTTGAGCACGGGGAAGATGATTGGCAATGCTAAGGAGAGTGGAGGACTCTATTATCTTGACAATGGACTCGATTTCAAAGACCAACAAAAAACAAGTACCTGCTTTGAATCTATTTTTGTTTCTTCTAATAATGATGATATTATGTTATGGCATTTACGGTTAGGACATCCTAGTTTTCCGTATTTGAAACATTTATTTCCTAAATTATTTTCTAAGAAGGATCCGTCTTTATTTCATTGTGAAACTTGTGAATTTGCTAAACATCACCGTTCTTCTTTTTCTACACAACCATATAAACAATCAAAACCGTTTGCAGTTATTCATAGTGATGTTTGGGGTCCTAATAGAATAAACACCTTTTCTAATAAAAAATGGTTTATAACTTTTATTGATGATCATACTAGAATTTGTTGGGTTTATTTATTGAAAGAAAAATCGGAAGTTGGACAGGTTGTCAAAAATTTCTTTAAAATGGTGCACACTCAATACCAAACAAATATTCAAGTCTTCAGAAGTGACAATGGTAAAGAATATTTTAATATACTTTTGTCAGATTTTTTTCTTGCAAATGGGGTTATTCATCAAAGTTCTTGTGTTAATACACCCCAACAAAATGGAATTGCAGAGAGAAAGAATAGGCATCTTCTTGAGGTTGCTAGAGCTTTACTATTTGCAAATAAGGTTCCAAAATATTTGTGGGGTGAAGCTGTTTTAACTGCATCATATTTAATTAATCGAATGCCATCTAAAGTTTTAGATTTTCGTACACCTCTTGATGTTTTTTGAAATTATTTTCCTTTGACTAATGTCTCTGCTGATTTGCCACTAAAAGTTTTTGGTTGCACTGCTTTTGTTCATGAACATAAACACCTCGACAAACTCGATCCACGAGCAATAAAATGTGTGTTTACCGGTTACTCTCCAACTCAGAAGGGGTATCGGTGTTTTGAACCAAAATCAAAAAGAATTTTTGTAACCATGGATGTTACTTTTGTTGAAAATCAACCATTTTTTACTGACATTCATCTTCAGGGGGGAAATTTTAAGGAAGATTCATCTTTTACTTTTGAAAACATCATTACTTTAAGTGATATAGTGTTGTCACAAAATTCTGAGACTTATATTGATGCACCAAAAGAAAATGCCCAAGAATCTATATTGGAACTCAATCCACTTATGAATGAGGTTTCGACAGATTCGGGGGCGACAATTTCAAATCAAAATCACAATGATAAAATTCTTGATCTCAATAATAATGAAGGACCATCTGAAATGCCACAACATAATGATTCAGATAAAGAGACACAAAGCAGGTGTACTACAATTGGCCCTACTTGGAAGGGAAATGTCTTTGAAAGAAGAAACCATAAACAGAGAAATGAAGGACCCATTCTCCGACCCTTCCAAGATTCTAAACCTATAGATAATCCAACACATCATTTTGATACAGGTAAGTCTTCTCCTATTCGTAAGAGTCATGTCAAGTATCCTGATATAGACCTTCCTATTGCAATTAGAAAACCTGTTAGATCATGCACTAAATATCCTTTGTCTAATTATGTGTCATACTCAAAATTGTCTTCTTCATTTGCTGCATTTACCTCTAAGTTGTCTACTGTAGAAATTCCAAAAAATATACAGGAGGCTCTAAAAATTCCAAAGTGGAAGGAAGCTGTTCTTGAGGAGATGAGAGCTCTTGAGAAGAATCAAACTTGGAGAGTCATGACGTTACCTACAGGAAAGAATACTGTTGGCTGTAAATGGGTATTTACTGTGAAATATAATTCTGATAACACAATTGAAAGATACAAGGCACGCTTGGTTGCTAAAGGGTTTACTCAGACATATGGCATTGATTATTCAGAGACTTTTGCTCCCGTTGCCAAATTAAACACTATTAGAGTTCTCTTGTCCTTGGCAGTAAATTTAGATTGGTCTCTTAACCAACTTGATGTAAAGAATGCTTTTCTGAATGGTGATTTGGAGGAGGAAGTATACATGGATAGCCCACCTGGCTTTGAAGATAAATTTGGTTCAAACGTGTGCAAACTACAAAAATCCCTTTATGGTCTCAAGCAATCTCCAAGGGCTTGGTTTGAGAAATTCACTCAGCCGGTTAAAAGGCAAGGATATATACAGGGACAATCAGACCATACTCTGTTCATGAAGTTCTCTAATGTTGGCAAAATTGCAATTCTAATTGTATATGTAGATAATATTATTCTCACAGGAGATAACATTGTTGAGATGGAGAGATTGAAGAAAAATTTGAAAAAAGAATTTGAGATCAAAGATTTAGGTGCGCTTAAATACTTTCTTGGTATGGAAGTTGCTCGTTCAAAGAAGGGAATTGTTGTTTCTCAAAGAAAATACATCTTAGATCTCTTGGAAGAAACTGGGATGAGTGGGTGTAGACCAACAGATACTCCTATGGATTTAAATGCTAAACTTTGGGAGAAAGGCAGTGTTCCTGTAGAGATTGGAAGATACCAGAGGTTAGTCGACAAACTTATTTATCTAGCCCACACTAGACCTGAGATCGCTTTCTCTGTGAGTGTTGTAAGTCAATTCATGCATTCTCCCTATGAAGAACACTTAGAGGCAGTTTATCGAATCTTAAGGTACTTGAAATCCAATCCTGGAAAGGGTTTGTACTTCAAGAAAACTAATGACAGAGAAGTCTCTATATTTACAGATGCTGATTGGGCAGGATCAATTACTGATAGAAAATCCACTACCGGATATTGTGCCTATGTTTGGGGAAATTTAGTTACTTGGAGAAGTAAGAAACAAGGGGTTGTTGCTCGAAGCAGTGCAGAAGCTGAATTCAGAGCAATGGCTCAAGGAATTTGTGAACTTTTATGGATTCGTAAACTCTTGGGCGAACTGAAAATGAAAGTTGACTCACCCTTAAAATTGTTCTGTGATAGCAAAGCAGCAATAAGCATTGCTCACAACCCTGTACAACATGATAGAACCAAGCATATTGAGATTGACCGTCATTTCATAAAAGAAAAAATTGATGCTGGAGTTATATGCCTACCATTTGTGACTTTCAATCAGCAAACTGCTGATATCTTGACAAAAAGTTTGGCAAGACCCAATTTTGAGCGACTGATAGCCAAGTTGGGCATGACAGATATCTATGCACCAACTTGAGGGGGGGTGTTGAAGAATAAAAAAGAAATTAGATTTTATTCTCTTTTATTTTATATTATTATATTTATTTTTATCCTGTCACTATTACTCAGTATTACTATTGTTATTTCTTTTCCTATATAAACAGCTTAGGGCTGTAGTAATAAAACATGAAAGTATTTTGTCTTTTACTTTCTTCAAACCTGTATTTCTGTTTTCACATATTCCTTCTTTCCCAGATATTTCCTATCCTTTTCAAATAGAACAACTATAGTAAGGAGTTATTGTGTATCTGCAGAACCTCTCTTTCAATTTTATTTTGGTACTATGAGATCCGTTTTGTTCTTTTTGTTGCCTTAGGTGCCTTTTTATGTCATTGTTAATTTAACGAATGTCAATGTCTATGGCACAATGATTTAACAAGTTTTCTTGTAACAATTTGTCTTTGGAAGCAAGACTTCCAATGACGCATACAGTTCTTACTTGGGGATTTGTTTTATACCTCCTAGCTTTAAGCTGCTTGTTTGTGTATATTTTCAGGATCTTCTATTTTTGGCTTGCAGTCATCCTGAAAATAGAAACATTATGACAAACATGGAGGAGTGGCCTGAATGGATTTTGGAAGTCCTGATCTCAAACCATGAGGTAATAATGTTTGTATGACTAAAAAAAATTGTCCCTCTTTTTCAAAACAGACACATTAAATTCATGACAACTTCTTTTATAATATTTGTTTTGGGTGTGATTCTAATGGAAATTTCTTTGACTGTGCTAATTGCATACTCTTTTTTAACAGGTGGGTCCAAGCAAATTGTCTGATTCAACAAGTGTTGGAGACGTAGAAGACCTTATTCATAACTTCTTAATTATCATGCTTGAGCACTCAATGCGCCAAAAGGATGGATGGAAGGTTGATAATTGTTTGGATTTTTAACTTATTTCTTGTTGACATAGTTCCCGTTACTTCCATTTCTTGTCCATTTTGCTCATTCATGAATGATAATGTTGCTGTTGAGTGTTGGCATCTTGCACATGCGACAGTTTATTTGCCCGTTTTCTATTTTTCTACTAAATATTTGTTTTTTTGCTGGGGTTGCAACCGTTGAATGTCAAACATTAAACTGTGCTTCAACTTTTAGTATATTTGTAAATTATTTTTATTTTGATTCACTGAAGTTTCCTTAGGCTTGTCTATATGAAGAAGACTGTTTAAGATGATAAAGTGGCTTAGTGGTTTTGGGGGAGGGATATATGGAGGGAGTGAGAAGGAGTTCATGAGTTCAACTCATCCACTAACAATATAACAACTAACATTTTACATTTCAAATAAATAAATAAATGAAGAAGACTGCTTTTTTCCCTCCTTTCATTTCATTGGATAGGAATAATTTAATTTCAAGTAAAGAGAAAAATACAACAGTAGGGGTTTAGGTTGCATAACATATTTCAAACCAAGAAACCAAATGAATACTGGAATTAACTAGGTTTAAAAATATAGCCAAATTATCATATTGATTACATATATCTTGGCATGTGTGATTCAAAGTGAATCTTTTAAATGTTTATCATACTTGTTGGCTTTGAGCAATGCCTTGTCTACAAAGTATTAAAATTAAGTTTTAAGACATATTGTAATATTTTAATTACTAATCACATAATTGTGGTCATCAAGAGGAAGTAAAATTTATGTTGGAGTTTCAATATGAAGCCATAATTGACTGTTGAAACATGTGTAACTTCATAGTCATCATCATTCTGTTGAAATTTAACTTATGTTGTCCATATCTGTCTGCTTGCATTATTTCTGATTTTATTAGGCTGATTCAGGCTACTCAATGTTACTCATTCTGTTCAGGATATTGAAGCGACAATTCATTGTGCCGAGTGGCTTTCTATTGTAGGTGGATCTAGCACAGGAGACCAACGAGTAAGGTAAGTTTATTCATCCATTATGAGCTATTTGACCATTTACCTCTCCACTTCTACTATTATGTTATGTGAGTATTCTCTTTTTGGTTTACTTTGAGCTAAACATTTTAATGTCTTTTTAGTAAGGATTTAAAACGAGTTATTGTCGAACAACTTAAGTCTTTAGCAGAGTCAGTCCATGACATGCTATCAGAGCCTCTATGACCAAGTGGTTAGGAGTTTAATCCTCACTGCTCCCAAAACTTGAATTTCAGCACATGGTTGGGCGGGTCATTCCAGTATCCATGCTTCATGTTCAAAGGGCTCGAGTGAGGGGTATTTGTTAGGTTTATTAACCATTGATCAGTTTATACTTGACCAGTAAAGCTATTGTGGCCCGTTTGTTGTGCAGAATAGGATAGAGACATGATATGATATAAAGTTGGATAAAGATAAGATAGGATAGAGACATGATATGATATAAAGTTGGATAAAGATAAGATAGGATATTGACAAGATAAGTATTATCCTATCTTGTGTTTGATGCACACATGACAACAAGCAAAACAATATCATTCTATTATGTCGTGTGTATGATACTCACCTCATGACAACCCAATATAATATATATCATATTTAAATGACAAATGTTACCGTTGTAAAATAATTGCATATTGTTTTTTTTTAAATTAACTTACAATCCTTTAAAATATTATAAATTAACAAAAAATACTAAAAGAATTAAATAAGTAATCAAATATTTTTTTTATATTTAAAAAATCCATAAACATTACCAAATAAACAATTTCAATTTTTATAAAAAATCACGTGTAACCAAATAATTCTATTTTATTTCTTAGATAAGCTACATATATATTAATCGAAAAACTACCCTTGTAAAAAATTATATTTATTTTACAAATTTAAATTAATATGCATATTTTGATAATTTTGAATAATAATTTATTAGATTATATAAAATGGCAAAAACTACTCTTGTGACGAATCATACATATTTTTAAAACTTAATTATAATATTTTATTTTTAAATTTAATATCAAATTATCAATTCTATTGTTCTTTAATTTATATTTATAATTTATTAGATATCAATTTTGTATATTTTAAATTATATTTTATAAGAGTAACTAAGTAAACTACAGTTCTTATCCTATTCGGCTGGTTTCTAACCCATCTTAAATTCAAGATGATAATTTTAACTTCGAGAGACATTATAGGATAGTGTTCAGGAATTACTTATCATATCCTGTTCATCAAACATTAGATTGAGTCAGAATATGATAGCTATATCCTATCATGCCTCTTATCTGGTCCATCAAACAACCCCTTAGTTCACTTCCATTAGTTGACGATATTTTTGACATCATCAAATTTTTTAAAGCAACCTCTTGCTCTCTAAATTGTTTAGGAAGTATTAACCATTGTGGTGTAATGTGGAACAGGATACACAGAACTGCTCATAGCATCCTAAGTTCCAGATTATTAAAGCAGAATCCTTTGAATTTTTTTATGTTCCTCTGTAGTGTGATTGGATCAGCTTTTGCCAAGTGTTGAAATTGAATTAAAAGTTGAAGAATCTTGTAAACTTTTGATGAGGCAATGTGAAGAACCTGAGCGGGTATATGTTTCACATTGGTTGGCGGTAGTTCAAAGAGGACAATTACTTCTGAGACACACTCAAAGCAAGAACATTTAGAACCATAATCACAGTCTATGCTTGTTGAACATATTATGAATAATTTTGAAACAGAGTTTTATAAATTTTTTTATACTACCATATTACTCTTTTGTCATGATTGAAAGTTTTTAGCAACAATTTACAATATTTAGTTTCATGTCATTTACAATTTACAATTTCTTTGAAGACGTGAAGAATCATTGCCTATATTTAAAAGGAGGCTCTTAGGTGGCTTGTTGGACTTTGCCGCTAGAGAATTGCAGGTTCAGGTAAATCTTGGTTACTATTGTTACTGATTTTCCTTATAAATAGTTTTGTGCATGATATGCCATGCCATAATAATGTTATTTTTTCTGCTATTGTTGCTCCATCCCCCCAAATTATTTTAGTTTTGACATGTCTATCACACTATGAAAAAAATCGTTATGACTATGCCGAAGTACACATAAATATCAAAATATATGCTAAAATGACAAGTACAATTATTTATGTTTCTCATTTTTGTTAAGAGTGGAAGAAAAAACAGTAATGACGTCTACATACAGCTTTCCCTTGCTGCAGACTCAAATTATTGCTGCAGCTGCGGCTGGTGTTGCAGCTGAGGGCTTGTCCCCAATAGATGCTAAGGCGGAGGCTGATAATGCTGCCCAAATGTCTGTGGCCTTGGTAGAGAATGCAATTGTGATACTTATGCTTGTTGAAGACCATTTACGGTTGCAGAGCAAACAATCTTCTTCGCGTACTGCAGATGTGTCCCCATCTCCACTTTCTACTTTGTATCCAATCAGTGAACACTCTATTTCACTGTCAACAATTGACGAGTCAACAGAAGATACGGACAACCAAAGATCACTATCCAGTGGATCAGAGGGAACCTCTGTAGATGTATGCTTATAGTAATCTAAAACTTCCAATGCATGCTACATGTCATAATAGATTAGTATTTTTTTTTTTTATGTTTGTGCATCTCCAATGCCACTTCTGTTATCCCTCCAAAATTTATGCAATGATGACATACTATTCTATTCTCCAAATATGGTTTTATTTTTTTCAAAATTCCTTGTTCTAGACTATTTATCTCTAACTTTTGTGTCTGTCTTTCAGATTTAAGAAAACATGTGTAAACTTTGTTTGTTTTTTTTCTTTCTTTCTTTTCTTGGCATTGCATTTGCATTCTTCTTGTCAATTTGATTTGTCTATTCATCCTCGTATAATTTTGTTGTATATATTTACTTTATGTTGGTGATACTCACTCTTTCATGATTTTTGAAGGCCTTTTCTTCAATGACTGATGGAAGCGGTCAGATTCCTACATCAGTGATGGAAAGGATTACGGCTGCAGCAGCAGCTGAGCCTTATGAATCGGTATCTTGTGCTTTTGTGTCATACGGGTCTTGTGCAAAGGATTTAGCTGATGGGTGGAAATATCGGAGCCGTTTATGGTATGGCGTAGGCCTTCCACAGAATCCAGCTGCATTTGGTGGTGGAAGCAGTGGATGGGATTTTTGGAAGTCTGCTTTGGAGAAAGATGCTAACGGAAACTGGATTGAGCTTCCTTTGGTGCGGAAGTCCGTGGCAATGCTCCAAGCATTATTGCTAGATGAGTCTGGACTTGGTGGTGGGCTTGGTATAGGTGGAGGATCAGGTACCGGAATGGGAGGGATGGCTGCATTATACCAGCTGTTAGATAGTGACCAGCCGTTCTTATGTATGCTTAGAATGGTTCTTCTATCAATGAGGGAAGATGATGATGGTGAAGATCATATGCTGATGAGAAATACAAATATTGAGGATGCAGCGTCTGAAGGAAGAAAACCACGATCAGCACTATTATGGAGGTAGACCAACCCCTTCAATCTAAAATTGTGTGCTTGATAAAATTTCATTAGCCTAGAATGTACTAGTTTTACTGCAAATAATTAGGAAACATGATACAAACATATCTTTCGGCTTAGTCCATAGGACCAGCACAAACTCTTATAGAGCCCTCAGCCTTATCTATTTTCAATGTAGACTTGGGTTTTTTCCAATACACCATCACGTCCAACACTATTGGGCTTGGTGCATGTATATAAATGGTAGGTGGCCCGATTTATAGGCTTTGATACCATATTAGATTTTTATATTGGCAAATTCATTGTTACAAAACCGACTTGTAAAGTGAGGGATGCTGCTTTTTATAAACTCTTGTAGAGCTTTATCTATTTTCAATGTGGGACTTGGGTTTTTTTCCAATACCTGCAGACCTGAGCTTTCACACTTTCGACACAAGCCATATTTGCTTCAGATGAGGAAGAGGACTGTAAATGAAATTTCCAAAGCCACATTTTTGGGCACCAAATTCCAAGACCAGAGCACTCCTCTTATTTAGGGACTTTGTTCTCTTTTCTTTTTCTTTGCTGTTTTACCTTATGTTTTTGGCATTCTGGAGCATCCTGAATCCTATAAAAATCTTGTTATTTTGTTCTCTCTGTCTTGAGAAATTTCTTTGGCCTTTGCTCATAACAAAATATTTCAACTTCCTTCGTTGACTACTCTTGGGAGTCTGAAAGAAATCTGTTATTAAGACATACTATTATAAAAAATTGTTAATTGCAAAATTTCTTCTTTATTTTTATTTTCATCATCTGGTTTAGTTAAAAGATTTATAATTTGGAACAAACTGATGTATTCTAGATGGGTCAATCTTGTCTTGTTTATTTTTCTTAATTTGAACAGTGTTCTCTCACCTGTTCTCAACATGCCAATTTCTGATTCTAAGAGGCAAAGAGTATTGGTTGCATCTTGCGTGCTTTATGCTGAGGTTTGTATTTTTAGCTTGATGGTTTTAATTCTTTCTCATTTGTCTTGCTTTTGTGTTCAACAATGTAGTTACCATAGTATTACTCTTGGTCAGGTTTACCATGCTGTTAGCAGAGACCAAAAGCCTCTTCGCAAACAGTACCTTGAGGCTATATTACCACCATTTGTTGCTGTCTTAAGGAGATGGCGCCCCCTTTTGGCTAGCATTCATGAACTTTCTACTGCTGATGGTTTGAATCCCCTTGTTGCTGATGACCGTGCATTAGCTGCTGATTCCCTGCCAATTGAGGTACTTTACTGTGCATTCCTATAAATACACATTATTAAAACATATTTAATAAGATGGGTTTGGCTTAATTTTATATATCAAACTCTTCATATTCACTCTAACACTTCGTTTGGTTTTAATGGAAAAACAAAGGAAAGAAAATGAAAAAATGAGGTCTTTTCCTTTTTTTTGTATGCAAATGAAAACAGAAGGAAAGATATAAGCTAGTGTTTTTCTCCGTTTCTGCACGAGGGCACATAAAGCTGATGGAATGAAGGAAGTTCAATCATAAAAGACGAAAATAGCACCTGCTACATGTTTTGTTTCTTATTTTGACACTGTTATGTTACAGTTCTGTGTCCTCTCATGTCCACTACATTTTATTTACATATTATTTATAGTAATCTCGTATAAAAATATTAAACTTATTAATATTTTTATTCTCTTTATCAATCTAACAAGGAAGAAAAAACTTACATTTCTTTCCTTTCATTATCTTTTTTCCAAACAACTAGATATTGGACCTGTGATTATTGCATTTGAATTTGCTTTGCATAGAATTATATGTATGTCTTCTCTTATGTATTTCCACGTTGATTATTTCAGGGGATCAGTATTTCCCACACGCAAAGAGATTAGACAGCTCTTTACACTGATTAATTTTATTGACCTGTTTCTATGTATTCGTTTTTTGCTTCTTTTTCTAGCTTAAGGATTCCTTATCCTCTATCTTTCTGATTCTAATACAACAATACAAAATGTGTTACACACGTGTATTCACTGAGATGATTTTGCTGCATTATTTTGGATGTGTAATTGATAATTGCTATTTTCTTCAGGCTGCTCTCGCAATGATATCTCCTGCCTGGGCTGCTTCTTTTGCATCTCCACCTTCTGCAATGGCATTGGCAATGATTGCTGCTGGTGCTTCTGGTGGCGAAAGCCAAGCTCCTGCAACAACTTCCCACCTTAGGCGTGATACCTCACTACTGGAACGTAAACAGACTAGGCTTCAGACATTTTCAAGCTTTCAGAAACCTTTGGAAGCCCCTAACAAAACACCACCTCTTCCGAAGGACAAAGCTGCTGCAAAAGCTGCTGCTTTGGCAGCTGCTCGTGATCTTGAGCGATTTGCAAAAATTGGTTCGGGAAGAGGTCTTAGTGCTGTTGCAATGGCTACATCTGCACAACGAAGGAGTGCTAGTGATGTAGAGCGGGTCAAGAGGTGGAATATTTCTGAAGCAATGGGAGTTGCCTGGATGGAATGTTTGCAGCAAGTTGGTACAAAGTCGGTGTATGGGAAAGATTTTAATGCTTTGTCATATAAATATGTTGCTGTTCTTGTAGCCAGTTTTGCACTAGCAAGGAATATGCAACGGTCTGAGGTTTGTTTACTAATTATTTTTATGGCATGCAGATGACTTGAGAAGCTGCTTGTTAAATATTTCATGTTTGCCAGGTTGACAGGCGTGCTTATGTAGATATTGTTACTCGACATCGAATCAGTACTGGAGTCCATGCATGGCGCAAACTTATTCACCAGTTAATCGAGATGAGAAGTCTTTTTGGGCCTTTCGCAGATAATTTATACAGCCCACCTCGTGTATGTTATGATATTCATATTGTTATTACCAAACTCAAACTCTTATAACGAGAAAGAGTCTTCTGGGAGATGTGCATATAGCTGCTTGCTGTTGTTCCGGGTTTATTCCTGGAATAAACCAGTGAATTTTAAGACAGAAAATTCAGCTTTTTGTATTGTGCTGCTGACATTTGTATGGGGGCTGAAAAATATGTTGTTTCTATGTATTTTGTTTCTTGTGTCTCTAACGAGATCACACACCTTCCTATGTATAACGATGCTGCAATAATTACATTCAATGTCTAGGAAATTGTATTGGCTAGGACTATTAACAATTAGCCTAGGATGTTGCACAATTAAGGAATAATTAAAACATACACTGAATTTTAACAGTGGCTTTTGATTTTGCTGAAGAATTTCACTATTCTTTTAATCTGATGCTCCTTGTTTTTTCTTTTGTTTTTGTTTTCATTCTTATTGGGTAATAATTGGATGATATATGATTGGCCAGCTTTTCCTCTCCTGCTAAAATTTAATCAAACGGGCAAGTATTTCAGTTCATTTTTTGTGCTTATTATTTTCTTTTTAATTTATTTTGTAGGTTTTCTGGAAACTAGATTTAATGGAAAGTTCATCCAGGATGAGAAGATGTTTGAGGAGGAATTATCGAGGATCTGATCATTTAGGTTCTGCGGCTGATTATGAAGAATACGTAGGGGAGAAAAATGACCACAGCACTCCAATTTTGTCTGCCGAAGCAATCTCATTGGAGGCAGTCAATGAAGATGAAGAACAGGTGGATGCTGAGAACTTGGTTGCTAGGGTTGATGATGATGATATTCAAGATAGAGGAGACAATCAGCCTAGACTTTCTGAATCAGCAGAGCAAACTGTTCAGGCATCTTTAGAATCCAGTGGTACTCAACATGCAAGTGATGATCACATTGTTCAGAGTTCTTCAGCCATTGCACCTGGGTACGTTCCTAGTGAACTTGATGAAAGAATTGTTCTCGAGCTACCAACATCAATGGTCCGACCACTTAAGGTCATACGGGGAACCTTCCAAGTAAGTTTTGCTAATTTAGAGATTATTTTGATTTTGACTAAGATGTGAATGCCTCCATTGATACTGAAACTGTCGTGATGATATTACTTATGTGAATTGTAGATTGTGTGCACTATATCTGCATATACCTGTTGTATTTCATAGCCACTTGGCAAAATGTGATTATGTGAGCTTACGAGCTGGATGAGTTGTCATAAAGAATATTTTTGAAGAATGAAGAATTTTGCGCTAGTGTTTCTGTTGTGGGAAAGATGTATGATGATTTTTTGCTTATATAATCTAACAGACCAACAGTTTGACAATCTACAAAATACCTCTGAAGCAGAGAATGATGCACAGTCAATGAGGATACTTTATTCCATTTAGTGATAATTAATTGTTGAGAATCTTATTGATTTTATCTTCTCTTTAGGAAGTTATTTGTTCTCTTGTTTAATTTTGATTAAGAGGTTTTATTTTAGTACAAATAGAACTAGTGGCTTGTAGTGAAAACAATGGTATGAAAATAGTTTTGCTGCTTTTTTCTTCAACCAGAAAATAAACACACGGATACTCAAGAAAGGTCAATGAGGCTTGATATGAGGAAAAAAATAGACAACGATTACCTAAACATAGCTACCCAAAACTATAAACAAGGAGATAAAGGAAAGAAATAATCACGGATATCAGGATGCAATCCTCTTAAGAATTATAGTAAAATATATTTATTGAATTGAAATATGTTGACAATACTTATATATGTACTAGATTACTATACAACCAAATTTCTATTAGTACTCCTATATAACTAAATCCCTATTAGTATTCATATACAACTAAATCCCTATACTTGAGGAATATTTTTAATAATAAAATAGGAAAAAAAATTTGACACTCCCCCTCAAGCTGGTGAATAGGTGTTCTCCAATCCCAACTTGGATACAATCCTTTCAAATTTTGCTGCAGTTTAGCCCTTTAGTTAGAAGATTTGCAAGATTGCCTTGAGAGGAGACATATGAAGTTCAAATTAAGCCACTATCGAGTTTTTCTTTAATGAAATGTCTGTCAACTTCAATATGCTTGGTTCTGTCATGTTGCACTGAATTATGTACTATGCTAATAGCAGTTTTATTATCATAATAAAGTTTCATCTTACTTTATCTTCAGATCCTCCAAAATGATCTTCAACCATAGTAACTCGCATATCCCTTGTGCCATTGCCCTTAATTCTGCTTCAACACTGAATTTGGATACCACACTTTACTCTTCCAAGTCACAAGATTCCCACATAGGAAAGTGTAATATTCTATGGTTGACCTTCTACCTATAATTGAGCCCGCATAGTCAGCATCAGTATATGCTTCAAGACCCATATTTCCATTTCGTCTAAACAAAATTCTTCTTCCTGGGATTCTTTTCAAATATTACACGATTCTGAGTGCAACTTGCAATTGTACCTCCTTTGGTTGGTGTATGAATTGACTGATTAGGTTTACAGCGAAGGCAACATTAGGTTTAGTATGTGACATATATACGAGTGTTTCAACTACTTTGAGGTACATGGCCGTGTCAATTGCAATGTCTTGAAATTTGGATCAATTGGTGTACTCGTTGGCTTGCATGGCTGTCTTGCCCGTTTCCTGTAGAAGATATGTAATGTATTTTTGTTGGGATATGAAAACCCTTTCAAAAAGTGAGTCACTTCAATTCCCAAGAAATACTTCAATTTTCCGAAGGTTTTAATCTCAAATTCTTTGGCTAGGTGTTGTCCTAACAGTTGTTGCTCCTTTTCAGCATCACCGGTCACTATAATGTCGTCCATATATACCAATAAGACGGTTAGGCTCCTTGACTCAGAGTGTTTGATAAAGAGGGTATGACCTTCTTCGCTTTGTTTGAAGATTAGACCCACCATGATTCTAGCAAACCTTCCAAACCACGCTCATGAAGATTGTTTAAGCCCATATAAAACCTTCTTTAGTTTACAAATGGTTTTGGCAGCAATATTCTCACTGTATCCAGGGGATAGGTCCATATCTCTTCTTCTAGATCTCCATGGAAGAAGGCATTTTTTATAGTGCAAGTTCCAACTGTAATTAGCCGCTAGAGATAATATCACCCTGACGGTATTCATTTGTGCAACCGAAGCAAATGTTTCCAAGTAATCCATCTATATGTTTGAGTAAACCCTTCAATTACCAACTTTGCCATGTACCTCTCAATAGAGCTATCAGCCTTGTACTTTAAAGTGTATATCCACTTGCATCCTACAAGTTTCTTTCCATTTGATAGAGGTACCAGATTCCAAGTACTGTTCTTGTTCAGTGCTTCCATTTCCAAGTCTATGACTTGTTTCCATTTCCTTTCAGACAATGCTTCAGATAGGGAGGTAAGTATAGTGGTGGTGTTTAGGCTTGTGAGGAAGGCTTTATGGGTAGGTGGGAATTGTTTAAAGCATAGGTAATTGGATAGAGGGTAGAGTGGCTTGTTGGTACAGGTTCTAGTATTATTCCTAAGGGCAATTAGGATATGGAGGTCATCATAAGTTGGCGGTGTGTTGAATTTTGATTCTAGTGCATGGGAAGATTCGTAAATCGGATCACTAGAGTTTGAAGCGTCAAGGGAAGTTTTCATGTAAAGTCAGATTGGACTCTTGGATGTGAATATATTCAGGAGTGACCTTTGTTCTTCTTGTATATACTAGATTATTCCCATATCTTACATTAGCGCCATCATTTCCATCTTTCTCAGAATCAATTTCCATCTCATTTTTTGGTTCAAGAGTCATCTTCCTTACTTATATTCTCCCCTGAAGATGAGTTTGACTAAAGTAATTTTCTTGTTCATGGAAGGTAACATCGCGAGAGACAAATGATTTTTGGGATGGTGGATGATAGCATTTGTAGTCCTTTTGGGTGGAAGAGTACCCAATAGAGACACATTTTAAGACTCTAGGATCAAGTTTTCCTCTATTATCACCTTGGATATGGACAAACGACGTACACCCAAATATTTTGGGAGTAAAATTACTAGAGGTGGACACATTAGGGTAGAACAAGGATAAGGCCTTCGTTGGAGTTTTGAAGGCAAGGACACTAGAAGGTAAAAAGTTTATGAGGTATGAAACAATTAATACTGCTTCTCCCCAAAATTTCTTAAGAACCTTATTTTGAATTAACATAGCTCGGGTTTGATTTACAAGTGCCCATTTTTCCTTTTAGCAATTCCATTTTGTTGGGGTGTTTTAACACACCAGGACTCATGAATAATGTTCTCTTTTTGACAGAAATGATTAAGACCATGGTTAAAATAATCTTTAGCATTATCAAACCTAATCCTCTTATTACTTACTCCAAACTGATTTTTTATAATGGAGAAGAACTGTAGAAACACAATGTGAGTTCAGATTTGTTTTAGTAAATACACTAAAGTAACTTATATATTTGGAACATTTGAAGGACCCCACACATCTGTATGAATTAAATAAAATGAAAAAGTACTTATTTTATTACTAATGGGACAGGGTACATGCTTGTTTTTCGCAAGCTCACACACCTCACAGTGTAGACTCTCTACATCTAATTTCTTAAAAAACAAAGGAAATATTTGCTTCATGACTCTAAATGAACTGTGACCAAGGCGACAGTGGTGCAGAAGAACCTTTTCCCTAATGGTTTTTATTGATTCTAAAAAAAAGGAGTTATTGATGTTGAGTAACTTCAGAGCTAAGTTTTGTATGGAAATGAGACTAGTGGAGAATTTAGAGATATAGAGAACATTTCTTAGGGTTATTGATTGATTTATTGGACATCTCCTTGACCTACTTCAGTTATTTGATATTTTCTTGTTGTTAGGGCAAGGTGAATAAGTGGATAAATGTGTAGGTAAGGGTGTCATGTGGTCCATGACTCTAGAATCGAGTATCCAAAATTGGTTAAAGGGTATATTTGAAGCATTAAGTCCAAAAGAAAATGAAAATGTACCTGAATGTGCCATAGAACAAGTATCTGTAGGTTTTTCCAAACTAGTGAGTAAAGATCTCAACTTTTCTACCTCATCTCATACCTTCTCAACTTTCTTCACTAGTACTTATAGCTATGTGTGCTTGACCTCCCTTTCTTCCCCACTCCTTGTCTCAGTTTTGAGAGCCCCACTTTCTACTAGGTGGCTTCCATTCAATTTCCAACATTTTTCACGAGTGTGGAGAGGCTTGTTGCAATAGGTACACCACACTCCTTCACCTTTCTTCTCCACTTAAGGTCCTCCTCCTTTCTTTTGGTCAACCATCATAGTTGAATTCTTCCCAGCTAGCATTGCTGAGCTTTCTACAAGTGAGACTGTTAGCATTAGTCCCCTTCGACTTTCTTCACTCCTCACTCTAGCCATTACCTCATTAATTCCTGGTACTTTCTCCTTACCAAGGATTTGCACTCTAACTTGATCAAAATTAGAGTTGAGCCCCACCAAGAAATCATAGACTCTTTCCTGTTCAAAATAACCATGCCATGATCATAGAATCCTCTTTATTCCAACTCTTAAACTTGGGATCTGTTTCTTTGGGGGGTTCATCTGTTAAGTGTGCTGCCATCCCTTTACTTTTAAAAAAAGTGCGCACAATTATGGTAAAATATAATTATTGAATTGAAATATGTTGACAATACATTAGATATATATACTAGATTACTATACAATCAAATCCCTATTAGTACTCCTATATAACTAAATCTCTGTTAGTATATGAATACAATCAAATCCCTATACTTGAGGGATATTTTTAATAATAAAACAGAAACAAATTTTGACAAATCCCATATTCCAAGGGATCCTGATCCAACCTTGGAAAAGATGATTGTTCCGATAGTTTTACTCTGATTTACATTGCATTACAATACACCATATAAATTTAATATCATATTATGTGCATTCTCTGTTCTCTTTCACCATCCCTTCCCAAACTTGATAATTTTGACAGTTTTCTTTTCTTTGGTATGATAGTTTCACTCATGCGAAGCACTATGCTCTTGTTATAGGTAACCAGTAGGAGGATAAATTTTATTGTTGATAAAAATAGCAATGAGACCAGTGCCACAACAGATGGTCTGCAGTTCAGTTTTGAGGCAGGTAACCAAGAAAAGGATCGTAGCTGGTTAATGTCTTCTCTTCATCAAATCTATAGTCGGAGGTGAGCTCATTTTGTTGATTGTATTACTGTCCATTCCATTCATTTGTTGTATTTTTGTGTTGTCATTTTGAGTATGGTAAGAGTGAGTCTACTCAGCGAATTGGCAGGACACAGAGATTGATTGATCAATATGAATCTTCAGAATGGATGGTTGACCGCTGGCCCTTGTTATATGTTGGATGTGCATTGAACCATTAATGTAGTTGATATTAGTCTATGAGCTGTTTTAGTTTCATCTATAGTATTACGTACTGTAGTTTTGAGAGAATTTAATACTTGTCTCTTTTAAAGCACCATCTTCCCGTTTTTTTGCTTAATTACATTAAATATTTGCATCATTGTTTTTATTATTGTGCAAAGCTATTGTTCATATGCAATGTAAAAATTCTGAAAAAAAAATAATACACTGTTAGTGGTTTAAAAGTCTTAATTCCTTTGCAGATATCTCCTTAGAAGAAGTGCTCTGGAGCTATTTATGGTGGACCGTTCAAACTTCTTTTTTGACTTTGGGGTATAGTTTCTCGTATATCCGAGTTTCTTTGCCTCTATTTTTATTGAAGAAAAAGTCCTTTTGGTTTTAGGATCATTCTCAATGCTGATATAATTCTGAACGCTTTACTGATGATTGATAAATCTTGTACACATAATCCTTTTCATCCTTAAAAGCTTAAGCTATTATTGAAGGCTCAAGAACAGTTTTATTTCTCTTTCAAGAGCCTTTTGGTCTTGCCGTATGGGTAATGCACAGGCCCACTGTACCTTGTGCTGAAATTTGATTTAAATCCGAAGAATGTATCTGACAAGAATTGATTCGTGACTGGTTGGTCTTAAATATGTAAAACGTGAAAGATCTACCCTAAACCCTAAACTGTTAGGTGGAGATTTGATAATGGTTTTATGTCTTTCTTACATTTTCCCTTCCAATTCCTCTTTAGAGTAGTGAAGGGCGAAGAAATGCATATCGGTCAATTGTTCAAGCACGACCTCCCCATTTAAACAATATATATTTGGCTACTCAGGTAATACAGTTTCTCTGACTGTTTATTTGTTTTAATTTCTTTATATCCATGCTTACAATAAAACTGTATGTGATTATGTTTACAACTTTTTATTTTGATGTTTACTGCAATTTTACATTTGTGTTCATGTTATATTTTTTATTTTCTGGTAGAGTTTTTAGGGTGTATGTTGTGTGCTCAAAAACCTAAGGGAAGTGCCTTGTTGTTGCAGAGACCTGATCAACTTTTGAAGAGAACTCAACTTATGGAGCGCTGGGCTAGGTGGGAGGTATGAGCCTTAATTAATGAAGAAAAATAGTTTGTATTATAATAGCATATACATGTCTTACGTGTATGAGTTCTATACTTCCCTTGTGCAGATCAGCAATTTTGAATATCTAATGCAACTCAATACACTGGCTGGGCGTAGTTATAACGATATTACCCAGGTGCTCTCTCTCTCTCTCTCTCTTCCATGAAGTATTTTAGTCCTATCCTACCTTCATTTTTATTCATTAAATTTATTCTTACCTATTCTTGGCAGTATCCGGTGTTCCCCTGGATTCTTTCTGATTACAATTCAGAGAGCTTGGATATTTCTAATCCTTCTTCTTTTCGAGACCTTTCAAAGGTGTTATGTACCCCATTGCTTTATTCAGATTAAATAAAAACATCTGTTAAATTTATATTTATATTTAAGTTTATAATTTAATCTTTTGATATGATCAGCCTGTTGGTGCACTGAACCCAGATCGTCTGAAAAGATTTCAAGAGAGATATGCCAGCTTCGATGATCCACTAATCCCTAAATTTCATTATGGATCACATTACTCAAGTGCAGGAACGGTGGGTCCCTCTTCGTTGTTAGGAGTCATTCTTGATCATTAACGTTTGTTAGCTTCTAGCTGATAGGTTCTTTTAGTATCTTCAATGGTGTTGGAGTCATTCTTGATAATTATAGTTAGTATCTTCAAATCAATGCTGTGCAAATAGGTTACTAGGCCAGATTCAAGCAAGAGTCCACTTAGGTTTTTATTGTTTACTAAAAATTGTAGGTCAGCAAAGGCTGAAATTTACAGATAATTATCTATGGTTTCTCAAGCATATTGGGTTGATTGCATCATGCAACCAAATTGAAGGAATTTTTCTATATTATAGCCATGAAACAGTCTCTATTAAAAGTTAAAATATGTTTATCCACCAATTCTTGTTAGGAGTCCCATGTGGATTGTGATGTGACACAAACAGTGGTTATAAGTGGAGCCAATCCTCACCCCGTGAGCTAGCTCTCGGGGTTGAGGTAGGCTCAAACCCAAATTCTAAGAAGAGACGGCAGCGCAATTTCTTAGATGATTTGATCTACAGCATTCTGTCCTTCCTTCCAACATTCTACAGGTCTCACCCAATGAGCTAGTTTTTGGGGGTTAAGACCAAACCCAAATTCTAAGAATTGTCATAAAAATTATTAAATAGGGTTTATATATATTTTTTCAAAGAAAGGGAAAGTAGGTCTGATCCTATAAAGATATATACTTGCTAATAATGGTTCCATAGGAATGGTAATGTTTAAGCAACTTAAATCCAGTTACTTACACATAAGTGGACTAAAAGTTAACAACTTAAGCAAATACCATAAAAAAAATTAGATTCAGTATGGTTTATGGAATATATCAGGCCCAAAATGAAAAACTTAATATCTGAAAGAATATCATCTATGAACTTGTGCTTTCTTTTCTTCTTCTTCTTCTTTTTTTTTTTTTTTTTTTTTTTTTTTTTTTTGATAGGTGAATGTTAGTGTTTAATTTGGTAGTGGGGAGGGGGAAATGTTAGTAACAGGGATTGAATCCCTGACCTCCTTCTCAATACTCCTTTGCTGTCTGTTCAGTT
>JBBPBS010001171.1:8512328-8581965 GCA_037974835.1 Cicer judaicum | reverse complement strand
AAATTAGATTCAGTATGGTTTATGGAATATATCAGGCCCAAAATGAAAAACTTAATATCTGAAAGAATATCATCTATGAACTTGTGCTTTCTTTTCTTCTTCTTCTTCTTTTTTTTTTTTTTTTTTTGATAGGTGAATGTTAGTGTTTAATTTGGTAGTGGGGAGGGGGAAATGTTAGTAACAGGGATTGAATCCCTGACCTCCTTCTCAATACTCCTTTGCTGTCTGTTCAGTTTCTTTTTGTGATGTCATTCAAGCCTCTCTTTTTGTGTGTATTGAAATTACTACGACTTCTGATGCCTGATTTTTACTTTTTAATTTTTTCATTACAGAACAGCAAAAGTAAATTGTTCAGTATGTTTTTGCTGTTGTATTTGATGAATTTTTTGTTGCTGATTCTGCAATAACTAGTGTTTACTATCTTCTTTTATAGGTTTTGTATTATCTTGTTAGGGTTGAACCATTCACTACCCTTGCTATCCAACTGCAAGGTGGAAAATTTGACCATGCAGATCGGATGTTTTCTGACATTTCTGGTACTTGGAATGGAGTTCTTGAGGACATGAGTGATGTGAAGGAATTGGTATGTATATTCCATTAGAATAAATTGACTGGTTGATATGTCTTGATTAGCTTATTTCTTAATATTTTTAACAAGATTTAATACTTTTATTAATATTAAATTCTTATCATGGTTTTATTTAATTTATATCATTAGAAGTTTCTTTATTTCTACTTTTTTTAGGTTCCTGAGCTATTTTACCAACCTGAAGTCCTCACAAATGAAAATTCAATTGATTTTGGCACAACACAATTGGGAGGAAAGCTTGGTATATTTATTGTGATTTTCTGCAGCAGTTTGACTTCATTGTATACTCCAATGCATATCATGGTTAATAGCTTATTTCTGCAATATCAGATACTGTAAAACTTCCTGCCTGGGCTGAAAATCCAATTGATTTTATTCATAAGCATCGGAAGGCACTGGAGAGTGAATACGTATCTTCTCATTTACATGAGTGGATTGACCTTATATTTGGGTAGGCTTCTAACTATTTTCAGTTTCACCCGGTTTTTAGGGTGCTGATGTTAACGCCCTCTCTGGACTGCTTCTTCTTGCCTTTTTATTGTTTCCCCCTTTTTTTATAAGTTTGCTACGCCAATATATTTATAACTAATTTTATGAAATATGCATTTAATTATAGTTCCTTTGTATTGTACATATTGTTACATTAATGAGTTGGACCACACAGGTATAAACAACGGGGCAAAGAAGCTGTTGCAGCAAATAATGTTTTCTTTTATATTACCTATGAAGGGACAGTGGATATTGATAAAATCTCTGACCCAGTATGTCTCCTTTCCTTCTCCATATTTTCAACTCAATTATTTGTTTTGAATAAATGCGATCCCTCAGAAAGCTCATTAAAAAAAATCATACATTCCTTAGTTTAGATTTTATGATTCCCTTCTTTAGTGAAAGTGTTGAAGCACATGATAATTATTCTTCTTAAATTTAGAAGGAATAATATTCTTTCTTATATATTATTATGAGGTCACTGGACCTATATATATACATGACCCTGCAGCTTATTTTAGGAAATATGGACAGCTAATTCTAAGGAAACAGATCCCTGTGATTATGGGATTGATCCTAAATACATAAACCTAATAATAGCAAGATACAAATGTTACAGAAATACAGCAAATATAAAACTTCCTAAAATACATAAGGAGAATCACAGTTTTGACAATTCTGAATCATAATTTATGTGTCTATCCTACTATGAGTCTATCAATAATGCAAGCAAACCATGTTCAGAAAAATACTTGGCCGTATTATCATCAATTCAAGTTGTACAGAAAGATGGTGAAAACTAGGCAATTTTTTTTAGTATATTACACCACTTTCTTGCGTTACAACAACCACCGCCACCACTAAAGCCTTTTCTCCTGAAGTGAGTTCTCTATTATGCTATCAAGTTCTCTAAACTTTGAAACTTTACCGTAGTATTGTTATTATCTATTGAATGAGAAGAGAATATTGAGAGACATATTGAAAAACCCGTGCGTTTCAACTACACAGCGCAAGTTCTTTATATAGACTATGAGTAATAAATACACATAATGATCGAAATACTTACAGATATTCTATTTATTTACATAATATTATTTTATTTTCAACATTATCGATGATTCTTATCTTTATCCTTGATCCATCTACTTCTTTGGTCACCACTGCCAATTTCCAAAGGCCGTGACTGTGTCTATGTTCCTGCATTCGAAACTGTTTTCTGGCCACCGTGAGCCACCCCCATAAAAGTAATTGCACAAGTCTATCGACTAAAACCATCGCCATCTGGCAGAGTTGTGGGATCTCCCTGTTTTCTCTACTTTGTATCGTTTTCTTTCATTTTCCTGACTATCTACTTTTATTATTCAATCCAGAACATCCAACAAGTTGTTGCATGAGAAAGTCACCGCTTTACCATGTCATTAACCAATTCTCTCAAAATATAAACTATTAGATCAATATAGTTGAATGGTTTTATATTACTTCTCTGATATATACCCTTAAAAAATGTGGGAAATTTTATGGATAAATATGCAGAAACTTTATGCACCAGAACTTTATCTTAAATTGGATTTTTGGAAAACATTAACAAGGAACCCCCTTTGTTGAAATTTTTTCCATGTTTATGTAACTTATTATTTTCTTTTGTACATGACAAGTAAAGGTTCAACAGCGTGCTACACAAGATCAAATTGCATATTTTGGACAAACACCATCCCAACTTTTGACAGTTCCCCACTTGAAGAAAATGCCACTAGCAGAAGTTCTGCATTTGCAGGTAGCTGTCGACTCTTTTGGTTTGACAGCTTCTATTGATTAATTATATCTTGAATTCTTGACTGAGCATGCATGTATGCTTGAGCGTGCTCTCCCCCCTTCCCTTCTTCTCTTCTTGTTTTTAATCCTTCTGTTTTATTTGGCTATATGTAACGTCTGAAACTTTATATATAAAAGAATCAGGCTAATCCGTGAATTCACAATATATGGAAACTAAAGAAACTAGTTATATGACAACTATTCAAATAAATTAATAAAATATAAATGCCATATAAACTAGTTATATGACAGCACTCAAAGGAATTAATTCTCCATGAATGGGGCATGTAAATGATGTGCATCCAGCTTGTTTCAAATTAGTTGAATCTGATGATCTCATAACCTAGGGAAAATATATCACTGGGGTTTGCAAAACCCTATAGTAATTCTCTTAGAACTTTTTTTCCTGTTAAAGTGCCAATCAATTTCTTCAATCTTGGCACTTTCTTGGAAGAATGGATTCAATGCAATGTGCAGTGCAACTTGATTATCATGGCTTCGCCAATCTGTTTGAACTGCTCCATTCATGTCTCTTCCACAAAATCAAATACTCCCTCCGTCCCACAATGAGTGATAAAAAAAAATTGTACCAAAATGAATGATCTTTTTCAATTTACAATGTAACATTGATTGCTTTTTTCAATGGCACCCTCTAATTAATACTACATGCACCACTTCTAATTCAATATTTTCCACTTCACATTAATGGTTATGGTGAATACATCAATACTTAATAAAAAGATATTTTAGTAAAGGTATTATTCTTTCTCTTTCATTTACACATTATACACTTTTTTTAATTTGTGTGAAATAGCCAATTGGGTCACTCATTGTTGGACGGAGGGAGTATAAAGGTAATGTGATGTCTCAACGCCTAATAAAAGTGAAGTTGATTTTTGTGTAGCATGATGTAGTGGCATATCCAGTAGACTCTCTTCACAGCCCTCTTCTTGAGTTTATTTAGCACGACTAGAACTAATTTTGTGTGATTTGTGGGGTCCAGCTCCTATGAGACCTTCCACGAAATAAACATTGTGTCTCGTATGTTGATGCATATAGCCGTTACCTATGAAGCCCAGATACTCGATACGACACATCTGAAAGTTAAAGATGCTTTCTGACCTATATACCTAAAAATAAATTTTTGAAAGTTATACATATTTTACATGATTGCATAAAATTTGTAAAGAGATTACCTTGATATTTTATATTACTATACATTATATAATCATGTATGCAAATGACAATCACAACTTACAAAAAGATAATTGTGCTCATGACAAAAACACATACATATTGCTCTCTTATTCATATAAAAATTATATTCTTTTCCTTGTAAATATGTCACACATGTCATTTTACCCTAACCAATGTCAAGATGTCACAAAATATGAGTAGTCCTATTTTAAATAAGTCTTAAATCTATTTTATTGTTTACTATTCAGTTGTATAACCATCTGCGAATGGATCATGTGCATCTCCCTCATTTTTTAGGATTTTTGACACTTTTAGTCTATAAAAGGGAAAAAAATCTTCAAAATTGAGGGAACAAAACTGAAATTTGAATACCGTTTTGGAGATTCACAATATACTTTTCAGAAACATTTCCCTATCGGTTTCTCTTTCATATTCTCACCTCCAACCACTTCTTCTTTCACTTGACATTTATCACTATACCTACTTAGTAATCGTTTTGAGGGATATGTTTAAATTTTTGAGGTATTGGGCGATTTGGGACATGAGATCGAAATAAACATTTTTGTAAAACAGTATAAGTAGTAAATACTATTTGTTACTATTCATCTTTGAAATGTTGTGAATATTATTGTTCATGAAAGTGTTGTTATGTTCAATAGTAGAATATATGCGAAAACAATAGGAATCTATGACGAGCTTCCCTTCAGTTATTTCATATTTGCTTCATTGTTGATTCATATTTTTGTTGTTGATGCATAACAATGCATATATTCTTTTCATATCAGACAGTATTCCGCAACCCAAATGAAGTCAAACCCTATGCTGTTCCATCACCTGAGCGTTGCAATCTTCCTGCCGCTGCCATTCATGCATCTTCGGATACGGTTGTGGTTGTTGATATGAATGCACCAGCAGCGCATGTTGCACAGCACAAGTGGCAACCTAATACACCTGATGGTCACGGCACTCCTTTCCTTTTTCAGCATAGAAAGCCAACAACAGGCTCTGCTGGTGGTACACTTATGCGCATGTTCAAAGCACCGGCCACGTCTGGTGAAGAGTGGCAATTCCCACAAGCTGTAGCATTTTCTGTCTCTGGAATTAGAAGCCAAGCTGTCGTTTCTATAACATGTGACAAAGAAATTATTACTGGTAAATCTAGAACTGAAATTATTTGCGTATGCTTCTTTGTATTTATTTTAATTTTAATGAAAGAGTTCTTGTGATTGATTTGTTATACTCTTGCCTTGCAACATTGAAAATTAATTATAAATTATATTGCATCTCTCCTAGAAACCATAAGCATGGGATTTTCTAGAGGCTGTAATGTTTAATTATGTAGCACTTACTATTTCTTAGGAAAAAAAAGAGATATAGAAAACTGGATATCGCAGGGCATTTAGGCACATGCAACATTTTTGTTCAATAGAAAAGGAAAATTGATAATTACAAGATGCAAGTACAAGAATAAGGAGGACACTATGACTTGGATATAAAAATCATTATCCTTCAACCCTTCTAAATATTTGTATTTAAATACCATAAAAAAAGCAGCTGAAACCACGACAACAGAGTAATCTTTTCAATTATATATGTTTTTAAACTTTAAACCCTAATTTCTAAATCATTTCAACTGTGGAAGGCATTTTGGGAAATCTGCTCAATCATTATTAAATGAAGCTTTCATTCAACACCGAAATCATTAGACACAATGGTCATTTATTATCCAAAGTTATAATAATAAATAAGCACAGAGGAAACCATTTTCTGTAGTATGAGAGAACCCCTAAAGCTATATATTGCAAAGCTTGTACTGAAATTTTTGCTCCAATGAAGTCCAAGTTAGCTTATTTAAATCATCAACCAGATGTTGAAAATTTACAATTATAGAAGCATTAGTAAATTAAAATCAATTATTCACAATAAGAATAATTTGGTTTTTTGCATTTCTTTTATTCTTAACCTTATTGTTTCAAAATCAATTGGTGTACCATTGCTGACTTAAATTGCAATGCAACCAAGGCCTTGGGTGTGTATGATTACTAAAACCTTTATACTGGGAAATCGTTTTTTTAATTATATTTTTCTCCTCTCTCTGTTGCATTGAAATTTAGAAACTTGCCCTTCAACTAGTAGTAGTTACTTTCATTGCTGTGTATTTGGCATCTAAGTTGAAATATTTGCTTCTAATTGATTAGGTGGTGTTGGAAAGTCCGCAGGATTCTTTCTTTTTTTTATCTTAGTTCTGATTTTATTTTATTTTCTATTATTTTTTTGTTATGTTTCCTAAAATCTCTTCTTTATTCAAGGAAGAGAATTGATTTTAATCTCTCTATATTAAGAGTCCTTGACCAATGAATAAAACATGATAGCATTACCCTATTATTTTCTACAGGTGGGCATGCTGATAATAGTATTAGGCTAATATCATCCGATGGAGCTAAGACCTTAGAAACAGCCTATGGACATTGTGCTCCTGTAACTTGCCTTGGTCTTTCACCGGATAGTAACTACCTAGTGACAGGTTCACGAGATACAACAGTATTACTCTGGAGAATACATAGGGTTCTTGTGTCTCACTCAAATGTCATATCGGAACCTTCCACTGGTACAGGCGCACTCTCTCCAACCAGCAATAGTTCATCACACTTGATTGAAAAGAATCGGAGACGTCGTATTGAGGGTCCTATACAAGTACTTCGGGGGCACCGCAGTGAAATTATCAGTTGTTGTGTTAACTCAAATCTCGGAATAGTTGTATCTTGCTCCCATTCATCAGATGTTCTCTTGCATTCCATTAGGCGGGGACGTTTAATTAGAAGATTGGATGGTGTGGAAGCCCATATTGTCTGTCTTTCATCTGAAGGGGTTGTGATGACTTGGAATGAATCACAACATACTCTTAGTACCTTCACTCTCAATGGTGCTCCAATTGCAAGAGCACAATTCTCCTTCTTTTGCGATATCAGCTGCATGCAAGTTTCTGTTGATGGGATGAGTGCTTTGATTGGAATTAATTCTCTAGAAAATGGTAGAGCCTATAATAACAGTTCAAATTCACAGTTGAATAAGTCAGGTGTTGATTTTGATTCAGAATCAGAAGAAACTGATGAAAGCAATAGAACAGATCTTCCATCACCATCAATTTGCTTCCTGGATATGCACACTCTGGAGGTACAGGATTAAGATGTCAAAGATAGAAGTACCATTTTTCATTGATCTCACATTAAATTGCTAGATTATATTCCTCATTTTGTACACCACGAGAAAGCATTATATCAGGAAGAACCAACATTCAGCAAGATTTATTTCCTTTTCTATTGGGAGAATCATCGTACAAGATTTTTGAAGATTTGATTTTTCAAATATAATAATTGAATTCTAATGAAACAAGGCGAATTTATCATACCTTATTAGTCAATATTTAGTCACTATTATTTTGTAATATTGTCTTTAGCAAACTATTCTTAATTACTAAATATTCTTCCATTCTATTTTTGTAGATATTTCATGTGTTAAAGCTGGGAGAAGGGCAGGATATCACCGCTCTGGCTCTAAACCAGGATAACACAAATCTTTTGGTTTCAACTTTGGATAAACATTTGATAATATTCACTGATCCATCTGTAAGTTAAATCTTCCTCTTTTATTTTTGTGAGCTGGTAGAAGGAATAAACTTCATGTATTTTCTTTGCAGTCTGATTTCTTAAACTGAGTAAATAAAGTTTCACATTAATTGGAGTCCAAAAATTATCTATGCTGTTCGGCAAGTTTTCATATGTCTGTGTACCACGGAGACCGTGAGACCGACTGCAAAGAAATCAATGTATTCTGCTTTGTAATATTAAAAGTTGTGTGACTTCAACTTGTGTAGAACTTCTATCTCTTTAAATTAATATCTATTGAAAATATATTTATATTTGTTGAAGTTGTAGGATTTTAGAGAAAAGGAGGAGAGAAAATAATAAGGGTTTGAATATTATTGATAATAGTTTAATGCTGACTTGATTTCAAAAGATTCAATACTAATCTCTATTTATAGAGAAACATAGACTAAAATCTAAATTAGGAATAAATCATAATAATAATAATAAGAGATATTATAAGATTCTCTATGATTATAAATTGATCATAAAAAATAACTCAAGATACTCTAATATAATATAAAAGATATTATAATATATTATAAGATATTTTTTAATATTCTAACACTCCCCCTCAAGCTAAAGCTTATTAAGTTTTAGCTTGTTACAAGAAAAACAATGTTTTGTTCCGTAAAATAGTTAAAAAAGATGGAAAGGCAACTCAGGGATGCAGGTGAAGTCAGAGAGAATTGCTATAAATACAGCCTAGCCAGATAGCCGGAATGATCATCAGCATGAGAGAAATTCATGGCAAGCAGTTGAACAAAGCAAGGTCCGTCCTTCTAAAAAACTGCATTTGGAAGCTTCAAACCAATAATATCAGAGACTCAAAATATTTAAACTTGAATTTGCTTCAAGGAGAGAGAGGCATGCTTCAAGGAGAGAAAGGCAAGGCCAGTACATCTGGGACAAAGATAGGGCCAGTGCATCTGGGAAAAATTGTCTTGCTAAAGTGTGAGTCATTAAAATAAAAGACGCTGTCAGAATGACCATCAATGAAAAAAAGTAGTCATCACTAATATGATTCATCAGTGGGAAAAGGGACACCACTAGAATGATCGTCGGTGGGAATAAAAGTCACTGCTATAATCTATTAGTAAGAACTAAATTGCATGACAAACACCAAAGAGGAAGCAGCACGACTCTAATGAAACGAAGCCATGAACGATCAACAGAGCGAGAAAATGCATTCAAAACAGAAGAGACAATGGTTGTTTCAGAAAATTTGCTGGAATACTTTTCCAGCAGCGATGGCAAGCAGCAGCAGTAGATGGCAGCAGATGGTGGCGGCGGCAGATCTACTCGCATGAGAGAGATTAGTAGCGCGTGAGACGGCTTTTGGCGACGCGCTTTCAAGCATGACCTGATTTGGAGATGACTGCTATTCGCAGGAAAATTTGCCGAAAAATAATGGCAGCAGTGACAGTAGCAAATTGAATGGAAAACGAGTGAAACTTGTCGAAATGTTGGAAAAAAGAAACTATGATTATATTCCCTAACTGTTGGGAACTCGACAACGGAATAGAGGTGATATCGTTTAAGGAGGATCGAAATAGGCTCTGATACCATGTTGAAGTTGTGGGATTTTAGAGAAAAGGAGGAGAGAAAATAATAAGGGTTTGAATATTATTAATAATAGTTTAATGCTGACTTGATTTCAAAAGATTCAATACTAATCTCTATTTATAGAGAAACATAGACTAAATCCTAAATTAGGAATAAATCATAATAATAATAATAAGAGATATTATAAGATTCTCTAAGAGAGACAACCCTATACTGTGATTACCCGGGACCCACTGTCCTTCGGTGAGATTTTTTTTTCTTCGGTAAAACCGTCTCAATTCCGGTTTACCCTTTCTTTGTCGCTTTTCGTTCATTTTTTCAGAAAATTAGTCCACTGTTCATCGCGTCGACACTGTTCATCGCTCGCAGTACTGTTCATCGAAAAAAAAAAAAAAACCTCTTCCGCCACTGTTTCGCTGCTGGTTTTAGGTAATTGCTTATTGATTATGGCTACTTATGAAGATTTTCTTCGGTGGGCAGAGTATTGTCAGAACTCGAGTTCCGCTGTTTCGGCGCACAAAGTGGTAATTCACCGGTTTGTATCTCACCTTCTCATAGCCCATGGATTCTCGATTCTGGTGCATCTGATCACATTACTGGTAATAAGACTTTTTTCTCCTCTCTCACAACATCTGGTTATTTACCTAGTATAGTCTCAGCCAATGGTTCCCAAACACAGTCTCAAGGGATTGGCACTGTCCAAATCCTCCCTACTCTATTAGTTAAATTTATCCTTTATGTGTTTGGCTGTCCATTTAATTTAATTTCTATCAGTCGATTGACTTGTTCTCATGACTGTGTTGTCACGTTTACTAATTGCAATGTTACTTTGCAAGATCGAATATCAGGACGACAAATTGGTGTCGGATGTGAGTCTAATGGCCTTTATTATCTCTCAAACCCATCAACAGCATGCCCTACCACATATTCTCCTCTTACTATACATGCTTAGTTAGGTCATCCGAGTCTTCCCAAACTTCAACAATTAGTACCTAACCTAACCAAATTATCTAGCTTAAATTGTGAGTCGTGTCAGTTAGGAAAACACACTCGTAGTCATTTCACTGATCGAGCTAATAAACGAGCTTCCTCCCAGTTTGCTTTTAGTTCACTCAGATGTTTGGGGTCCCTCTCGTACTATTTACACACTCTAGTCTAGATATTTTGTTACCTTTATCGATGATTTTTTCCGTTGTACGTGGTTATTTTTAATGAAAAATAGATCTGAATTATTTTCTATTTTTGAACAATTTTATAAGGAAATTAAAACTCAATTTGGTGTATCCATTCGCACTTTGGGCAGTGATAATGCCCGCGAATATTTGTCCCATCAATTTCAAAATTTTATGACCTCTAACGGCATTCTTCATCAAACATCTTGTGCTCATACACCTCAACAAAATGGGATAGCCGAACGCAAAAATCGGCACCTTATTGAAACCACTCGTACTCTCCTTCTTCATGGTAATGTACCATCTCGCTTTTGGGGCGATGTTGTTCTAACGGCGTGCTATCTTATAAATCGCATGCCTTCGTCTGCTCTTGATAACAAAGTCCCTCACTCGATCCTCTTCCCTGGTACCCCTCTTCACTCACTTCCTCCTCGGGTCTTCGGATCTACATGTTTTGTCCACAATCTTACTCCTGGTCTTGATAAACTTTCAGCCCGATCACTAAAATGTGTATTTCTTGGTTATCATCAGTCCCAAAAAGGTTATCGTTGTTATTCTCCGAATCTTCGACGATATCTCATATCGGCTGATGTCACGTTTTTTGAGTCTGTTACATACTATGAGTCGCTTCCTGATTCTTTGTCTGCAACTATTCCTCTGGACCTACCAAAGACTATTTCACCTTCTCTTTACCACTAGAGCCTATTATGTATACCCCACCTGAGACACGTCCGGTGGCCCCTCCCATTGTCCAACTTGAGACTCCTCTTGTTGATCCTCCAACTATACAACCTCTTCAGACATACCGTCGTCGTCAACCACCATTGGTTGTACATGTCCCTACACCTGTTCTTGATACCGAGTTCATTCCAAACGCTCCTTCACCGCCACCTCCTTCTTTATCAGATCCGACCCTTGATATTCCTATTGCTATTTGTAAAGGTATACGTCTTACTCGTAATGCATCCCCTCATTACATTGGCTTGAGTTACCATCGTCTTTCTCCTTTGCATTATACTTGTTTGTCTTCCCTGTCTTCTGTTTCTATTCCTAAATCTCCAGGTGAAGCTTTATCTCACCCAGAATGGAGACAAGTAATGATTGACAAGATGTGTGCACTTCAGAGTAGTGGTACATGGGAATTGGTTCCTTTACCGTCTGGAAAGTCTTTAGTAGGATGTCGTTGGCTTTATACTGTGAAAGTTGGTCGTGATGGTAAGATTGATCGTTTTAAAGTTCGTTTGGTGGCAAAAGGGTACACTCAAATTTTTGGCCTCGATTACAGTGATACTTTCTCCCCTGTGGCTAAGATGGCCTCTGTCAGACTACTCCTCTCTATCGCAGCCATCAGACATTGGTCTCTACATCAACTTGACATTAAAAATGCTTTTTTGCATGGTGACCTTGAAGAAGAAGTGTATATGGAGCAACCACCTGGGTTTGTTGCTTAGGGGGAGTCCTCTACCATGGTTTGTCGACTTCGGAGGTCTCTCTATGGTCTTAAACAGTCTCCTCGAGTTTGGTTTGGTAGATTTAGCACAGTAGTGCAACAATTTGGCATGATTTGAAGTGAAGCTGATCATTCTCTTTTCTATCGCCACTCAACCCAAGGGTGCATTTACTTGATTGTCTATGTAGATGATATTGTCATAACTGGTAGTGATCAACAGGGCATACTCCAGTTGAAACAACATTTATCTCATCAATTTCAAACTAAAGATCTTGGCAAGCTCCGCTACTTCTTGGGTATTGAGGTAGCCCAATCTAAATATGGCTTAGTAATTTCACAAAGAAAGTATGTCATGGATATTCTTGAAGAGACAGGTTTGTTGAATGCCAAGCCGGTTGACACTCCTATGGATTCAAATGTCAAACTTCTACCTAATCATGGGGAGCCATTTTTAGATTCAAGGAGATATAGAAGATTGGTTGGTAAATTAAACTACCTCACAATCACCCGTCCAAACATTTCTTTTGCAGTCAGTGTAGTAAGCCAATTCTTAAACTCTCCTTATCAAGAACACTAGGATGTTGTGATACGAATCTTGAAATACATTATAGGTGCTCCAGGAAAAGGTCTAATTTATGAAAACAAAGGTCATACTTAGATAGTTGGTTATTCAGATGCCGATTGGGCAGACTCACCCATTGATAGGCGATCCACTTATGGGTATTGTGTACTTGTTGGAGGAAACTTAATATCTTGGAAGAGTAAGAAACAAAGTGTAGTTGCAAGATCTAGCGCTGAAGCTGAATATAGGGCTATGGCATTAGTGACCTGTGAGCTTATTTGGTTGAGACAGTTACTCAAAGAGCTTCAATTTGAAGAGGCAACACAAATGACATTAATATGTGATAATTAAGCAGTATTGCACATTGCCTCTAATCCGGTTTTTCATGAGAGGATCAAACATATTGAGATAGATTGTCACTTTGTAAGAGAGAAGATCGAATCAGGCGACATCACCACTAGCTTTGTTAATTCCAATGATCAATTGACAGATGTATTCACTAAGTCAAGCAGTATTTGATTGAGACAGTTACTCAAAGAGCTTCAATTTGAAGAGGCAACACAAATGACATTAATATGTGATAATCAAGCAGTATTGCACATTGCCTCTAATCTGGTTTTTCATGAGAGGATCAAACATATCGAGATAGATTGTCACTTTGTAAGAGAGAAGATCGAATCAGGCGACATCACCACTAACTTTGTTAATTCCAATGATCAATTGACAGATGTATTCACTAAGTCCCTGAGAGGTCCTCGAATCAATTATATATGTAACAAGCTTGGTGCATATGATTTATATGCTCCAACTTGAGGGGGAGTATTGAAAATATATTTATATTTATTACATACCATGTAAATAGGGATAATATCTCTCATATTTATTTCTGTATTTATTGCATTGAGCCTATATAAAACGGACTCCGTTGTGTAGTTCAGACACACGGTTTCCACCATATGTCTCTCTCATTTTCTCTTATTCAACAATATCATATTTGATTTTGATATTTTAAGTTTTTAACTACAGGTTGCTCTCCTTGACGAGTTGTGAAATTTTTGTGCATGAAATGCATTTAAACTAAAATATTGTACCTCCAATCTCTCAACTACGCTTAAACATATTTTGTCCTGTTTCCTTTTATTTTCCATGGTTATTAATACTCAACTTTTTTCTTGCAGTTAAGCTTGAAAGTGGTAGATCAAATGCTCAAGCTTGGTTGGGAAGGTAATGGGCTTCAGCCTCTTATAAAATCATAGCTTTTAGGTTATACATATATGGATTACAGATCATGTATACATAATGTCAATTAGGAAAGTTAGATTGAGGTTGTGACACTTGTTTGTAAGCATTTTGATATGGTCCAGAGATGTCATGTGACACTTCCAATTGTTATCACCAGTGTTAGGTTCTTAGATTTAGTGGCGGGTTTTTTGCTCCTCCAGTTGTGTAACAATGTTGATATTGGACAAGCTTCTGAGTTCCTACTGAGGTTTGAGCCATTTTTGTCCCACAATTTTTTTTTTTAATTTGAGAATGAAAATACAGTAGCTATTCTTTCATGTAAGGCTGCTGCTTTTCAGATGCTTAGAGCGATTAGATTTGGCTGAGGTTTGAGTGTTCAATATTTTGTCAGTGTAATGTAATGAATACGTTTCTGTGTTGTTTGCTGTAAAATAAAAAGATTTTTTATTGTTTTATCTATATCTTTACTTCTCTAATTAGAACCAATTCATGAATAAACATTGAAGATGTAATGGCGAATAGACTCTGATTGTAATATCAAATCATGTTTGCTCAAAACTGTTTCGAAGTTGTTGGTGACATGGGGTGAGAATTTTGAATCTTAGAAAGGACAAAAAATAAAAAATTAGATTTAAAAAATATTAATTACAAAATTGGATGATATTAAAAAGAAAAAACATACTTTAAATGACGGTAACAGCAAGTTTGCAACATTTAGAGGTGGGTAAAATTTGGTTCAAAATCAAAATTGAATGCGAACTGGCTTCCAACCATTAACAATCGAATTGATTTTGGTTTACTTGAATCTAGCAGAACTGATTTTTAAGACAGTAAATCGATTCTATACAGTGAATTGCCAATCAGACTGTTTTTAACTGATCTCGTTTTGTTTGAAATAAATTGAAGTATTACAATATGTATTGAATCTTATTAAACCGAATTACTTTTGTATCCACTAGATCAAACCGTTTTTCAAAATGAAAGATAAAAAATTACTTCTCGAAAACACATCAACAACCAAAGGTAATAATTAAATGATTTAGATATAAGACATTAAGTAGATGAGAATAAGTAATAACCACTTATTAGATATCTTAGTTTGGTTAGTTAGTTAAATTCGCTAAATAGTTATACTAGTAGTTATTTTACACTAGTCATTGTTTATTTAACTGACTTTATAAGTCTATCTAACCTTTCATGTAATAAATTTTTTCATTATTAATATTATTTAATTTATTTAAATCAATAATTGTATTATAATATCATAATATATTTAATTCATCGAAGACTTGGACAAGTTTTTTACCTTTCTAGAAGAACTTGATCAAAGATTGGGAAGAAAAAAAGAATTTCAACGTTCATGCAATGCTCGAGATCATTTATCCACCGGCTTCAAGATGTTTGGTTACTTCCGTATTTGTCAAAGTTTTAAAGTTTGTTCGATAAACAGATGAATTTTTTATTTACAGTTAAAATAGATGCATTGTTGCCAACACATAATTGTTGGTTTTACTATTTCTTCTACACTTATTTTGTTATGAGAGATACAAGAAAATTTATGTTTGGTCACACATTGGATCATTTGAAAGTTAGGAGGCATGGTATGCATCTCATGGGAAGAGGATGAAAGACCTAAATCAAGAATGAGAGTATTCAAGATTTTCATCGAAAAAAAATGCTATCAAGCATTTGTTATAATTTTCCATGCACACCAAATTTTTGGTGATTTCTTTTAGTCTTCTTATCATACTACAAAATTCATTTTTTCTTTCGGTCTTAATTGATATTCTATAAAATTAATTTTTTATCTTTAATTGACATTTTAGTTTACATCTATAATTTTAAACTTTAATTGGCATTTTAAATTCTATATGTATTAGCTTCAATTTATAATATGGATAGTCAAACAAAAAATTTATATTATTTCGAAATATATTAAACATGTTTTAGTGTGATATTAGATATCTTAATTTGTTTAATTAATTAAATTAGTTTGTCAGTTAGTTATACTAGTTAGTAAATTATTTTAAGTTAGTTAATTATTTGCGTAATTGACTATATAAATTTATGTAACTATTAATTTTATAAATTCTCTCAATTATCAATGTCATTTAATTTACTTAAATCAAAATATTTCATAAATTAATTTAACTAATTAATCAAGCTAAGATATCTAATAACCATCATCAATCATTCAATATAATACCTTGAGTTCATAAAATGTCATAAATCATTGACTATCTTACCACCAAAACATTGGCTTATAAGAGTGTATTTGGTTAGAAGTAGACGAAGATGAGGGAAGGATAGGTAATATTTTGAATTTTTTTTGTTTGGTTTCATTTTTAGAGAGTAGGGAGCTAAAATATCTCATATAACTCATTTTGCTCTTTCTCCGGAATGATTGAGAGGAAAAAGGGGTGCTCCGTATAACTAAAAATTTATTAAACATCTCTTCTATCTTCTTGAACCAAACACAAACTCATTAAAAACTTCTCATATACCCTCCTTTGAATTAAGTATGTCTCCACTTTCGCTCTCTCTCATTCCCTCTGAAATAGCAAAGTCGATTTATAAGAAATGAGTGGTTTGAATTGTAAACGTTCTTATTTAAATTTTGTTGTTGAAAACACACAAGGATATATTCTAGTTCACCCAACCCGGGTTATGTCCAGTCCTCACAACCGTGAGATTTTTCACTAAGTGTTCAAAACAAAGAACCTTCTTAGTTTTACAACACCTAACTCAGATCAACTTTGATCTGTTATTAAATTAAAACATTTCCACCCAAAAAAGAGTTCAATCAGGTCACTTATTAACCTTGATAGGATTTCTTACAATCTACCCAAACTATACTAAACTTTTATTGTTTTAGTTTTATAATAATGATGAGATTGTTTTGTTAGAATCTGAGAAGGCTCAACACTTGTTTGAGTTCTAATTCTTTGACAGAAAAATATACGAGAATGACTTTAGAAATCGAATGGAAAAAATCAGAACTAATTCAATGTATGTGAGTGAGAGAAATTCAAGTATGATTGAAATGAATAATGAATTTTCTTAGTATTTGAAGCTCTGATTTTTTTCTTGAGCATTGGTTTTCCTTTTATAGACTTTTAGGACATTTAATAATGGTCAAAAGATCCGTTGATAGTGCTCTGTTAGTTTTGACCAAAACCAATATATATATATATTCCAGCATCAACTTTTAAACAATTTGTGATATATGAATAAAAATATTCTAGCCTTTAAACAATTTGTGAAATATGTTTGACTGAGTATTTTTCTTTGTTCTTAATCAGATTTATTTTGTGTTTAATGATCCTTTATACCTCATGTATATTTGTTGATGATATTGTTTCGAGTTTGGATATTTGATTATGCCAAAACAACTTGGAAAATGATGACAATCTGCTGGAGAATGATGTTGAAAATTTTAAAGACTGATGATCATTCTGGAGATTGATATGAATATTCTAGAGACTGATCTGATCATTCTAGAGACTAGTATGATCATTATAGAGATTGATGAGAACTTTTTGCAGATTAATGTTATTATTCTAGAGATTGATGTTGACATGTTGGAGATTGATATTAACATGCTGGAGAATGATGTTAGCATGTTAGAGATTGATGTTAACATGTTGGAGATTGATGTTAACATGCTGGAGAATGATTTTGATTGATGTTAACATGCTGGTGAATGTTTATCAGTCTGGATGCTGATGTTACACCAATGTCCAGAATAATCAGAATGTTGTCAAGAATGTTCAGATCTGTCTGGTCTTGTTAATTCGTGATATTCTCTCTTTGTGATTCAAGTAGTTTCTTTTAATTTGATCATCTTAGTTTGTTCCTTGCCAAGTGCTGATGATATAGATGTAAAATCAAGAGGCTAAAACTTCTTTTAACTAGTGGAGATTAATTGATTTTGAAGTTATAATTGTCAGTCTTGAAATTGGAGAACATTCTTCGTTTTTCAGATTTTGTTAAGAATGATCTCTATTTTTGTCTGTTTAGTTTCTTGTCTTTTTATGTTGATTTATTTGCTTTATTTAAATCATATATTTTAATTAATACACTCGAAAGTACAAGTTAAATTAACATAACATTTAGAGTTATAATTAACATTTCTAATTAACTTTTTATTTGTTTTCATAAAAATATTAAATTAAAATTTTGTCTCGAACACCCTCCTCTTCATAAAATCCTCCCACTCCATTTTATTGAACCAAACACATCCTAAATGGTGCTTTTCATTTGTATATGTGATGGTCTAAATCCTTAATTACAATACACATAATTATATTTAACTATTTTCATTTAATTAAATGATGGAATAAAAGAGTTTGCAAAGAGAGGATATAAGGTGGTTTAGTTCTTGAGGTGGAAGATTTATATAATTAAGTGATAAGAAGGTTGAAAGTTTTATTCCCACCCACAACATTAACAGTAATCTTTACTAACAAATTAACGTTTGCAATTAAAAAAACAAAACAAAACAAAAGAGAGGTAGAGAGGAGAGAGAGGAGAATATTGAGAAAGACATAAGTGAAAGATTGCTCGATAAAATAACTGGAATTTGATTTTGAATTGGAAAATTTAAGTTTAATTTGGTTCTAGTTTGCAAGACATAGTTTGGTTAACAAACAAGCTCTTTTTTTGTTCTCAATTTTTCTAAACTATTTCAGATCAAAAGTGGTTCGATTTTGTGCGTCTTTTACTCTATTCTAATATTAAACTAGACCAATTTTTTAGATTTGAACTCAATGAAAAATAAGTTTAATAAGGATAAAATAATATAAAGACAATACTTAATTGGTATCAAGACAAAGTCACCAAATAATAATGTATAAATATTTTTAGTTTAAATATATTTTTGGTCCTCGTAAATTATGGTTCGTTTTGATTTTAGTCTTCATAATTTTTATTTATTTACATCCTTGCAAATTCTAACAAATTTTAAAAAAGTAATTTATAAATATTTTTTAATAAAAAATAGTAATCATCAAATAATAATACATAAATATTCAATTCTAGAAAGAAACTATTAATTGAATAATAAAGTTGTGATATTGAATAAAGTTTCACTATGATTTTTTTTCAATTCATTTTAAACACAATACAAGTTTTTGAAATGCAGAAGTTAAATGATTTTGAGAAAAGAAAAAAAGAATAAAGTGTTAGAAATTTAACACTTTATGTATAAAATTATAAGTATTCATTTTTGAAAAATTAATGTAGTAAAAATATTATTTTTAATAAATATGAATTTACAAATAAAAATATAAAATTAATATGTAAAAAATAATAGTTTATGTCTTTTAAATTTTTTAGGATAAGATTGATAATCTAAAAGTCAATTTTAAATGATTGTTTGTTATTTTATTTTGACTCTGGTTTATTATTTAACTTTTCAAATTAAAATTAAAATTTACGAATTAGAATAAATTAATAGACGGAGTCAGAATTTGTACAATGATTCTATCTCCCATTATATTTTTAAAAGATGTTGGTATTTTCCAAATATATTTTTTTCAACACTAGACTTATTAGTTGCAACAAAGAAAAATAACATTGACATTAAATAAAAATAAAATATACAACAGTTAATTTCAAGAATTAATTACTAAATATGTGTTCTTAAACTTAAAAACCAAGGAATATATATTGATTATATACTTTTAATATAAACTAAGTTTACAGAAATAAAATATAAGGCAGTTATTTGAAGAAAAAAAAACATTTACTTATCATTATCAATTTGATTTGAAAAAAAAATTCAAAACTCGTAAAACGACATCGTTAGAGAAATTGGTAAAAGCCCGAGTGAATTAGTATTAGGGTTTAGCGAGCGAGAGAGAGAAAGAAAGAAACGGAGAGAGAGAATGGCAGGTAAGGGAAGGAAAAGGAGAGAGAAGAACTACAAAGCGGCACATGGTGGTTACACTGCTCTCCCTCCACCGCCTAAATCCTCTCAACTCGATGCTTTGCCATTCAAACTCCGACAAATTATCTCTTTCACTAAACACCAAAACGGTTCTTTCTCTTTCCCTTTCATCTTCTCTACTTCACTTTCTACTTTTCTGTTTCTCATTTCATTCCCATCTTTTCAGATTCTCCTGGCTTACCAAAAGACAAGAAATTAGATGATGGGCATGTAAAAAAGGATGGGCATGTAACAAATGTAAGCTTTATAATGTTTTTTTTCTTCTTATTTTTTTAGTTTTTTAATTTTCATAAATGGTGTTTATTTATTATAAAATAATGAAAATTGCTTGTTTGTGAAGTTTATTGAGTGAGTGATAAGTGTGTCAGAAGATTGTGTTTGTTTCTTCTCTCTGATAATATTGTTTGATGAATTTGAGTTTGTTAATGGGGTCTTATAGATATTTTAATGTGAGCACATGATGCATTCATTGGATTCTTTGATGTAATGATGAATAAATTGATAATTATTGTGTTGGTTGAGCATGGCATGTGAAGTTTTCTTATGGTATTTATTGTGCTTTGCAATTTAAATGTTGATGTTGGTTTTATTTAAAATGTAGTCCTTCCAATTTATGTTAACTCTTGGCTCTAGTTGCAACCAATGTAACACCGACACATTTGATTGAAGGCGAACTGACATGTGGAAACATCTGATTGAATGCGACATGTCACCGTCACCTTGGTTACGCTCAATTAATTCATTTTCTCAAATTATTACCGGTTACGTGTTAGTGTTAGTTCAAGTTTATGTGTCAGTATATGTGTTTCATAGGTTGCAAAAGAGGATATAAATAACTTTTGAAAGCTTATTTTTTCACCCCACATCCACTTCAGAAGTACACATTCAGAGAAAACACTTTTATTTTTGCTATTTCATCCCACATACACTTCAGAATTACATATAAGGAGAAAACTCGGTATTTTGCCCTCCAGTTGTGTTGTTCCAGACGGGACTGTGGTTTTTTAGAAACATAGGGGGACAAAAGTAGCTAATTGCCACCATAGCAAAACGACAACCTCTAACAAGAGTATATGTGATGGTGTGTCAACATTAAAATACAAATTAACTAACAAGTGATTCAAATTTTTGTAGTGATATTTATTGTATCAAATGGATGTTTGGAAAGAATGTTCCTTTAAATGATGGAGATAATGTTGGAATTTCTCAGGTGAAACAGGAGGATACTAGTGAACAATTGAAAGCACCTCAACACAGTGATGAAGAGCTTAATAGAAATGATAAGAATAAGAAAAAAAGAAAGAGGAAAGAGGTTAAAGATCTCAGGTTTGCGATGGAAGAGGATAAAACGAGCACCCAACTAAAAAGACGGGAGCGTAAAAAGAAGTAAGTGAATCAAAACCTACTCCTTCTTTGCATATTTTAGTGAGTGTAGAGAGATACACTTTGTACTCTCTACATGATTTGTATTACCAGTTTAATTTTTTTTTATCAGTTATTTTTTAGTGTTGCATTGATTTCCTTTAAATTGTAAATGATGCATTCAAAATGAGTATTAAATCTTTGAGATATTGATATATGAAGAATTTGTGATTGTATCCACGATTCTTCAATGATCCGACAGACTTTGTCATATTTTGGAGTTCAAATCAAGCACTATGGCCTTTTGTTCAGTTAGAATTTGACTGCAAGACAGGAAAACAATCAACAGAAGTTGATATTACATCAATGTTTGTTGTCTGTACTTTTATGAACATGTACAAATGTGCCACCTAGTGAAAAAAAATATTTGATTGTTGTTGTATTGTATATGTACCACCAACATTCATAAACTATATAAATACATTTTTGTTACATTTGTTGTGCCATATATGGCAATTAAAGTTGAACTTGTGAAATTTCTTTACTGAATGAATAACATAACTTTAGCTTATTTTAATCTTAATCATGGTAAATTAATCAGGTATTTGGAATCGAAAAAGAAGAAGCACAAAAAGGGACAAGAAGATGATAATTTGGAATTTCCAGGACAAGAAAAAATAAAATTTGGAGATATTGTACAAGCCCCACCAAAGTTATCTTTCATTCCAAAAGTAAGTACTTGAAATTCTCAGCTTTACTCAATGGATCATCATCATGATGCTATACTATACTTATTATTGTGTGGAAAATGTTTTGCTCGTGTACAGGCTTCCAAGATTTCACAGGATGCTTCTCATGAGAGACTTAGACTCCGGGCTATAGAGGATTACAGGAGTCGCAAAGGATGGACATCACGGCCAGGAAATCACCGTCCACCTCCAGTGACTACATCTGACCCTTAAATTGTTTGCAGCATATTTTATTAAGGATACTCTGCTTACCTGAGGAAGCTTGTGAAGCATGCATTATTTAGCAGATTATGCTAATTACATGAAAAAATATGAGGAATTCAACATGGCTCTTTCATATTTTCTCCCTTGGAGGTAGACTTTTCTTCATTCAGAAGCAACTTACAGGTTCTTATAGGAATTACGACACTTGTGCTGAAGTTATTAGTTACGGTATGATCCATGAAAAGCCAATAGGTGAGCAACTAGGTTGGCTAACATTTGTTAACGTAGATCAAAATATTGATTCAAAATGATGTTGCAGGTTGTATTTTTTCTCTCTCTAAGTATTCTTTAATCTATGTTTTCCTTGGTTTGCTTTAAATTTTGTATCTAGAAATATAGACTCATGAAATCTGAAATGAAGAATATGATATGTCAAAACTAAATTGATTAGCATGGAGAATTCCACCGAAAAGTCCTATTTTTCTTCCACGGCGATAAGGACTTAAAGTCTACTACTTTACTTTAATTCTTGTTTTAATAGTGGATAATTTTGTATCTAATTGTATAAAGGTAGACATAACTGAATATTTTTTGTTTACATTTTTTAAAATGTGTTCGTTTTTCTTGATGAGAAATTTTTGAAGTAAATCATTATTAAAAAAATAAAATTAAATCTTAGTTAATAAGATGTATCTTTGGAATTACTGAAAATAAACTTTTTTTTTATATTTTTATTGTTTCTGAAAATATATCTACTTATTCACTTAAAAAAATCTCTTACCTCTTTATTAATAAATAAAACTAATACAAATTTTTACCTAAATTGGCCTATAGAACGCTAGTTCTTAAAGAAACACCAATAAAAATGACAACAAGTTTAAGTTGAAGTATTTTAATATGAAAATGTTTCGAAGTAAATTGTTATTGAGTTCAGAGGATTGGGTTCTCTAGATTTAGGGATGACAGGTGTCTGAAGAGATGCAGATCTACTAAAACAGGTAGGGTTTCTCTACCTTTAAATCCTTTATTTTTGTGGACTTTGTCCTATCTTTCTTAACTAATTTTCTTTTTCATCAAATAACTTTTATTAATTATTTTAATTGTTAATTTTTCATTATATTTTGTCAAATTTCTTTTATGTGTTAAATGTGTCATTGGTCAATGTTTAATTAAATAGTGTTTCACGAATTAATTAGTTAAATTATTAATATGTATTTTATGAATAATGTGTCTTAATTTATTTTTTATTAATGAATGTGGCTCTTTATTTCTTTAAAATAAATTATAATATATTAATTATAATTTACTATAGAAATTATATATGAGATAAATATTTGTTTTTAGGCAATTTGATATTTTTTTTGTACAAATCAACTAATTAAATGTCAAATATATATTTTATTAATGATTTGTTTTTTAATGTCGGTTTGATATTGTAATTTTAGTGGTAAGAGTTTGACATTATAACCTCAAAGGACATGGACAAATGTCTTCAAGATAGTAGATTAAAAAAATTATAATACTTTAATCATAGTTTTCTACATATTTTATACACAATACAAATATTTATCAGTATTTCAATAGTTGTTTGTTCCTTAAATATTTTATGGATAAAATTTTGAAGAAAATATAACACAACAATGATAATTTATTGTATGTTTTATTATTATTATTATTATTATTATTATTATTATTATTATTATTATTGTTGTTGTTGTTGTGCTTCTGGAATATCTTTTAGATAAAATTTTGAAGAAAATTATAAATTATTATATAAATTAAACAAGGCAAATATCTTGACTTTTTATGAATTAATTAATTAAAAAAAATGTATATTATTAGTGATGAATATATCCTAAATAAGAATTTAAATAAAAATTAAATAGTTTATTGGATGACATATACGAGACTAATGTTCGTTACAAGATGTATCAATCATAAATAATTTAAATTTCTATTTGATTCTTTTATTTTCTCTTATACTCTCGTTTTAGACTATTGTGAAATAGTTCATGTATTTGAAGTAGTAATATCAATTACAATGAATGAGAGATTTGAATTGTGATTTCTCTTTAAAATCTTAATTAATATATTTAATTGAATGTCCAAAATGTTATGGATATGTTATAAGTAAATAAAATATATTAGTTCTAGGTGATATGTAGCACTGAGTGAAAAACAAGATAGAGAAGGATAA
Source organism: Cicer judaicum (assembly GCA_037974835.1). Taxonomy (NCBI): domain Eukaryota; kingdom Viridiplantae; phylum Streptophyta; class Magnoliopsida; order Fabales; family Fabaceae; genus Cicer; species Cicer judaicum. The sequence goes on along the minus strand of JBBPBS010001171.1, from coordinate 8,557,780 downwards.
GAAGATTACATAAAGATATATCTAGGTTCACCAAATGTGAGCTGTGTCTAATCCTTGCAATATGTGAAATTTTCTACTAATATGCTTATTACCAAAACATTATGCTTTCACATTATCTTTCTTGATCAATTATATATTTCACCTTTCAACCTTGAAAAAAATTTTAGAGTCACCTTGCAGTCCATAAATAATTTTTACAAATATCTTTCAAAAACTAAAAAGATTTTTCCAACACATTCACAATGACATAAGAGATAGACTTAAGTTAAAAATTATGTGTATCATATAAGTATTTAGGATCTAAAAATTTCTCAGCACTTGTTTGAGATTGATTATCAACAAGAACTCAGTAAAAATTATCCTTAAATATAATGAAAGAGCTGAAGTTTTGCTTGAGAGAAGAACTTTGTTACTTGAGTATGAATGATCAAGTGTAGATTGATTGTCTTTAAAACTTTTTTGTTTGTCTTCTCTTTGATGTTCCTTTTATAGAAGAAGAGAGGTTCAAAAGATCATACCAGTTTGAATATAGTCATTAGAGAACCTTAGTTAGCTATTAGTTATGATTGATGTTTATTAAGCACATGTTCTATTTTGTCCAGATTATTCTTTGATAAACCAGGACGTTCTTGTTTATGAGTTTGATGGAGAACGTGAATGAGTGAGTGAATGGGTCGTGATACATCAGTCTTTTAGCTTTGAAGCATGCAAATCTTTCTGTAGAAAGACGTGTTGAGGCAAAATCCCAAATTAATATTTTGAAGATGAACAAATAAGTTAATTAGTTTCTAATCATGATTTTGATTGTGTTGTTATTTAAATTGTGCTCTTGAGTTTATTATTCGAAGATAAGCAATCATATACAACACCACAAGATCTTATGGTTTATACAAGATCATTATGGTATATAAAAGGACATTCTGGTTCATAAGAGCAGCAGTCTGGCAAACCAAAATCATTATGGATAGTTCGTTTCAAAGATGACACAAAAATATCAAGGACATTAACAAGATCAACTCAGAACAATAACGAGCCATGATCAAGCCCAAAAGGTTAAGAGAAGCAAAACAACATCAAGAACAATAACAAGATCAATCTCCAGATTGATGACTTATGAACAAGTATACAACTAGGATAACAAGGATGAAATAGACACCGATGCTAAACCTTTTGCAGAAAGCTCAAGTTACGTACAAAGTAGAAAAATGACACTAAACAGCTGCTAAAAGCTCTCAGTCACAGTATTCACTCAAGCACAAACGAAGAGTGTTCTGGTTACATGCAGGAACATTTTGGATAAAATAGAGCACATGTCTATTAAAACATTACTGTGAACAACTACTAGATCACTAATAGTTATATGAGTTGTCGTTAACCTTCAAGGCACCTATTAGAAGAACCTCAAGGTGAAGACAACAACAAGAGTTTTAAGTGCAATCAATTCATCATTAAAATTGTCATACCTGAGAAATCAAAGCTCTTCAATTAAGCAAATGCTCCAATTCTCTTACACAAGATTCAAAGATCTTTATATTGAGTTTTTGCTGAAAATCAATTTCAAACAAGTGTTGAGTACATTTTGATCCTTCAACATTCTTTTATAATTTCATTTGAAACTCAAGACTATATTCTCAAAGATAGTTTGAGATGTTGTGTAAAAATCTATTTTGTAATTAAAAGGTAACGTGTAAAAATCCTTTATGGAGTAAAAGGTAATTATAAGAAATTATTTCAAGGTTGAAAAGTGAAAATTATAACTGATCAAGAGTATTCAAAAAAAGTTTGTGTGAAAGCAAGAACATTCTTGTGTAAAACACATTAGTGGAAAAATTCGCAAATTGTGAGTACTAGATGTAGCTCACCTTGGGTGAATTAGGATACATCATTGTGTAATTCTCTTATCCTTATCCTTAATTATTTTTTACTCACAATCACTGATCACGTAAAAATAATGTTTCATTTATTTTCTCTAACTAAGAACGTTCTGCATTTTTTTATAACCAAGATTGATCATGATTTAGTTTAAAATTAAAAGTAGGAATTAATTTTTAAAAGAGAATCACAATTCAAACTCCCTTCTTTGTTATTGATATTTCTACTTCAAGGTACAACAACAATGTACTTGTGTCTCAGTTGTTCTTGCTCACAACTCATTAATCTAAATATCAATCTGAACATCGATCTGGAGGTTGTTTTTCTTCTTTGGGCCTTCAAATTGAGTTCTAAGCTTGACCACTGATTTGAGTAGTTATGATACTCTTAACTTGTGGTTTGGATTGTAGAAAATGATATATCTTGACTTTGTATTTAATAAGGAACATCCATAATGTTCTTCTAATCAATGTCCAATTCATTTTGAAATTGATTTTGAGGATTCTTTCAAAAACAACTTCAAGTAATATGTAAGACATGGTGTTCTTGATTTCTTTCACAGAGATACATGTGATTTTTGCATGAATATATTTGATCATCTATCTCTAAATAACTTACTCAAAAATAGAAGTTAAATAACATTATAATTATAATCATAATTAATGATTGACTAACAGTTTGTTTATCTTCAGATAAGTTGATTTGCGATTTTGCTTCAATAATATTTTCTTTGGAGAGTGTATCCGAATGTACAGGGGTCATGAAATTATTTGAGAAATGTCTATATATTATAACAATTTTTACATAATATTATTTTCTAGTTATCATTTGACAACAATTATGATTTTTCTCCGATTTTAGTATTTCTACGATATATTCCTCTTCTGACTAATGGTATTCCTTTAATTTTCCTATATATGTTTTTCTTAATACGATCAAATTTATTTTAACTTTTACTTATATTTTCAGTACTATCTAATATAGATGATCTATCATTAAATTTTGGAGGACTCCATACAACAATGTGCAAACGTTCCATTTTCTATAAAAGTGACTTATCGTGAGGATCGACCAAATATACAATAATACAAGGATACCTGAACCTATTTTTTTTAGGTAGAGTAAGCGGTAAAGAAATTCACATACGACTATGAAAGCTAATTTGATCGTAGAATTTAAAGCTAATTTTACTATGATGTTTTTTTAGTCTATAATTGTGTTTTAGTAAAATTATTAATTTAAAAAAAATATTTTTTAAACATTTTAAAATAAAAATCATTTATTAAATTAATATAATGATGTTATATCATTTTTTTTATTGTTAATTATGTCAATTAATTTAATACTTGTTGAAACAATATTAGTTTTAGATAATATTATATTTAAAAAATATGAGAATATGAAGCTTTTTTATTATGTACCAATTTTTTTGTTGAGGCTTGAAGCGATTTCTTTAGCAACCTTACTATTAAGAATAATGGTTGAACCTAAAAAAGAAAAAAATAATTAAAGAGAAAAATAAACTTGAAATAATTATTTGATGAATTATTGTTACAATTAGAATATAATGCACTTTTATATAGTACAATTAATGTAACTAACCTAACAACTTACGCATAACCATAAGTAATTTTAACTATCTCTAATAGTCCCCAAAGGTTGGAAGTATGTAACAATATTTCCAACTTAAAAAGAACAATACAAGAAAAAGAAAAATACAATGAAACTAATGAAAGAAAATTACAAGAAAAAGAATATAAGTCGTAATTATATCGGCTAAACTATAAAATTCATGGAGAAAATGGTAGCGGCCGAGGTGCATAACTGATGTCGAAGTCCACGACACTCCCTCCAATATAAAATTAAGAATTCTAAACTTGGATCTTTCAATGTCAAATGTGACCAACAAAATTTAACCATAATATGATGGAAGCACAAAGAGAATGAAAAATATCTAATACCGTAGGGTAAAAGAACAAATAAAATGATAATTGCTTTACTACCATGTGGTAGAAGCACAAAGAGAAAGCCAACAATAGCTAAAAAGAATGAAATTATAGTGAAATATATCACTAAAACATTTTCAATCTTGAATCTATAAATATTATACAATCAAGTTGAAAAAAAGAATAAATAATCACAAATTTAGATTCAAAATAAGGAAGAAAAGTTAAAGAAAATTTAGAAAAAAAAATATAGCAGAATAATTATTATCACTCTGATACCATATTAAGAATAATGGTTGAGCCCAAAAAAGAGAAAAATAAACTTGAAATGATTATTTGATGAATTGTTGTTATAATTAGAGTATAATACACTTTTATATAGTGCAATTAATGTAACTAACCTATCAACTTACACATAACCATAAGTAATTTTAACTATCTTTAATACTTACCCTTATACCTACCTTGCTTATTATTAGGGGTTGAGTATCGACTGAATATGAGTGAGTTCTAGCTAATATTTTTAAACCATTCAAACTCGAACTTGCAAATTACAAACCTTATCTCAAATGATTTTTTGCATCGGTTTATCCGAATTTGTAGGTTATGTGGTGGGTTGGTTCAAGTGATGAGCTTCTTATTTATTTAATTGGTTGTTCATTTTCTTTAATCTTTTATTCTTTTTTTTTTCAAAGTGTTTTTTTATAAGAAAAACGCATTAAATTTTTAATATTATTGTTAATTTTTTATCATGTTTTTATCAAACAACTTATTTATCAAATTAGTGGTGTGATGATTAAGCGACACTGTGAGACTTACTCTAAAAAATATGACTTCTTATAAATAGGTTTAGTGGAGCGATTGCATTTGGGTAATTGTAGGTTTAGTTATTCTCGTCCGTGTTCGACCACTCAAACTTGTATACATCCACATTTTCAAACTGTGATCCATTGCAATTTGCCCACATATCAAATTGTTTCAATGACTCGGGTTCGGCCCAATTGATTTTGTTAGCCCTACTTGTCGTGCACTACTTGCACAACGGAATCTGACTAATTAAGTGGTCAATGTTGCATTGAATTATTATTAATTTTTTATTTTAATTCTTTAGTTCCAATAAAAGAGGCCCTAATGATTTCGAATTTGGTTGTGAAGTAAACTTAGACTAACAATTATTTCAGAATTTAAACTTGAATTCTCTTGAATTTAATTGAAGTTTAATAATCACTTGAGCCTAATTTTTTTAATTATACTGAATTATTATTATTAGTGAATGAGAAGATTGCATTGAACTATTATTTTTGTATGATAAAGACTAATTAATAATGGACCAGTCTTTAAAGAAAAAAAAAGTTTCTATTAATGTTGAAGGATACTTCTAAAATAGGGAAGTACTAGGTACTTATCTAGTATTAGTAGTTTTATTGTAGTAATTCTTATTAATTATAAATATTGTTTATAACTGGAGTAATAAATATATGAAGTAACAACGTCTATTTACAAGAAATGAGATATTTGAATTGTAATTTCACTCTTTTAAAAGTTTATGTTAAAACTGAAAGGTTTTAAATCAAGATTGATCTTGGTTGTGAAAACAAAAAATAAGCAACGTTCTTGATTATGAAAATAGAAAACAGAGAACATTCTTGATTAGTAAGAAACACACAATTTTCATGATCTATTTAATTTAATAATCAAAAGACTGTAAATAAATATAGATAAGAGGAGAGATATAATGCAGATATTTATCATGGTTCACCTAACTTGGGTTGTGTCTAGTCCTCACAGTTTGTGAGATTTTTCACTAAGTGTTCAAATGGAGAACGTTCTTAATTTTTACAACATTCTTGGTTTTACATCATTAGTTCATATCAACCTTAATCTATTACACGTCAATTTCTTTCTATCCAGAAAGGAATTCAATCAAGTCTAACAATCTTTAGAGATAATTTTACACTTCACCTTTATAACCATAAACTACTCAAACTATAATCAACGTTTATAGTCTTTAGTTTACACAATAATGATTTAAAGTGTTTGGCAAAATATGAGTAATCTCAATACTTGTTTGAGGTTAGATTCTTTACAAAAGATCCAGTAAAATATGAATAACATTGATTCTTTTGATGGATGAAAGACTTTTGAGTGCGTGAATGAAAGTAAGTGATGAATTTCATAGCACTTAAAGTCATGGTTTTTTCTTGATTTTGGAGTTCCCTTTATAGGCTTCAAGTAGGTTCATGACAACTAATATGACCGTTGAAAAGGGTCCAACTGTCATGTGTCAGATTGTGGAAAAAAATCAGATTTCAAACTAAGAATGTTCTGATTGAACATTCTTCATTTTTTTTATCTTCTATAGAACTTCCAAATTTGATGCTTTCTTTGTCATCTTCTTTGGACGGTGTTTAAAGGTTGATTTATTAAGAGTATATATGTCTCAAAGTCATGTTGAAGTTTCATTTTCAAGAACGTTCTTAAGTTATAACTTAGAAGCTAGAGAATGATCGTTCTTGAACATAGAGAATGATTTCTGTCATTTTTTATTTGAGTCAGGCCTTCTATTCTTTAATCGTTTTGAGTGTTTCTTTTGCTAATGTGAGAGCTCTACATTGCTTGTAGAGTACTAGAAATGCATTTGTAAATTGTTGGAGTTTTCCTTGCAGTAACAGATGATTTGAACTTTCTTGATAAAATGAAAAATGTGAATAAAATTCTTGGTTTTCCATAATCTTCTTAAGAATGTTCTGGGTTCTTATTGTTCATTTTTTGCTTTTCCCTTAAACTGATTTTGCTTGCATTGCTTAGTACATATCTTGGATTATCACACTCAAAAGCACATGTTAAATTAACACATCATTTAGAATCATAATTATAGGCTTAATTAACTGTTGTAATGAATACTGATGATTTGCAATGTAGATTGATGTATTTTCGTAGCTCAGGTCGATCTTGAATTAAAGAAGATTTTATTCTTTGTAAACTATAATGTTTTTGGATTAATATTTTCAAAACTATAACATTCTTCATTTTTTCAGACTACCGTCTAGAATAAACTTCGTTTTTCAAATTGTTGTCCAGAATAATCTGTTGTCCATAATGATATTTGTTTTTCAGACTGTTGTCTAAAATGATATTCTTTCTTCATACTGTTGTCAAAAATGTTTTTTACTTTTATGTTTAATAAATAGAACAATCTTCATTTCTGTTTTCTCAAATTTGATCTTGCTTCTTTCAAATCATCTTATTTGTTTGATTATGCAATTCATCTTTCTTAAATGGAACTCAAGTGCACTCATTAGTAGATCACTCATTAGTAGATCACCTTTCGTAGAACTTAATCATTTATTTCATAAAATTTGTTATCATCAAAACATAAAAAAAAAAAAAAAGTTTTTGCCTCAATAATATATATCTATTAATTATAATTAGTGGAGTAATCAAGTGAAATGCAATTTAATAAATTAAAGTATATAAGTGGAAACAATAATAAATATTGTTGGTATTATGAAGTGACAAATATTTTAATATCGAGAAAAATTGCAAATAAGACTGAATAAGTATTATTTTTGCTTTTTTTTTATTCCAATGTATTAATATCTTTACTTTAGATCATTAAAAAAGCAAAGATATTATGCGATCCTTCGTGTTCCAAGGGAAGTGTTTGTTTCTAGTGAATAGTGATGAACCGCATAAATTATTATTTTTTTGGAATATATTGATATATTTTTAAAAAAAATGTTCAGCACACATCTAATTAATTTCATAGAAAGATTAGTAACTATAAATATTTTTAAAAAATGTACATCAAAACAATTCCATATGACAATATTGAAAGTTATTCTATTCCTAAAAGACTTTATATCATAAGATTTTTTATCTCGAATATATAACAAACACGAGTATCCTTATTTCTATGAAATATGACTCTACATTGGCTGTTTATTACAAATTGGTTTTTTTGTTAGTATTTAATGAGAAGATTTATAGTTAAAATAAAATCACTTTCCCTGGAATCTGCATCACATTTTCTCAAATCATTTCTTGTTTAGCATCTAACCCACAATTTAATCCCACAAGGATTTAGTTAGATTAATAATAATTTAAACTAACATAATTATTTAATTTAGCTAATTTAGTTTTTTAGATTACTTAAATAATTCTATTATTTGAATTAATTTAGCCGTAAAAGTTAAATTAAATTAAATTATTTAATTAAATTAAAAAATAATGATTCAGTTTTAATAGAAAATGAATTTTGTAGCGGTTTTTTTCCTTAAAAAATAATTTTATTTTTTTAAAATAATATGATTTATATCTTCCCTCTTTCTATCAAACCAAACAAAAGGACAAAACAAAAAAAAACTCTCTCCGATACTCCTCTCTTTGTTTTATGACATTATATCAAATTTAACTTTATTTTTTAGTTATCTCCTCTCCTAATCACACTTTTTTCCATCTTTGTTTATTTTCTCAATTTTTTCTTCGAACCAAACATAGTCTAAAAATATGGATAGAAAGTGATAACATTATAGTACCACTGCACTATAACATTATTGGAAGTGATATAATTCAAATGCAGAAAAACAGAGAATGTTCTGCAGAACAGAGAAAGCAGAAATGCAGAAAAACGGAGAATGTTCTGCAGAACAGAGAAAACAGAAAACCAGGAAAACGGAGAATGTTCTGCAGAAACAGAGAAAGCAGAAAAGCATAACAGAGAAGGCAGAAATGCAGAAAAACGAAGAATGTTCTGCAGAAGTAGAAAAACCAGAAAACAGAAAACGAAGAATGTTCTTCGTTTTCTGCAGTGTTGTATAAAGCAGTTTTTCTGTTTTTTCTCTGCAGTTTTGAGTTGTAATTTCAGTTGTAAAATTCAGTTGTGCAATTCAGTTTTGTTTTTCAATTTTGTTGTAACTGAATATACTCTCTTCCATAATCTCTCTCTTTCTCCATCATCTTCTCCAAACCACCATTTTAAATTATTGATTTTCACCATTGATTCACCCTCCACTCTTGATTGTGTTCCAACATTTGACATCAAGAGCTTGGTTCAGATCCAATTTTCGCTGCAAACATGTTCGTTTCTAATGACAAAATCCCTACCAACCTTCTAATTCTTGATTCGAAGAATTATGACAAATGGTACAAACAAATGAAAGTTTTGTTTGGATATCAAGATGTTCTTGATATGATTACCGATGGCATTACTCCTCTTGGTGAGGAGGCTACAATAGCTCAACAAGCGAAATTCAAGGAAGATAAGAAGAAAGATTACAAGGCCCTCTTCTTGATTCATTCTTGCGTCGATAGTGACAACTTTGAAAAGGTTGGCGATTGCGACTCGGCGAAGACAGCTTGGGGTATCCTTGAGAAAGCTTATGTTGGTGCAGATAAGGCGAAGGTGGTGAGGTTACAAACTCACAAGCGACAGTTTGAGTTACTTCAAATGGAAGACAAGGAAACGATAAATAATTACATGACGCGTGTGACACGCTTGGGGAATCAAATGAAGTCGTGTGGTGAAGCCGTTTCTGAACAGAATTTTGTGTCGAAGGTATTGCGTTCTTTAACACCAAGATTCGATAATATTGTGGTGGCGCTTGAGAAATCGAAGGATCTCAAGACGATGACGAAAGATGACCATCAAAGTTCATTGGAAGCTCATGAACAAAGGATGGACGAAAGAGGAAACGATAAAGCCAAAGCGGAAGTTGCTTTGCAAGCCCGTTTCAATGAGAAGAATAAGAGATCGAAAGGGAAATGGCCTTCTAGAGGAAAGAAAAATTTCCAGATTTTTGATGAAAAAGAGTCACAAAATTCAAGGAAAGGTGAGGGCAGTTCCAAAGGTGGTGGTCAAGGCACCTACAAGCCGTTCGACAAAAGTACCAAGAAGTGTTACAATTGTCAAAAGCTTTGACATTTAGCAAGAGAGTGTAGAGCGAAACCAAGGGAGAATCATACGGATGAGGCTAAGGTTGCTAGGCAAGACGTGGATGATGATAACACGGTTCTTGTGATGATCATGGTAGAGAACTACGACATTAAAGAAGTGTTGGACAACAACTGTGACAAAAGGAAGTTGCTGGACAACAACTATTGCAGTGCAGAAAAATGTGCAAAAACACATTCGAAGAAAAGCGCAATGGTAACAGTTCGAGATGGAGTCCAAGGGAGAAATGAGTGGTACTTGGACTCAGGCTGGTCGACACATATGACAGGAAGAAAGGATTGGTTCGTGAAGATCAATCAAGCCACGCGAAGTAGAGTGAAATTCGCGGATGATACGACATTAGCAGCTGACGGTGTTGGTGATGTCTTGATCATGAGAAGGGATGGTGGTCATTCCTTGATCAAAGATGTGTTGTACATTCCAGGAATCAAGTGTAATCTCTTGAGTATTGGCCAATTGCTTGAGAGGAATTACAAGATTCGGATGGAAAACAAGGTTTTGCGCGTTTTGGACCAAAATGGTGTTTTGATCCTTAAGGCTCCTATGGCTGCCAATAGGACTTTCAAGATTGAGTTGGAAATCATGGAGCATAGGTGCTTAGCTACAACGGCAAGTCGTGATGAGTGGTTGTGGCACTACCGTCTTGGACACTTGAATTTTTGAGATCTTGACGCGTTGCAAAAGTATGAGATGGTGACCAGACTGCCTAGTATCAATGTTCCAGCTGAGATATGTGAAAATTGTGTACAAGGGAAGCAACACAAGAATAGTTTCAGCAAAGATGCAGGGCATAGGACCAAACATCATCTTGAGGTGGTGTATTCCGATGTGTGTGGACTGATGCAAGTCAATTCGTATGGAGGTAATCGATACTTTGTCACATTTATCGATGATTTTAGTAGGAAGTTGTGGATTTATCTCATAAAGAGGAAGGATGAGGTGTTTGAGGTGTTCAAACGATTTAAATCCATGGTTGAGCGGCAAAGCGGTCACAAACTCAAAATTCTCAAAACCGATGGCGGAGGCGAATTTACTTCGAGTGAATTTGGAAAGTATTGTGATGATGAGGGTATAGTGCGTGAGGTTATACCACCCTATACGCCTCAGCAAAATGGCGTGACCGAGAGAAAAAAATCGGACAATTATGAACATGGTGCGTAGCATGTTGAAAGGGAAGAATTTGGCGAAAGAGCTTTGGGGAGAAGCTGTTGCTACAACTGCCTATGTGTTGAATAGGTATCCTACAAAGAAGCTGGAAAAGGTGACTCCATAAGAGGTATGGTCCGGATTCAAACCGAATTTGAGTCATTTGCGCGTTTTCGGTTCGGTAGCATTTCGACATATTCCGGGACAACTTCGAAAGAAGCTTGATGACAAGGGTGAAATGATGTTGCTTGTCGGATATCATCCTACCGGAGGCTACAAGTTGTTTGATGTGAGTAGCAAGAAGATCGTAATTAGTCGAGATATGATCGTGGACGAGATACGGCAGTTTGACAGCAGAAAATCTGCCATATCAGTTCAACAAATTGATTTCTGCCACAAAAATCAATATCCTGGAGCTGCTGCAACTGTTTCTGGTGAAGTGGAAATTGATTTACCTCCAGGGGAAATCGATTTGCAGTAGGAAAATAGGAATTTCCAGTCTGCTGAAGGTGCTGTACAGCAACCTTTCGGAACCGAAACTGGTGAATCAAGTAGACGACCAACAAGGCAAAGAGGATTGCCTCAAAGACTCCGTGATTGTGAATTATTCCGAGACAGCGAGATCAACAATGAGGGTGATCTTATTCACTTCGCTCTAATGGCTGAATCTGAACCGGTGAATATGGAGGAGGCATTAAGCGATCCAAAGTGGATGTGTGCTATGAAGGAAGAGCTGGAATCAATTGAAAAGAACAATACATGGATGTTGGTTGATTTACCGAAAGGTAAAAAGGCGATTGGTGTGAAATGGGTCTAAAAAGTGAAAGCGAATCCGAAAGGTAAAATAATCAAGCATAAAGCTCGATTAGCTGCAAAGGGATTTTTGCAAAAGGAAGGGATAGATTTTGATGAGGTGTTCGCATCGGTAGCAAGGCATGAAACCATCCGGTTAGTTGTTGCGATAGCTAATAACAACAGTTGGCCGTTATATCAAATGGACGTCAAATCAACATTCTTGAATGGTCCACTTGATGAGGAGGTCTATGTTGGACAACCACCTGGTTTTGTGATTCAAAATCAAGCAGCAAGGGTCTACAAGTTAAGGAAGGCACTATATGGTTTGAAACAAGCTCCAAGAGCTTGGAACAAACGCATAGATGGTTTTCTCATAGGCATTGGTCTCAAGAAGTGCGTATCCGAATATGGTGTTTATGTGAAGCCGGATGCAAGCGAAGGAGTAATCATACTTTGTCTTTGTCTACTCAATATCGGAGATTTATAGGATCATTGCGTTACTTGTGCAATACACAACCAGATTTAGCGTTTAGTGTCGGTATTGCAAGTAGGTTCATGGAGAGGCTGAAAGTGTCACATTTGGCAGCAGTTAGGAGGATACTTAGATATGTGAAAGGTACTCTTGGCTGTGGAATTTTATTTCCTGCAAATGACATGAGTAAAAGTTGCGAATTACTCGGATACACCGACTCCAATTGGTGCGGAGATAAGGACGATCGGAAATCAACGGCCGGTTATGTCTTTATGTTCGGAGGGGCACCAATCTCTTGGTGTTCTAAAAAGGAGTCGGTGGTTGCTCTCTCTTCCTGCGAGGCGGAGTATATCGCAGCTTCGTTATGTGCATGCCAAGCTGTGTGGTTAATGAACTTGTTGCGTGAGTTGGACAGCAACACGAGAGATGCTATTTTGCTGTTGATGGACAACGTTTCAGCCATCAACCTTGCTAAAAATCCCATAGCACATGGGAGGAGCAAGCATATTGAGATGAGGTTTCACTATTTGAGGGAATTAGTGAGTTCCGGACAGTTACGTTTGGGTTACTGCAGAAGCGAAGAACAAGTTGCAGATTTGTTGACGAAAGGCGTTACAAATGAGGTTTTCAAGAAGCATGTGATGAAGCTAGGCATGAAGAATGGGGAGCATTTGAATTAAGGTGGTGTATTGGAAGTGATATAATTCAAATGCAGAAAAACAGAGAATGTTCTACAGAATAGAGCAAGCAGAAATGCAGAAAAACGGAGAATGTTCTGCAGAACAGAGAAAACAGAAAACCAGGAAAACGGAGAATGTTTTGGAGAAACAGAGAAAGTAGAAAAGCAGAAATGCAGAAAAATGGAGAATGTTCTACAGAAGTAGAAAAACCAGAAAACAGAAAACGAAGAATGTTCTCCGTTTTCTGCAGTGTTGTATAAAGTAGTTTTTCTATTTTTTCTCTACAGTTTTGAGTTGTAATTTCAATTGTAAAATTCAGTTGTGCAATTCAGTTTTGTTTTTCAATTTTGTTGTAACTGAATATACTCTCTTCCATAATCTCTCTCTTTCTCCATCATCTTCTCCAAACCACCATTTTGAATTATTGATTTTCACCATTGATTCACCTCTACTCTTGATTGTGTTCCAACAAACATGTCGTGGTGAAGCTATTATGTCTAGGAGGAAGGAACGTGGATCTCAATCTAATTTTTTGGATCAATTAATCTAATGTATGGGCACACACACCTTAATTATAGTGAGATCATAAATTTGAGATTCAAACTTGAACTTCTACGTATTAATATTATTAAAGCTACTAATTACTCATTTGTACTTACATTACCTATCTAAATCTTCTTTAATCTCTATTAATCATTTGTATCTCTCTTGTAATAAAGATAGAGAAGATGCTTAGAAAATTAAAAAATAATGATAAGAGAAGTAAAATTGAAAGAGATAGAGAAGCAAAAGAATATGAGATTGATTTTTATGTATTGACATTAGTTTTACACAATTGTCTAATCATAAATAATTCTCTGGGTGACTATATAATTAATTATAATAAAAGTCAAATATTATTAATAATTTAATAGTTATAATAAAATTTATTTATATTATATAAATTAAATTTAAAAAATATTATTAAAAACTAATTTTTTCGTCTTTAAATTTTACTTCAACAAAAAAATATTAATATTGTTATATTAACGTTTTGAAGAAGAAAAAAGAAATTAGTTAACTTTTATGTATTATGTACAAAGTTATAGACGGTATGTTAATCATAATTAATCACGTGAATGGTTTTTTAAGTTGTTATGATAAATGTTAAATATTATTAATAATTTAAAAATTATAATTAATTAATAATATAAAGTTTATTTATATTATATACTTCTCATCATAATCAATTGTATGAACTATTTATAAGTAGTTACGAAAAAAGTCAAATAATATTCACTACTAAAAATTGAGTTTTTAATTCAGTTTTAAGTCGTTTACGTGCTACCAGACTTAAAAGGGTTGAACTATATTTAAGTCGGTTGTTCATATATAAAACACAGTTATATTGGCAACGATACACTAAAAATAAAAAAATTAATATATTCCATCATACTATACGTGACTAAATAGGTTAATTGGTAAACCACTTAATAAAATGAGACGGTGACAATTTTGTAAATATTTAAAACTTGTTTAATACAGTTATATTGATAACCGACTTAAAATGTCATTTGATAAAATGAGGCGTTGACAATTTTGTAAATATTTATGCCATTTAATAAAATGAGGCAGTATCATAATCAATTGTATGAACTATTTATAAGTAGTTACGACAAAAGTCAAACAATATTCACTACTAAAAATTGAGTTTTTAATTCAGTTTTAAGTCGTTTACGTGCTACCAGACTTAAAAGGGTTGAACTATATTTAAGTCGGTTGTCCATATATAAAACACAGTTATATTGGCAACGATACACTAAAAATAAAAAAATTAATATATTCCATCATACTATACGTGACTAAATCGGTTAATTGGTAAACCACTTAATAAAATGAGAGGGTGACAATTTTGTAAATATTTAAAACTTGTTTAATACAGTTATATTGATAACCGACTTAAAATGTTATTTGATAAAATGAGGCGCTGACAATTTTGTAAATATTTATGCCATTTAATAAAATGAGGCAGTGACAATTTTTTAAATATGAACTTGTTTAATGCGGTTATATTGATAATTGACTTAAGACAGGTTAACAAAATAAAATATGTCGTGTATTTAGCATTTTATCTTCTCACTCACATAACATCTACTTTAAACCTATTCTTAATTTATATTCCTAACCTTTATATCGTGAAGCACTTACAACTTGGATTCGGTTTTACAAGTGTTTCCATTTTATCGTCATCAATTCATTAAGACATGTTTGATTCTCAAGTTAAATTACATATTTTACATATTTCATTTTTTAAGAAATTTTATTTTTTAGAATTTGTGTGTGGACATAACATAGAGCAAAACAGTAGTATTTTATATAGAAAGCATATAGATAATAAGGTTTAAACTTATAAAGATAGTATTTTATTTTATGTATTAAAGACATTAGTCATAAAAAATTTTAGGGTGAATTTGTTTTAGAATGGAGGGATTGCAACCTATATGTACACGTTGTTATGCATCACCATTTTACAAGTTTAGCTAACGTAAATATGTTTTATTTATAAATTTTGGCAAATTATGAATTTCATTTATAATTAAAATTAAGTATCATATCTTAGGTATCTACATCGTCGTTGTATTAACTTAGGAAAGAGAAAAGTGTATGAATTTATTGATTCATGCTTCATCCAAAGTAAAAATGATTCAATTAATGCTCAAGTTCACATTCAAAAGAAGTTGTACGAGGAAAACAGAACTTATTACCTAACACTTTATCTCATAAAGTAAGTATTTTTTATTATAGTCATCGTTTATAATAGAGAAAATTGAATATAACATATATTTAATTGTGTATTGTAGTCGTCATTGACAATTACTTATTATCAATCCTAAGGAGCGTAATCTAGTCTTTATATGTTCATTGGGAAGAAAGCCAAATAAAAAATATCTCATATTGTTGATTTGTAAGTATTTAATTTATTTATATTGTCCATAAGTATTGTAATATGTTTTATAACACAATTTCAATAATTATTTTTATTTTGTATAGCTTTTGAAAGTTATTATAAGTTGTTAGGTTTAAGAGTTAAACCGAAGACAACATGAAGTTTTCCTATAGTAAGTTGTTTAAAGATAAATAACTTCATTTATAATATTATAAAAAATTTATGCATTTAACATTTTTTTTTTTGTGATTTCAATTTTAGAGTCAAAGACAAGCTTCAAATTATGAGTGTGGTCATTATGTCATGTAACATATGTTGAACATTGTGACAGCTGGTATTGTTGATTCATGGATGCAAGTACGTAAATTTCTTAAAAGTTGTTATTGATTGTGTTTTTGTATGTTCATATGATAAAAAATTATTAAGTTGTTATTGATTGTGTTTTTCTAATATTCGTATGATAAAAATTAGGATTTAATCGATATTGATTGAGTTTTTTTTTCCAGATTTTTGACGACTCGAGATCATTTCATTCGAATCAAATTAAATAAGTTCAAGAACGTTGTGTGGATTTTATTTTGGAATTAATTGAAGAAAATGACGGTGCTTGAATATTGCTAAATGTGATTTTGTAATTTTATTAATTGACATCTAAATCATTTTTCGTCTTGCCAAGAGTAATCAGAAATGATAGACATTCTATGTACTTTATATTTTATATGAACTTCTATTACGGTATATTTTGGCTATTATATGGTTATATAGAATTGTGATTAAAAATACAAAATTTTAATTTGAAATTTAATACGAAATATTGTATTTATGTATGTATGGAGTAGGAGCATAAAAAAAATGATAAAATTATTATAAAAAAAAATATATATTTTAACTCTATCTATTAAGTCTGTTGATCAAAAGAACCAACTTACAAAGATGATTTGTTGAATTGAATTTATGATGTTTAAGTCGGTTAAGTTGAACTGACTTAAAAGGACGAAGCTTTGTTAAGTCGGTTCATAAAACGACTTAAAAAATAACATATTTATTAAGTCGTTTGTTGTTAACTCGGACATAGAACTGACTTAAAATATATATTTTAACTAATTAATAATATAACGATTGTAATTGATTATCAATATAAAATTTATTTATACTATATAAATTAAATTCAAAGAATATTATTTAAAACTAATTCTATGTGAATTATTTGTAGTTAGACAACAACAAAAAATAATAACTCTCTCGTGCACAAGATCTACAAACGTGAGACGCAAGATAACAACGAAGTCAATATCTAGTGAGTCAAATATGACAACAATAGCCGCACAAATTAAAATCAAGGCAACAAGCACACAGTAACACAAAACTATGTGCTTGTGGGAAGTAATTGGAAGTTGGACCAGTACTCCCTCAATATTAAAATATAATCTTGTCGTAATTTAATTCATAAATATTAATAATATGATTAAATTGAATTTTTTATTTTATATTTAAATTTCATCGTTATATAAATTAATGATAATAATATTTCTTATACTTTTTAATATATATATATATATATAATTATGTATGTAATTGGATCAAGTAGTGTTTATACATGTTATAACATTTCTAAGATGAATTTTAGAAATAAAATTTTAAATAATTTATTTTAAAATATTATTTTAAGTATTTTATTTATTTGTTATAATTTTTTTTAATAAAATTTCAAAAATATTTAAATAGAAAATTATTTTAAAAAGTTCTTTATAAAATTTGTTTTTAATAATAAAATATAATTTTTATCTTATTAAAATCTCTAATAATAAATATTTAAATTATTAAATATTAATACCAACTTCTATTATTTTAAAGTAAGTATTCATAAAAAAAAAAATTCTTTTAGAAAATTTAAAGTCAAAATTATTTTTTTAAAACTTAAACAAACGGATAACAGTAATAAAATGGATATATTAATAACTTACTCATTTTTTATTTAGAAAAAGACATTTCGTTGTCTCTTTTTGAAACACTACTTTTATAAAAGGTTACTATTGTAATTTAGTTTTGTTTTATTTTAAAATCCTTAATTTATCTCTTTTTTTCATTTATTTATAGATATATGTTTAATTGGTTATGAAGCTGACTCATATTCATTTTAATTAGGGATGATAATTAGATTCAGCGGGTATCTGCAAAAAAAAAAATCTACAATGAGTAGGGTAAAAATCCACATAATAGGTATGAATACGGAGACAATTAATTAGCCGCAAAATTAAACATGTATCGGGGCAGCTACGGGTACTATACTACCCATCCCGCCTAGTACCTGCATTTATTTTAAATATTTTAATTTTTTTATTTATTATATTAGTGTTTAGTTTAATTAATTGTTTTTTTATATCATTAATATTATTAGATCACTACAATATTTATAATTGAAAGATAAACATTTGCAAATTTTCTAAGAATTTGATTATGATGAATAGATAAATAATTTTGAGTTTATAACTAAGAGTTATGTCTTATTAATCATGACTTTATAATTATATTTGTAATTTTCTATCAATTATTTTTACAGATATCAAATAATATTATTATGAAAATTGCAACTTCATAAAATATTATTATGAATATTTGAATTTGTATTGTAACGAGTGTTCATTTGAAATATTGAATTAGAAAATATTTTGATTTATAATATTTTATGATTGGATTTCAGATATTTGAATAATTTATTTATTCACAACAATATCTTTATTTTTAAATTTAATTACAATAATATCATTTATTTATTGATCTATTTTAGTTTATGTTGGTATGAGTAATAAAGTTAATATCCAGTAGGTTATGAGCAAATATCTAAGTATTTTTTTAAAATCATGAATATATGAACGGGTATTATAGTGATTGTCATCCTTAACTCTAGCGATTGTCATCCTTAACTTTAACATACGTTGCTTTTCATAAACCACTCAATTATTCACGTAAAGCAATACTCATTTTTATTTTTTATTTTTTATTTTAAATCAATGACTGTGTATTATTTGGATTTTTAATTAAGTTTTAATGTAATATTTAAGACATATTTAATAACTTCTACACAAATTTAAACTTTTTAAAAAATAATAATTATATATGAATTTGTTGCAAATGAAAAAATAATTGAGAAAAGGGAAATAGCTTTTGAATTTTAAGAATCGAAAATTTCTCCTAATTTTTGTTTCTTTACTTTTAACAAGTGTCTTTGATTGAGTAAATACAAAAAAGTGTCTTTCTTAGCATTATCCGAAAAGAAACATATAACGATATTTATACACTTCATGTACACTTTAAAAAAGAAAAAAATGGTATAATATATGTGATATTTTAATAATATAATTAAAAAAATGTTAAATGACTATAAAGAAAAAGAGCATAAAGACATCTAGCCGGGGGACACTGAACAAAAATTATGCAAGTAGAAAAAGGGGTGAAAGATTATTGCCTTCAAAAAATGAAAAAGAAAGTGTTATTGTTTTTATCCGAAGAGAAAATATTTTTTTTTAATATCTCATTCATTCTTTTAATTTAATTTTAATTAATAATTTAATTATTTATATATATTTTTTATATTTTTAAAATTCTAATAATGAATTTTTTGGATTTTATTTGAATATAAAGATGAATTTTCTGCATTTTTATAAAAAATAAAATATTAATATTTTAAAATATAAATAATTAAATAATTATTTAAAATTAAATAATATTTTTTTTTAAATTATTACTTGAAATTAACTTAATAGATTGGATGAAGTATTTTGTCTTTTACGAGGAAAAGAAAATGTTGAGGCTGATAAAACCATAAAGTTAAATTAAATTACATTAATACCCACTAGTATTATCAAATTCAACCAAGAGGCATAAGTTAAGAGTTACATATGAAAGTTTCATGACAGCAGATCTCCTTTAAACTATATGCAGAGGCTTTAATTATTAAGGAGAGTTGATGTACCTTTAATTATTATTTTAACTTTCAGTTATGATTATTATATAGATTACTATTTCTCTTTTAATGGAAAAAAAATTAGAGTGAAATGATGATGTTCCAATAATCCAATCTAAAATAAAGGTAAGGTTAATAGTGTTTTATATTTTAAAAATTCTTTTTTTTTATATCATTCTCACTGTTTAAAATTTTCTCACTTATAAAAATGTTGATACGACAAAATAATACTTTAGTTGTAAAATTTAATTGATGTGTCATTTTAATAATATTTAAATTATTTTTTTAAATATTAGTTTAATTGACAGATATTAATATTGTTGTGTTATATATTATATTTAATTTAAATTTAAAATTTTATAATTATATGTATGAGTTCATGAGATATTTACTATTTTTTCAGCATACAAAATAATAATAGTAATATTTGAATCACCATAAAAATAAAATTATAAAGACTAATATCTCTAGTATTTCACCTGAATCTCTCTCATATCTTTACTTTTGTTGTCGAAAAATTTAAGTCGGCGACAATGGATTCTCAATAAAGATACATAAACACACATTGAGTTCTTAAAAGCAAAGTAATAGGTAACACTATGCTACCCTTCTTGTGGGTATTGCTTGAACAAATTATCGGAAATGGTTTTGTAGAGTTTTTAGGATTTTGTTTTCTCTTTTGAGAAAAGGGATGTCCCTTGTTAGAGTAAAACACTTTTACACATCCCTTAAAATTTATGTATTATATGTACAATACACATCTATTAAATTTCTTCTCTTTTTGTCTGTGTTTTTTTTAATAATTATTAATTGGTTTAGTTAATTAATAGAATATTACTCAAGATATTGTAAGTATTTTTGTTAAACTGGTTTAATTAAATTAAATTTTAATTAATTAAGTAAAAATTTATTCAATAGGTTTATCAGAAAGACAATGGAACCTCTAATTTTCTAGGTTTTAGGTTCTCTTTGGCAAGGCCAAAAAACAAGAGACATGTTTGATAACAATTATTTATGAACGTATAGCTTATAGTATTTTTTATAAGTTAATTCAAGTAACTTGTGAGTTTATACATATCATTTTTTATTTTAATTTTATTTTTATTATTGTAAATAATTTTTTTACCCTTTATAATTAAAAATAAATAATTTATAAACTTTAAATTAATTTAAAATAAATAAACTAGCTAAATAAAATAAAAAATATATCAGATTGAAAAATAATTTATTTAGTATAAATTTAAATTATTTTATTTATAAATAATTTAAAATAATTACTATTTTAAAGTAAATAATTTATTTATTTATTTTAATTTAAATTAATCAAATGGACGAAAAAATTTCAGATTAATAAATAATTTATTTATTATAAATTAAAATTATTTATAAATAATTCAAAATTTAAAATAATTTATTTTATTTTTAATTTACAATAATTAAAATAGATAAATATAAAATATATATATAAGATCGATAAATTTTAAATTAATAAAAAATAAAATTTAAATCACCACTTTCAAAATACTTTAAACATTAATTGATAAAATTTTATTTTAATTAAAAATCTTCTTTATTTTATTTTACATTTTAAACTAATTTTCGTTGGATTTGTTGAATAGCGGGAAAGAGTAGGAGAATGGTGTTGCAATATTTTTGGAATTTTTTTAATGAACACCCAAATACCTATTAAATATTTGGGTTTAATTGTCGTATGTTAACATTTTTAGACAACACCAAATACAATACGTTTCAGTGGTTATTTGATAAAATAAATTATAATTATTTATGAAATGATAAAATTATGTATTATTATTCAGTAAAATTAGTTTATATTGACAATATATTTTTTTTACTCCAAATACTTTGAGAGAGCAAGAAATAAATTAATAAAAAAGTTGATATATTAATAGTGTAATATGATAATGTGTTGGAAAATCAAGGGTATTCGATTAGAAAAATACTTGAATGATAAAAAAAATTGAGCACAATATTAAGAACACATAAAAATTTATTATTTTATTATTTGAAAAGTATACATTTTTTTTTCTTCTGTTTCTATTTTTTTGTTTTGTTTGTGATTGTGTCTAAAACTTGTGTTCAAAATTTGTGACATTGAAAACCTTCTATTTCAAATATCACTATTTTTTAGATTTGTTATTTTATTATTATGGTGACTCAAATATTACTAAAATGACAAATTAATTAAATTTTGTCACACAAACATTATTTTGCTACATCAGCGCGACTCCTCAACGTTTTTAAAAAATCATATATTTTTTTTTCCATAGATTTTATACATCAAAGGTAATTCTATTCTAAACACGTGTGATACTTATAATATAAATTCAAATTTGAATTCACGGCGTTTTAGAAGTTTAACTCATTTCGCTAAATTTATTATCTTTTGGTGTACACCAAATTTTAGTAAAAACTAAAATCGAGAGAATATTAAATGATAGAAGTGTAATCAATTTTTTTTATGAACTAAAACTAGACTGTCTATTACGTGATAAAAACATTATTAACTCTTTTATTAAAAGTGACATTAATTCATTATCATACAAATTAATGAAATATTTAATGAGAATGATATGTGAGTTTAATTATGCATCCTCAACATGTTCAACGTGTGAGTGAGTGAGAATGATTCACAGCATCGAACGAAGTGTTGCAACAAAATGAGAAAATCATGCATGTATATTATTTATTTACTTTTAAAAAATAACGAAATTTACATAATTATCCTTCATCTAAAACTAGTTTTAAATAGTAAAAGATTGTGTACTATATATGGTGGTGTTAGCTGGAATCTGAAGTGGAGAGGATATGCAAACACTCTTATAAGTTTTACCTCTGTCCCTTAACTGCTGACAGCAAGCATTCCTGGGGCAAGTAATCTGTCAAAGAATAGAAAAGATATGTTAGAAGTTAATAAAAGACCTATACAATTAAATAAAAAAGTGATATTATATTTAATTATAATTTGGAGTAAACTTACCTTTTCATATAGTATATATATATATATGTGTGTGTGTGATAGAGAGACAAAGGAAAGGCAAAAGCAATAAGCCATGGACTACCAAAAACTTGTGATATTGATTTCCTTTGTAAGTGCAAGCATTCTCATCTTCATTCTTAGAAAATTAAACCAAACACAAAATTCTACAAATCTTCCACCAGGGCCAAACCCACTTCCCATAATTGGAAACATCTTAGAACTTGGCAAAAGCCCACACAAAACATTCACAAAACATTCACAAAACTCTCAAAAATCTATGGACCAATCATGACAATAAAACTAGGAAACATAACAACCATAGTTATCTCATCCCCACAACTAGCCAAACAATTGCTTCAAGAAAATTCCCAAATATTCTCTAATAGGACAATCCCACATGCTGTCCATGCCACTCAACATAACAAATTCTCAGTAGCATGGATTCCCTTATCAACATCATGGAAAAAACTAAGGAAAATTTGTGCTACAAAAGTATTTTCTCCAAAAATGCTTGACTCAACAAAAATCATTCGTCAAAAAAAGTTGCAAGATTTATTGGATTATGTGAAAGAAAAAAGCAACAAAGGCGAGGTTTTTGATGTTGGTAAGGTTGTTTTCACAACTGTCCTTAATTCAATTTCAAACACTTTGTTCTCTATGGATTTGATTCATTCAAAAACTGATGAAAAGTCTGATCAATTATTTGAGAACGCTATTTGGGGTATCATGGAAGAAGCTGGTAGGCCTAATTTTTCAGATTTCTTTCCAATTCTTCGTCTATTTGATCCACAAAGAGTGCATGCAAAAATGACCAATCATATGAAGAAGTTGTGTGAGATTTTTAATGAAATTATTGAAGAAAGAATTCGTTTAAGAGCTTCAAAAGTTGATTATGAGGTTTGCAACAATGTGTTAGATTCACTTCTTAACAATACTGGAGATGTAAGCTCTGAATTAAGCCGCAGTGAGATGGTGCATCTATTTCTGGTTAGTATTTATTTTTCAATAAGCTAAATAAATTTTTCGTTTATATAGTTGTTTTTTTAATTGTTTTAATTCTTAAAATTTTGTCTTTGTTATTTTTTGTTTCTGTTTAAAAGTTTATCCGTCTAACTTTATAATTTTTTTTATAAATTTTAAAATATTATAAGAATCTACCACATAAAAATTTAACATTTTTTTATTTATAAAATATGAATAAAATATAAATTTTTTAGCATTAAATAATTAAAAATTTATATTTTATTTATGTTTTGTTAATAAATTCTAAATTTTTATAAGCGAGATATTTATAATTTATTAAATATATATAAAAAAAATCATTCAAAAATTAGAATGATATAATGAGTTGAATTAAATAAGTATATGCCATAGATAAAAATGAGAAAATTTGAGGACTAAAGAGTTAAGAAATTTTTTATATTGAGTAAAAATAAAATTTTAAATTTTTATAAAGATATAAAATTTATTTAACCCAAAATTTTATATTTATTTTGGTTTAATTTTTATATAGTAATTAGTTATACCGAAATTCTCTTTAAATAGCTATTTTTTTAGACAAACTTTTTAAATAGCTATCAATTAGTTGTTGAATGGAAAGTAATTTATATTGATAAATATAGTCTACCATAATTAGAAAATATTACTCTCTTTTTCTTCCCAAAAGATTCCATTAATAATAAGAGGTAATTATATTTAACAAACGTTAGACAATAAAGCTTAATATTCGGGTACTTCTGGTTTGGACCACTTTTGACATTAAGTCGATATTGTTTAATACTAATCAATTTTCATTTACTGTTTATGAGGTGTCATATAATGAGTGGTAAGAGTTTACTTAGGTATCTTCAAGAGAGGTAAGTTTAAATGAGTTGTAAAATAACAATAAGTTATTTATTATTATTATTATTTAAATTAATAATAATTTCTCTTTTCCAATTTTATCAATTATGAATTTATTCACTTAGTTTAAAATAAAAATTAGATTGAAATTATATCAATTATGTATTTAAAACATTAAATAGATTAATCTTTTCATACAAAAAAAAATAGTTTAATCTTTAATCTTTACATTTTACTAATATCATATATTGAGAATCATGATTGAATTCGAGATAGTTAAAGAAAAAAATAAAACCATATAAAAAATTACTATACAATTAAAATATGATATACTTTTATATAATGTATAACTAATCTAACTACTTTCACTTAACCATAAATATATTTTAACTACATTTATATCATATCTATATCATATGTTGTATTTAATTGAATTTGGAAATGATATTTTATTAGGACTTATTTGTTGCTGGAATTGACACAACATCAAGCACAATCGAATGGATTATGGCAGAACTACTACGTAATCCTGAGAAACTAAGAAAAGTAAGAAAAGAGTTATATGAAACAATTGGGAAAGATGAAACAATTGAAGAATCACATATTTCCAAGTTACCTTTCTTGCAAGCAGTGGTGAAGGAAAGTTTTCGTTTGCACCCACCAATTCCATTTTTGTTACCTCATAAATGTGATGAAATTGTGAACATCTTAGGCTTCAATGTGCTAAAAAATGCACAAGTTTTTGTCAATATATGGGCCATGGGAAGAGATCCAACCATTTGGGACAATCCAAATATGTTCATGCCTGAAAGATTTTTGGAGTGTGACATTAATTATAAAGGTAGCAATTTTGAACTTTTACCCTTTGGGGCAGGTAAAAGAATTTGTGCAGGATTGCCATTAGCTCATAGGACTATACATTTATTTGTGGCTTCTCTTGTATATAATTTCGAATTCAAGCTTGCTGATGGACTAATGCCTGAACATATGAACATGGAGGAACACTTTGGATTAACCTTAAAGAGGGTTCAATCTCTTCGAGTTCAAGCTACTTCAATCAAGCATGATTAATTATATTAGAAAGTAATGATCTTCATTCTATATGTATTGCACATCCCCAAATTTCTATGTTTGAGTTATTATTATTATTATTATTATTATTATTATTATTATTATTATTAATATAATAATATAGATTAATGTCATTTGTTCCATTAAAATATATGTCATTTTTGTCTCTTAGTAGAGCAAATTATTAAGTAACAATGGAACAAAAAGAAGAATATGACTATTTGTGTTAAAGCAACACGGAATAAGTGTTGAGGACAATTTTTTGCAAGCTGTGTCTTCATTTCTCTCTTGTGATTCTTATTCAATCCCTTTCGAATTCTGATTCAATTCCTTTCGCTGAATACTACTGATGACTGAATAATGAAAGTTACTCTATTCTTCCTTTGGTATTATCAAAGAAAACGAAAGGATGGTTGATAAAAAATAAGAAAGAATAAAAACAGGAGTTTAATTATGGTACACCGTCCGTGTAAAAAAGTTATATTGTTAATATATCACAATTATCTATACGTATGATTTTAAAAGTAATAAGGTTGAGGTCCGCTATCAAAATTTCAGAAGACGAACATCAATTAGATTTGATGGGTTGCAAGAATAAGTTTCATGGTAGAATCATGATGTCTAAAGACAATACACCAATTACATTTTCGATTTTACATGAAAAATATTAAACAATATGAAAATTGATTGGTTTATGGTAAGTTGTTCCCTTCGAGAAAACAATTTATGAGTTCTCTTTTGCTTTTCTCGACAATTTACAAAGTGTTCGAATAATTGAAACCTAGATAATGAAACCTATTCTTCTTTGAGTTTTCTCTTGGACGAAAAATTTCAATTTGGATGTGGTAAAAAAACAAATAGGTCGGATTTGTTAAGAAACAAAAAGACTCAATGTTGGATCAATATCTACAATTTGCCTCAAGAATATTGGAGGTCAAAGATCATTTTCACAATCACTTCAAGTATTAACATGCCATTATCTCTTAATGAAACAACCAACTCAAAAGTGTTATGAGATTTCGCTCTTGTTTTGGTCAATTTGGACATATTACAAGAGCTGAGATATCACATTCGTGTTCAACGTGAATGGTATGCATTTTTTATTCACAATGATTATAAAAAACTACTATTAATTTTTTGAATCATGTAAGGCTGTAGGACATTCTATAGATAAACATCAAAAATACTCTAATGGTGATGGAAAAGTTAGCCCTATTGAAGATGTTGCATTAGTAAATAACTTGGTTTACAGTATGTCTATAAAAACATTGTTTCTCTGGACAAGGTCGAAACTGAAAGTACAAACAAAGATATTTAAGGTAACAATATTCATTGTGTTGTTAACTCTTCTTTTGTTGATCATATCTCCAGCGTTCAAGAACCTCTGTCTAATCAAGAAAAAAATGATAAAAATCATGAAGAAACTTATGACTCGGATTCAATTAATTTAGGAGAATAAGGAATCATTCCAAAGACGCCTCAAGAATCTGAGTTATATGCTACACGAAGTCCTAAAAATATAATTCAAGAGATATTTGGTTCCATCTTATCCAATATAGTTAATGCAAAGCATCTGCAAGAGGATCATCAATATATAAATATGTGTATTGTTATTGATTATAAAAAAACTACTATTATTTTTTTGAATCATGTAAGGTTGTAGGACATTCTATAGATAAACATCAAAAAATACTTTAATGATGATGGAATAGTTAACTCCATTAAAGATGTTGCATTAGTAAATAAGTTGGTTTAAAGTATGCCTATAAAAACATTGTTTCTCTGGACAAGGTCAAAACTGAAAGTACAAACAAAGATATTTAAGGTAACAATATTCATCGTGTTGTTAACTCTTCTTTTGTTGATCATATCTCCAGCGTTGAAGAACCTCCGTCTAATTAGGAAAAAATTGATAAAAATTGTGAAGAAACTTATGACTCGGATTCAATTAATTTAGGAGAATAAGGAATCATTCCAGAGACGCCTCAAGAATCTGGTTATAGGCTACACGAAGTCCTAAAAATATAATTCAAGATTTATTTGGTTCCATCTTATATAATATAGTTAACGCAAAGCATCTTCAAGAGGATCATCAATATACAAATATGTGTATTGTTGGTTCTTAGAGGGATGTAGTGTTACAGGAGAACAATATTCAAAATCATTAAAAAAAAATTTCTTCGGCAATTGATTTACATTCAAAGTTTATGGTGTCGAGCATGATTTATCCAAATGTTAATTTTATTGATGGTAATTTACATCTTAGGATTGTTCATGATTTAAAGATAATGAGAAATTTCAGATTATATAGGGATAGAGATACTAGCGAAACACATCAGTCTACTATCAGTGAAGAATTTTTTACGTAGGTGACTTGTACGACAAGGAAAAAATATATATAGAAGGAATCTACAATTTATAATTTCCGCCCAAAAGTTAGAAAACTTGCATTATTTGAAGATTTTTTTAACACATTTTTCTTTCTTTTTTCTTTCTTTTTTTTTTCATGTCTTAAATTTATGTCCCCCATTTGTTTTCTTTCTTTTTTTTAATATATTTTTAGCTTAAAAAAAACAATGATAAAAGTCAAATGATTTCAATGATCTAACGATTATGATTAACTATATTTATATAAGTATTCCATTAGAGTAGGTCAATAGATCAAGAGTATGTCAACAGAGTGTTTACATCGCATTTTATTTTGAAATTAGTTATTAAATACTCAATTTTAAATATTTTGATTATTAAAGAATTTTCAATTGAAATGATTTGAAAATTGGTGGAACACTAGCACATCTAGTGTAGAGTACAATATTTATCAGTTTAAAGTTTAAAATTCATCTCACGTGAGATATAACAATAATCAACATATATAGCACAAAGATCATCCCTATAAATAAATGTGGGGTACAAGACTCGTCCATATAGAGCATAAACACATCTCAAATACATACAATAAAAATAATTTAATTTTTACAATTATTTTCATAAAATCATATTTAAAATATAATATTTTATTTAAATATACAATAACACATAGTAAAATAATATTTCAAAGAATGTATATCCAAACAATCACAAAAATAGCAACTCAACAAAAAAAAAGAAGTAAATAAATCAATTTCATAATCTAAAATTGTATTTCATAAAATTCTGATTTTCATAGAGTTGGAATTTTAACAAAATATATTTTTGTTATAATTACTATTCAAAATGTCTACCTGTTTTCTCATCCCAAATTCCTAAAATTGATACTCTTTTAATTAATATGATGATGTAACCTATTTGTATTTGAGATTATATTTTAATGTAACTTCAATGCTGTAATATTATTATTATTATTGTATATAATATCACGCTCATTAATCTCAATATAGTCGGTTTAGTTGGGTTGAGTTCATGATATTTAATAATAAATAGATAAAATAATAATAGGCAATATGTTTTAATAGAGTAATAATACGAATATTGGTTCTCAGAACACACACAAACAGTTTCTCTGAAAATAAGGTGAATTAATATAAAATATTATTTTATAGGCTAAATATCATATGTAGTCCCTTAACTCAATTGAATTGTGAACTAGATTGTTTTTTTTAAGACGTTTCTTGACATTTTCTAAATTGTAAATAACACACTGTCAACTACAAAGTCATCAGGATAAAACAACTCGCACAAATTGTATCAAAGTTCTATTACACTATAAAAAACAGTTCTAGAATTATATCTTCAATATGACGGTTAAAGCTCTTTTAATATAGAGATTAAAACAATTTGTAATATGATATTATGACCATTCAAAAATCGAAGGCACATACAGAAATGAGAGAAGTGCCTCAGAAGTGCATCGAGAAAGTTAGAGAAGAAAGAAAGTTAAAAAATGCATATAATTTTAATGTATTTTTCACGAGATTTTTAAACTCTTTATATAATGATTGAAACAAATTTATGTTAAATATCAAATGTGAAACTTTAATATTTATAGAAATGAAAATTAATCAATATATGAGAACTTCTCGAAGTGTCTTTAACAAATTTTAAATTCGCACACTACCATATTTTATGTTTCAACGAATTATGTAAAAAGAAAAAAAAAACAAAGAAGGTATTTTTTATATTGGTGAGGCTGATTTCACAACCGTCCTTAATTCAATTTCAAGCACTTTGTTCTCTATGGATTTGGCACATTCCAACATGATGACAAGTCACAAGAGTCTAAGAAAACTATTTGGGGAATAATGGAAAAAACCAGTAGGCCTAATGTTTCATATTTCTTTCCAATTCTTCGTTTATTAGATCCACAAGGTGTGTATGCAAGGATGACCTATCATATGAACAAATTGTTTAAGATTATTGATGAAATTATCGAAGAATGAATTTGTTCAAGAGCTTCCGAAGTTGATTATAAGCTTTGCAATGATATTTTAGATTCACTTCTTAACAATATTGGAGATACCAATTCTAAATTGAGTCGCAATGAGATATTGCATCTGTTTCTGGTTAGCATTGGAGGTTCAATAATTAAATTTTATAAATTATAATCTTACAATTTTTTAATGATTCAAAATCTTATAATTATTTTACATGAACTAAAATAGAAATATTAAAATTTAATGGAAATAAAAATTGTCGCGGCCTAAAATTTCGAGTTTTCCTCGAATTCAATGGAGTCGCCACCAAAATTTATTTTAAATCGGGAAAATATTGAGAAACCCTTAAAATAATTTAAAAAAAAAAATGATCTTTGATACCAGATTTTGAGTTTGGGAGTCGATTATGCGTAGGGAAGGTATTAGCACCCTACGACATCAGCTAAAAAAACGGTTACCTATAATTAATTGTGCAAAATTATATCAACTTAAACTATATTTGTTTCTCTTTATTATTAAATATGGATATAAAATTATTTTTTATAAATATGATTTTCTTGAAATAAAAGCGTGTTAAAAAGAGTAAAAAAAAAAGTTTTTTATTATTGTGCTTGACAAGAGTGTGATCTTGCTCCTACGTATCTTCCGGTGCGATGGAGAAGTCAAAGTTACGTAGTTCTTAGTAGAAAATGTGGATGTGTTGATTGCTTTTAAATAAATTGTATTTTAATTTTGACAAACATAAAGAAATAAACTTGCTTGATTTGAATAATTATCTTAAAATATGAATTTTAAGACGATCGAATTGTACAACTCGTGTCTCAAAATTCAAGGAGTAAAAAGATATCACATCTAATTTAATCCTCTTAAGAATATTTTTATTTTTTATTTATAAATTGAATTTCAAAACAAACAAATAGTTTAATTTGTATCTTAACAATTCCAAGATTAAATAATAATAATAATGATAATAATAATTAAATAAATTTTTAAAAATAAGTTTTAGAGTTATCAAAATATATAATTTGTATTATGTAACTTCGAGATTGAAAGATTTTAATTAACTTTAAATAATTTTTATGATTAATTTGTTTATGATTTTTTTAGTTTATTAATTTATTTGTGATTATGAGATTTAGAACCATCAAATTATCACAATTTGTGTTCTAATAACTCAAAGATTAAAAAAATGTCACATCTAATTAACCTTATCATATTTGATTATAGTTTTATTTTTACCTTTTTGTTTAAAATAATAATAATAATAATAATCAATAATAATAATAGTAATAATAATAATAACTGATGTTAACAATTAAATAAATTTAAACAAATCTACGAAATAAAATTCAATAATAAACACATATAAAATAAACGGTAAAAAAGTATGGACTTGTATTGTTAATTATTAAATAAATAATAAAAAACACTTTAATAATAAAAAAAAATTATATACAAGTTATGAGCTCTTATAAATACTTTTAGTGAAAGACATGATAAAAAAAAAACATAACTCATTTAATATTAAATAGCATTTTCATTAGATAGGGTAGAAAAAACAATATATTTGAACTTTTCCAAACACAATCAAAATAAAATAAATTTGAACTTTTCAAACACAATCCAAATCATCTCATACAAAAACGGTATACAAAATATCTCAGTCAAAATATCATTCATATACAAACAAGATTTCATCTTTCAATTTTAATAATATATGGGTTCAACATATAAAGTTTGAAAAGTAAAGGAAATACATACCTATTCAAATATGGAAGACAGGCGGTGGTGCAATATTGAAGACAGAGGCGGTAGTGGTGCACGGTTGTGTGAATTTGGAATGGTGGTGAAACACTCTATTTCTCTCTATTTTCTCTAGTTTTCTTAATACTCCAAATTGCTCCCTTCTCTTTGATTTTTTGATCCCAATTTATTGCCTAAATGAGTGAATATTTATGTTCATTAGACAAAATCGAGCTCTAGATCTTGTATTGTTTCGCACTAATTTTATCTGGATTTTACATTGTTTTTGTAACAATTTTTAAGCAAAGTATAATTAAGGAAATAACTTTTCTCTACCTCTTCTTTCCGTTGGTTTATAGAATGTTTATGGAAGGATGTTATAAAATGAAGAAAATAAAAGAATGTACATTGAGAAGTGAAATAAATGCAAAGAAAATAAAATTGTGTGTTGATTTTGCCAAGGAAGTTGTACTAGTGTTTGAGTGTTTGGGAGTGGTTGGATTAGGTGTTTGAGAAGTCTTGTTGACAAAAAAAGCAAAGCAAGAGAAGCCTTGTTGTAGGCTAGTTGACTTCATGGACATATAAAAAATAAAATAGTAAAATAATGAAATAATAATAAAAACAATTAAATAGAATAAATAAATTGACAAATCAAATTAATAAAATAAACTAGAATTGTGAAGAAAAAAATGAATGAAAATTATTTCGTTGTAATTCACAATTTCCTTTTTTTATTTTGTTTTATATTATTTTATTTTTAATACATACTCAAATTTGAAATGTAAAATGATGATGTTTAGATTTTTTTTTAAAATGATTGTAAAATATTTATTAAACATATTATTATATGTTATTCTTATTATTATTCAAAAATGATTTTTAATTATTCGGACAAAATTGAGGTATTACAGCTGCTCCTATTTAATTATATTTTACATGGTAAAAAGATAATTAAATATAAGGAACTAAATTTTGTTCAAAGTGTGAAAGTAAATTAATTTCAAATGTAAGAGATACAGTAAAATAATTTGACATAAAAAAAGTTGAGGATTTGCAAGATGAAAAAAAAAAAATGTAAAATAATGTGGGTGATTGGCAAAAATAAATAAAAAATGACTAATACCAATGGTGTAGAGACGTAAATAAAAAAACATGATCGTTTTCGGATTGATTATCGATACGTATATCGACGTAGATAAAATGATCATTTTTGGATTGCTTACCAATGCGTTGATCGATGTAGATAAAATGATCGTCTTCGGATTGCTTACCGATGCGTTGATCGATAAAATGATTATCTTGATTGTCTTCAGTTGGTTACCGATGCGTTGATCGAAGATAAAATGATCGTCTTCGGGTTGGTTACCGTTGATCGATATAAATAAAATAATTGATAACATGATCGTCTTCGGGTTGGTTACCGATGCGTAGATCGATAACATGATCGTCTTCGGGTTGGTTACCGATACGTAGATGATATAAATAAAATGATTGATAACAACCAAACATGAGTCTAAAGTGTAGAATGTAGATAAAAGGAGATAAGTTTGTTTTATTTTTATTTTTAAAAGGATATGTGGTAATTGTAATGCAAACATAAAATGAATAATGTGATACAAAAATTGTTGAATATAAATGAAATATACACATAAGATATGCATGATATAAAGAGTTGTTGAGTATAAGTAAAAATATGTGTGAAGATGCATAAGTCATGTGTGAGTATTTGAAAAAAATGCAAGATGCATGCAATGAAGATAAATTCTTATTTATTTATTTTATTATTTTTTAGTTCCCCCGATCCTTATGTGTCTTTATACACTTATAAGATTCAATGGATCAACGACGATAATAATCGCTCTTTACATGATGACTCTAGTATATCTTGTGTAATCACTTTTTCTTGAGGCTAATCAAATGTGCATTATTTAAAATGCTTATCCTTCATTTTTTATACAACCATATATCTCGAGCTCCCATGTATATATTTTCAAGCGTCAAAATATTTAAGATATTTTTATTTTATATTTTCATATATTTCCAATTCCAATATTTATTATCATAAAATAACATTTTAAAATACTAGAATAAATCAACAATGAAACTGAATTAATTTAGAAATAGTGTAAGGTACAACATTGAATGACATTATTAGAAAATATACATTCGTTATATTGAAAACAAAACTAATGAGACAAGGATTACAATGTGGTGAATGTGTTTAACTTTAGTTGGAGAGATAACAAACGCTAGTTATTCTTATAATTTAGAACTTCTAAAAATAATAACTGTCCCAGCTTGAAATGCTTGATCTTTTTGTTATCCCTAACTTTTGCATGGACTGCTCTTCCAAGTTTTCAATCCATCGGGATGCTCTAATTTTTGCCTAGCGAGCCCAATTTTTTTTTTTATGCATAATATTTATTGACTGTATATGAGTTTACTGGAAGTGGAAGCTCATCTCCATCCATTTCTGCGAGTATCAGAGCTCCCCCAGAGAAAGCTTTTTTCACAACATATGGTCCTTCGTAGTTCGGAGTCCACTTTCCCCGAGAATCCTTTTTTATGGGCAATATTTTCTTTAACACTAAGTCTCCTTCTCGAAACTCTCGAGGACGAACTTTTTTCTTGTATGCTTTTTTGAGTCTTTTCTGATATAGCTGACCATGACACAAAGCTATCATTCTTTTTTCTTCTATGAGATTCAATTGGTCATATCGTGATTGAACCCACTCTGCCTCCTTTAGTTTTATTTCCATAAGGACTCTGATAGAGGGAATTTCAACTTCAATGAGAAGTATCGCTTCCATTCCATACACCAACGAGAAAGGAGTTGCCCCTGTTGAGGTACGAACAGAAGTTCTATAGCCATGTAATGCAAAGGGAAGCATTTCATGCCAATCCTTATATGTCTCCACCATCTTTTGTATGATTTTCTTGATATTTTTATTTGCTGCTTCTACAGCCCCATTCATTTTCGGACGATATGGAGAAGAATTATGGTGCTGAATTTTGAAAATATCACATAACTCTTTCATCATTTTGTTGTTCAGATTAGTCGCATTGTCAGTGATTATCTTATTTGGCAAGCCATATCGACAAATCAATTTATTTTTTTTTATGAATTTGACAACCACACTTCTCGTCACATTGGCATAAGAAGCAGCTTCAACCCATTTTGTGAAATAATCAATACCTACTAGGATAAACTGGTGTCCATTTGAAGCCTTAGGCTCAATGAGTCCAATAACATCCATTCCCCACATTGAAAATGGCCATGGTGATGTTAAAACATTCAAAGAGGTGGGTGGTACATGTATTTTATCAGCATAGATTTGACATTTATGACATTTCTTTACGTGACTAAAGCAATCAGACTCCATGGCCAACCAATAGTAGTCAGCCCTTAAGATTTTTCTTGCTATTGCGTGCCCATTTGCATGAGTTCCGAAAGAACCTTCGTGAACCTCTTGGATGATTTTCTCTGCTTCTGCTTTATCCACACATCTGAGGAGGACCATATCATGATTTCTCTTATAAAGCACATCCCTATTTAAGAAGAAGTTCATTGACAATCTCCTTAAAACTCTTTTGTCGTTCTCTGAAATACCCAATGGATATTCTTTATTCTTAACATATGATTTGATGTCATAAAACCACGGTTTGCCATCAAACTCTTCTTCTATTGATAAGCAATATGCAGGTTTATCTCTTTGTTGAATCTTTATGATCGGAACGTCTTGATTAGTGGTTATTTTGAACATTGACGACAAAGTGGCCAAGGCGTCAGCTAACTGGTTTTCTTCTCGAGGGATATGGTGAAAAGTAATCCTCTCAAAGTGTTCTGTCAATTCTTTGATATGGGTGTGATATGGAATCAATTTGGAATCTCGTGTTTCCCACTCTCCTTTCGTATGATCGATGACCAACAATGAGTCTCCATATACCTCAAGAAATTTTACATTTGATTCGATAGCTGCTTTAATGCCCATAACACATACCTCATATTCTGCAATATTTTTTGTACAATCAAAACACAACCTAGCCGTAAATGGAGTGAACTGGTTCTCAGGGGAAATCAAAATGGCTCCAATTTCATGCCCTAACGCATTAGAAGCACCATCAAAAACCAAAATCCAATTTTCTTTATCAGATGATTTGGTCTCTTCACCTAAAGTCATTATGCCTTCATCAGGGAATTCACACTGCATTGATTGATAATCTTCTATCGGTTGTTGGGCCAAATACTCTGCTAGTGCGCTTCCTTTGATAGATTTTTGTGTAACATATACCAAATCGTATTCTGATAACAACATCTGCCAACGGGCAATCCTTTCAGTAAGAGCAGGTTTCTCAAAGATGTACTTAATTAGGTCCATTTTAGACACCAACCAAGTTATATGACATAACATGTATTGCCTCAACCGACGAGCAGCCCATGCCAATGCGCAACATGTTCGTTCAAGCAATGAATACCTTGTTTCACAACTGGTGAACTTTTTGCTCAAATAATAAATAGCATGTTCTTTCTTACCAGATTCGTCATGTTGTCCCAGTACACAGCCCATTGACTCATCAAGTACTGTTAAGTACATAATAAGCGGTTTCCAAGGAACAGGAGGTACGAAGATGGGAGGTTTTGATAAGTACTGCTTAATCTTTTCGAAAGCCTTTTGACAATTCTCATTCCATTCAACCTTTTGGTCTTTGCGCAACAACTTGAAAATCAGCTCGCATGTAGCGGTGAGATGCGATATAAACCTCGCAATGTAATTCAATCTACCCAAAAAGCTACGAACTTCTTTTTCCGTGCGTGGAGCTGGCATTTCTTGTATTGCTCTTACTTTATCTGGGTCAACTTCTATCCCTTTTTGACTAACGATAAACTCAAGTAATTTGTCGGATCTTACACCAAAAGTGCATTTAGCAGGGTTTAAACGGAGTTTGAACTTCCTTAGTCGCTCAAACAACTTTTGAAGGTTAACAACATGGTCTTCTTCTGTCCGAGATTTTGCAATCATATCATCCACATAAACCTCTATTTCCTTATGCATCATGTCATGAAACAAAGTTACAATTGCTCTTTGATAGGTTGCCCCGACATTCTTCAATCCAAACGGCATCACTTTATAGCAAAAAGTTCCCCATTGTGTGATGAATGTAGTTTTCTCCATATCTTCGGGAGCCATCTTGATTTGATTATACCCGGAGAAACCATCCATAAAGGAGAAAAGAGAGTATTGAGCAGTGTTATCTATTAGTACATCAATATGAGGTAGAGGAAAATCGTCTTTAGGACTAACTTTATTTAAATCCCGATACTCAACACACATTCGAACCTTTCCATCTTTCTTTGGAACTGGTACGATATTAGCCACCCATTGAGGATATTTTGCTACTGCTAAGAAACCAGCATCAAATTGCTTTTTGACCTCTTCTATAATTTTAAGAGACATATCAGGTCTCATCCTTCTCAACTTTTGTTTAATTGGAGCGTAGTCAGGCTTGAGTGGTAGCTTGTGTTCAACTATGTTAGTATCTAGCCCAGGCATATCCTGATATGACCATGCATAGACATCCACATAATCAAATAAAAGTTTAACCAACTTTTCTCGTTCACTTTCTTTCATAGACATACCAATTTTAACTTCTTTCTTATCATGTTTACTCTCTAAGTTGATCACCTCAACAGGTTCTTGATAGGGTTGGATTATCTTAGCTTCCTGTTCAATTAACTTTTCTAGTTCTGGGGGAGGCTCACAGTCATCTTCACAATCCTCATCAGCGTGATTAATTAGACGTTCAAAATTACAAGAAAGGGTTCTAGCGCTGCCATTTTCAACATATTCGTTTTCAACTCTGCATTGTTTAAATTAAGGGGGAAAAAAAGAAAAGAAAATGAATAAGGATTGCCAAAAAAGAAAAGAGAAAGACAAAAACTGGAGAATTCAAAAATGCATTTATTTATAATAATTACGAAATTGAAATACATATGCCCTAGTTAATTATCCTTATAGCCTTGGGCATAGCAAAAGGAGTTAAAAAAAATACATAATTACTTTGAACATGAATTAACAAACACGGGAAACTCGAGGATCTTCCAACTGTTGAGACTGGTGTTTGGAGGACAAGGGTACACTAACTTGAGGGTGTCATCATCAACATGATCCTCTTCTGTAACAGCCACTTGATGAGCATATATTATTCCGGCGCTTTGAAAAGTTTGGTGAATGTCACAAATAGGAATCTTTTGTGAATTCGGTGTCCAGTTTTCTCTTTTTCCCTTTGCAACCTTCTCTTTATCAGCTTGAGTAGGTACATATCCCAACCCGTACTTATTGTTCTTTTCTGGTATTTTTATCAACTTTCCCAAAGTAATAAAAACTCCTCTTTCCAACATGGATTTGGTAGACTTCAATGATGTGGTAGATAGTTTTGATTCTCTTAAACGATATTCCTCACCCATGAAGACGACATTGGCAATCTCTAATGCTTGAAAGGAAGTTTCTATGGCTTCCTCCGTGTTTTCAATGTAGTATGTAGAAGATAAATGACTTACTATCATATCTTCTTCCCCAGATATTATTACCAGCTTATTGTTCACTATAAACTTTAGCTTTTGATGGAGGGTGGATGTCACTGCTCCAGCAACATGAATCCATGGTCTCCCTAAAAGACAACTGTACGCCGGTTTAATATCCATCACTTGGAAGGTTATCCCAAAGATATGGGGTCCGATTTGAATTGGCAGGTCAATCTCACCAACAACATGTCTTCTAGATCCATCAAACGCTTTCACCACCAAAGCACTAAGCTTCAAACAGGCTCAACAAATAGTTTTGACAGTGTTGATTTAGGCATAACAGTTAATGATGAACCATTATCTACTAGCACTCGTTCAAGAATATGATCGTGACACCTCACAAAGATGTGCAGTGCTTTATTATGCTCTATCCCTTCAGCTGGTAATTCATTATCGCTAAAACTCAGACAACTACTAGCAGTGATGTTACCGACAACTCCACCAAACTGATCGACAGTGATATCATGAGTAACATGAGTTTCATTTAAAACTTTCATCAGTGCTCTTCTATGTGCTTCAGAGTTTAATAACAAGGAGAGAACTGATATCTTGGAAAGGGTTTGATTTAGCTGATCCACCACCTTATATTCACTTTGCTTGATAAACTTCAAAAATTCATTAGCTTCTTCTTCAGACCCCGTCTTTTTACTAGTCTCTTGTCCTTTTTATGGCATGATACATATTTTCTTTCCCTTTTTCTCCATGAACCTCCTTTTTCCTAAGTTGTTCAGGAGTGTACACTCAACCACTCCGAGTCATTCCACCAATCCCTGAGATGTTAGTGACATCAATTCCTTTAGGTTCACGACCATGACTTGGTTGATGATTGGCCAAGTGGGATGTGACTTCATATTTCCACGGTACTGCCTTGGTATTTCCATAAGGAAAAGGGATCGGTGGTTGCACAATTATTGCATTTGGCTTGCTAGGAGTTGGCTTAAGATTCTCCTTTTTGTAAAGAATTTCCAATGGTTTTGGAAAAGATATACTACTTTCCATACATGATCCCATGGTGAACACATGGCCATCTGTTGCATATTGGTCTATCCCATCTTCAATGACATTGACATAGGCATCCTTGTGGTCCGGTAAAGGATTACTCCCTATGTTGGGACCGTCTTCCTTGAAGGTAAGCCATTTTGCATTAATCAATTCTTGCAGTTTAGATTTTAGGGCTTGACTATCTTCAATGGAATGTCCAATGGCTCCTGCATGATATTCACATTTGGAATTTGGATTATACCATTTTGGAAATGGTGGTTCAAGAGGTTTCATTGGTCTTATGACTACCATTGAATTTTGAAGTAAATGGGGCAACAATTGGCTATACGTGACGGGAATTGGATCAAAACGGGATATCCTTTTTTCTCGATTGACAGGTGGTCTATAGTGATTTGAGATTGGGTTCTGGTTCCATTGATTTTGTGAGGAAAATTTGGTAGGTGGTGGTTGATAAAAAGGTGGTCTTGAATGGTGATATTAGGGGTATGGAACTTGTGTGGTTGCGGCCACACATGGATAAGGGATGTAAGGAGTTTGTGGTATCGGGGACTGGAAATTTGGGGGTTGATAAGAATTTATGGGTGGAAAATATGAGACTCTAGGGTTTACCATTACAGCATTGGCCTCCCCCTCTCTCTTTTTTGCGAATGTCGATTGGGGTCGTTTCACGCTAGTTGCTGCACAAACGATCTTGCCACTCCTCATCCCACTTTCTATCCTTTCTCCTATCATGACAAGGTCAGAAAAGTTTGATGATATACTCCCAATCATCTTGTCGTAAAAAGGTGACTGGAGAGTATCCATAAACATACCCACCATTTCTCTTTCAGATAATGGAGGTTCTACCTGTGATGTCATTTCCCTCCACCGTTGTGCGTATTCTTTGAAAGCTTCGTTGTCCTTTTTCAAGGAATTTTGCAATTGCATCCTATCAGGGGCCATGTCAACGTTGTACCTGTATTGCTTCAAAAAGGCATCAGCTAGGTCTTTCCATGAACGAATTTGATTTCGCTCAAGATGCATATACCAACTTAATGATGCCTCACTCAGACTGTCTTGGAAAAAGTGAATGAGAAGTTTATCGTTATGAGCATGAGATGCCATTTTTCTGCAATACATAGTTAGATGATTTTTAGGACTGGAGAGTATCCATAAACATACCCACCATTTCTCTTTCAGATAATGGAGGTTCTACCTGTGATGCCATTTCACTCCACCGTTGTGCGTATTCTTTGAAAGCTTCATTGTCCTTTTTCAAAGAATTTTGCAATTGCATCCTATCAGGGGTCATGTCAACGTTGTACTTGTATTGCTTCAAAAAGGCATCAGTTAGGTCTTTCCATGAACGAATTTGATTTTGCTCAAGATGCATATACCAACTTAACGATGCCTCACTCAGACTGTCTTGGAAAAAGTGAATGAGAAGTTTATCTTTATGAGCATGAGATGCCATTTTTCTGCAATACATAGTTAGATGATTTTTAGGA
Source organism: Cicer judaicum (assembly GCA_037974835.1). Lineage (NCBI taxonomy): Eukaryota > Viridiplantae > Streptophyta > Magnoliopsida > Fabales > Fabaceae > Cicer > Cicer judaicum. Next base: position 8,516,930 of record JBBPBS010001171.1, on the reverse strand, counting down.
CATGTGTTGCCCTTGTATTTTTCAAAGTCAGGAACCTTGAATTTGGGAGGAATAGTCACATCAGGAACCAAGCACATATCGAAAGCTTCAAGGCCATAAACATTATACCCCTAAATTGCTTTTATTCTCTCTTCCAAGACATGGAATTTTTCCTTTGATTGTGCATCATCCCCAATGTGAGGTTGATGCCAATTCCCATTAGCATCGAAATTGGGTACTCGGGGTGCAATATATGGAGTATTTTCCGAGGGTAGAGTGTTTTGGGGTGGTAGATATCCCAGAGGAGATGGAACTTGTGATTGGTTTGGGTTTTGGAGATTTAAGTGGTTTGGGTTGTTTTCCATGGGATTGACGACTAAGGGTGGAGTATAACCGGGTGGAAGACCGTATATAGGAAATTGCATAGTTGTTGTACGAGGTTGTTGGGTATTCGGTGTAAAGCCTGGTGGGTGAGAAGGAGTGGTTTGTTGTTCTTCATTTACAATTGGAGGATTCTCATCTATGTTCCCCTTCCTTAACAAAGCCTGTATAGCTTCTAAGATTTGATCAACCTTGTCCTTTAATTGGTTGACATCCATTCTTATCACCTCTTGATTTTGCTCAAGTTCTTCCATGATCTTTGAGTTTGCACGAGTCCGATAAGGATGTCGGGGAAACAACTTTATTGATTTTTTCTGTTTTGTTTTTTTGAAAAACAAAAAAAAAAATTATAAGTATGTATTAAACATGAATGGAATGAAAATGCAATTATTATCTCTTTCATTTTTTCATTTGGATGTTGGGGAATCATAAGTCTTGCACGAATTATTAATGAAAGAAGAACATGGGAATCGATAAACAAAATAGCAAATCCTTCATTGATGAGAAAAAAGTACATTGCATTTTAAATTAAAAAGCTACATCGACTATGGTATTTCAATCATCTTTTTCAAAAGAACAACCAATCTTCTCTTCCAATTCTTCTACTAAATGTTTGCAATATTCGACGAACTTGTAGACTTTGATTGGAGTGTTGAGTGGATGCATTACTGCATCAATCTCTCTTAGATGTTTTGGAATTTTTATGATTGCCTAATTAGCTAGCATTGCCAATTTCAAAAAGCAATATTTCCAATGCTTGCCCTTATCTTCCAACTCTTTATAAATCTCTTGGTTCTTCAATTGCCCAAGCAACACCATGAAACGCTCCTCCCAGTATATGGTTTCATCCTTCAAGTCATTATAGATCTTTTCTTGATAATCAATGTAAAATTCTTCAACTCACTAGAAGCTTCCATTTCTGCTTTTAGTGCATCTTGGTGTTTTGAGAGTAATTCTTCGATTTCTTCCTTCTGTTGCCTCTCATTCCTTATTTGACCTTCGTATTTAGCTACCATTTCTTTTAGTTGTTTCTTTAAATCTTCAAACTCCTTTTTTATCTTCTTTTCAGAACTTGTTGATTTTGCCCACAACTGCTTCCACATATAGGCTTCTTCGATGGCTGCATTCTTTTCTTCATTTCGCACATCTAACTCTTCATTTGCACCTCTCAAACAATCTTGTACGTCAAGTTTATTTCCTTTTTCAATTTTCAACCTCTTGTTGCTTCTCTCAATAAACTGACTCTTACAAGTGTTTTATGATCTTAAGTTGTCGTTCTCTTGGGAGACTTTTTCTAACGTTACTTGTAGCTCTTTTTTCTCTTCTTCAGATTTTAGCAATGATGCTTTGAGTTCTTCTATCTCTTCATTTGTAACAAGGATAGGTTCAGGAATTTCCTGACCATTTGAGGCTGTATTGTGGAAAGGCAGCTTGATTTCTTGGACTCTTTTCTTTACCTATTGTTGATAGGGTTCTTTTGTGATGCAACTTCTACATCCGAGTATTTTTCCTTTTCTAATGATCAACTCCCAAGCTCGACTTATCCTTCTCAACATTGGTGGGTATACTATACCCGTATTGTGCAAAACAAAAGCCTCCAATGACCTATCATCTGGTTTATCCAACATGGGGTAGCCAAGTTGTCTCAGAGCTACCATTGGATTGTAATTAATACATCCTTTCGTTCCCATGAGAGGTACATTTGGAAAATCTCCGCATCGGCATATTATCTCTTTCACCCCTTGTTCTCTATAGTACCATGAAATTGTATCCCCAATAAGGTTAGCTATACTCTGAGCCCATTCACGATTACTCTTAACCCCAATATGATACCCTTTCTTGAACATGTGAGACACAAACCAAGTATATAACACTGGAATACAACACAAAATTGTTTCCCCCTTCTTCAAATGTCGCATGTGCAGAGAGTAGTATACATCAGCTAGAATCGCGGGAACTGGGTTTTCTTTATGTTTGTTAAAAGCTAAGAATACATTTATGGCAGCAAAATCTACAAAGTTATCAAGGTTTGGGAATCTAACAATACCGTAGATAATGAGGGTCAAAACATCTATAAAAGTACTCCATTCTTCTTTATCGGCTAAATCTTGGCACTTTTGCTCTAGATATTTTCTTGAAAACCCATGAATAGCCCCTTTTTCTTCTTTTGTACTTGCCAACTCTTTTATGTCGATCTTCAACACTTCAACAATTGTGTCCAACTTCGGTGGTTGCCCAATATATCGATAAGGATTTCCTCTTTCTAGGGAGTAACCCAATATTCGTTCAAATTCCTCTAATGTTGGGGCCAACTGAAAATCTTGAAAGGTGAAACATCTTAAGAGAGGATCATAATACTGAGCCAATGCTGTGAGGGCACCTGTTTGCACATTTACTGCCAAGAGATTTAGGATCTTCCCATATTTGTGAAAGAAACTATCACGTTGTATAGTTTTCATTTGATTGCTGATGTCTCTTAAACTTTTCAAATTAGGTTGCTTGAACTTTAAAAGTAAGGTTTTCCTTTTTTCCGATCACATTGTCCACTTAAATAACATGTGACTAAGATTTGTATGATTCCCCAAAAATCCTGAAAATTTATGCAAAATGCTATTATGTTTTATTTTTCTTAGAAAAAGAGAGAGAAAAAAAATGTCATGAGATATGAATGAAACTAGTATATATATATATATATATATATATATATATATATATACAAACTCTTGAATATATGAGATAATTTCTGGTTTTTATCGGATATTCTTACAATGAAAGGGTCTATTGGCTTATGTAATGAAATTCTCACAAGGGAGGCTCTATGGTTCTAAACACGGTTCCTAGAGCCAATAATCCTATTTTGGAAAATTGTCAACAACAATAGGTAAACTATTTGGAATGACAATAACCTCAACAGGATCAAACTCTAGGTGAGATTTTCATGCTAACCAAACAGGATGTACATCCAGAAGGCTACCACTACGCAATCTCAAATTTAAACTTAAGTTTTGTTCAAACCCGGGTATAAAGTTCCACTCATAAGTGTGTGTCTTAATAAAAGTGTAGGCGTTAAATAAGCATAATTCAATAAATCCATAATACAAACAAAACATATATCCATATACAAAATAAATAGATAATTAAAATAAAATAATAATGATCTACTAGCTTAAAAAATATTATAATCTCAATTAATACTTATTAAAAAAAATAATAAACACGTATAGAAAAAGTTTTTAAAAAAAATAAAAAATTATGCACAATTAATTTGTTAGGCTTGACCCTCTATATGTCCCCAGTGGAGTCGCCAACTGTCGCAGCCTAAAATTTCGAGTTTTTCTCGAATTCAATGGAGTCGCCACCAAAATTTATTTTAAATCAGGAAAATATTGGGAAACCCTTAAAATAATAAAAAAAAAAAATGATCTTTGATACCAGATTTTGAGTTCGGGAGTCGATTATGCGTAGGGAAGGTATTAGCACCCTACGACATCCGTTAAAAAAACAGTTATCTATAATTAATTGTGTAAAATTATATCAACTTAAACTATATTTGTTTCTCTTTATTATTAAATATGGATATAAAATTATTTTTTATAAATATGATTTTCTTGAAATAAAAGCGTGTTAAAAAGAGTAAAAAAATTTTTTTTTATTATTGTGCTTGACAAGAGTGTGATCTTGCTCCTACGTATCTCCCGGTGCCATAGAGAAGTCAAAGCTACGTAGTTCTTGGTAGAAAATGTGGATGTGTTGATTGCTTTTAAATAAATTGTATTTTAATTTTGACAAACATAAAGAAATAAACTTGCTTGATTTGAATAATTATCTTAAAATATGAATTTTAAGACGATCGAATTGTACAACTCGTGTTTCAAAATTCAAGGAGTAAAAAGATGTCACATTTAATTTAATCCTCTTAAGAATATTTTTATTTTTTATTTGTAAATTGAATTTCAAAACAAACAAATAGTTTAATTTGTATCTTAACAACTCCAAGATTAAATAATAATAATAATAATAATAATAGTGATAATAATAATTAAAAAAATTTTAAAAATAAATTTTAGAGTTATCAAAATATATAATTTGTACTATGTAACTTCGAGATTGAAAGATTTTAATTAACTTCAAATAATTTTTATGATTAATTTGTTTATGATTTTTTTAGTTTATTAATTTATTTGTGATTATGAAATTTAGAACCATCAAATTGTCACAATTTGTGTTCTAATAACTCAAAGA
>JBBPBS010001171.1:8467204-8507550 GCA_037974835.1 Cicer judaicum | reverse complement strand
TGTTTCATTTTGATTTTAATCTTTGTAAATTTTTTGTTTAATTTGTACATTTACTAATTATAAAGTATAAAAAAAAGTCTTTTATAAATCTTTTACAATAAAAAAAAATTATGACATGACTAATTTTAGATGAAGTGATACATGATAACTATGTAATTGTTGTTGATTAGACAATATTTAATATTTAATATTTATTTTATTAATTCATTTAATTATTTAATTAAAAACTTAAAAATTAAAAAACCAATTAAATAATAAAAACTCAATAATATTTATCTTCAACTCCAAAGATTTTAATAAAAAATTAACAATCTTCATCTTCGATCCTAATTTCTTCATCTTTAAATCACAAATTCTCACATCTAAATTTAAACTCTAAAAATTCTAAAATTCATACTTTAGACATTGGAAGAGATAAAAAATATACGATCTATACCACAAATTCTCCTCATGAGACAACTTTCCTCTCTCTAATTCATTAGAGTCAAAAAATTGTTAGGATGCAAAGTTTCTTTCTCTGCCTCTTGTAATTGTTGTCCTTATATTCATTCGGGGATGCTTTGGGACCAATATTGATTAGCAAAATCGCAAAGCAAAACTGAATTAATAGATAAAAACAATGGTAATATGTTTGTGCAACTAATCTCCTGATATGCTACTGCAATGTTAAGAAAAATGAGATATTAACATTTTTAAGGCTTAGATCCAGATATGAGAATTTGTGATTTGAATATGAAGAAATTAAGATTGAAGATGAAAGTTGTTAAGTTTTTATTAAAAAAAGTTGAGGTTGAAGATAAAGATTATTGAGTTTTTATTATTTAATTGGTTTATTAATTAATTAATTAGTTTTACGTTTTTAATTAAATGGCTTAATAAAAATAATAAAAATTTATTTTTATTAAGCCATTTTTAAATATCAAATATTGTCTAGTCAACAACAATTACACTTATCATGTGTCATTTCATCCAAAATTAGTCATTGACACTATTTTTTAACATTCATAAATGACTTTTTTAAAATTTGTTAAAATTTACAAGAGTATAAATCAAACTAAAGAATTTAAAATGAGTAAAATCAAAACGAAGTATATTTACAATAAATAAATAAATAACATATTTAAACCATGTTAAAATAATAAAAAATAAAAAAAAAGTGGACAAAGAGATACATTATTCTTAATAAAGGATATTGTTATAGTCATTTACTTGTTCGGATAATACACAAGTGATTCACTTCAAAAACAAAACAAAGAATCTTACGTGCAAGTTACACACACCTACTCCTACTCGCCATACACTTACGTAATTATACGTTGGCCAACAAATTTGACAACAGTTAAATATATTCTTAACCTTCTAGTTTATCCGAAAAAAACTCCTCTGTTGACAACCAATAACTAATACTAAGGCAAACGCCGAATTTGTACACACTAAAATTCAATACCTTTCAATGTTGGATTTGTGTTATAGGTAGTGTCTTACATTTTGACATAAAGAATAGAAGATGATAATGTCAATAGTGCACAAATAAATTTTAAAGTATGCACATCACACTAAATTTAATGTATATTAGATGTAAAATATTTTAGAAACTCTAACATAAATTATACATTTACATTAAATATATCAGTCAATAAAATTTTACATGAGTTTTTCTCAATTACTTGCGTGTAATAAAATTTTTTTTTAATGTTTTTGATGGAATTTTAACTTATATAAACATGAATTTCGTGTTTGTATCTGCCACGAGAAATTCTTAACTATAGGTGAAAAGAAACAAAATTTTAAATGTTTTATGGAGGCTATATAATATTACCGAAAGTTGTGATGATTCAGTGGCAAGTGTTGTAGTGTTGTCCCATTTCGTTCGTAGTTCGCAAACGATCATGTTACATGGTTAATATTACCAACATGCAATTTTCAAAATACTTATTTTAAAAAACCAAGAAGTCTCACTCCACCAAATTGTAAATGGATTTTTTATTAATATATTCTAGTTTTTAAGATTGTTAATCAAAATACTTCATTTTTTAATTTGGTTATAAAAATGTTCTACTTTTTAGAGTTTACTTGAAAAATTTTCGTAGGGGAGCAACCTGCCAAAGACTAAATTTTTTTCTCCTAATAGGAGGTCATTGGGTAGAGATGCAACCTCCCAAAAGAATTTTATAAATTTTTTTAAAAGGTTTTATATATTTTATATAGTTGTAAAATAATGATAATAATAATAATAATACATTAATAAATAATAATCATAATAATAATAATAATTATTAATTATTATTGTTATTATTATTAAAAATTGTTATAGTTAAAAATAATTATAATTAAATTAAAAATAATTATAAGTAAATTAAAATTAATTAAAATTAAAATAGAAAATTAATATTATAACTATTAAAAATAATTAAAATTAAAAACAGTAAATTATATTATAAATTTAAAAGAAAATACATTAATAAAAAAATTTACACTAATAACATGAAACAAAATACATTAAGTTAAAATAGAAAATGCATATTATAAATTTTAAAAAAATACATTAAATAAAAATTATACATCAAATTTGAGTAGATGTGTCCCAAGCGTTTGAACAATGTTTTCTAGTATAACTAGGTACCTAACATAATCTATATTTTTTTGGTACTCTTTATGTATTGTCCATTTCAGTTCTAATGTGTTTGCTTTTTGGACGACCTCTCTTGACTGTCTGCATCTTTCACTAGTATGACCAGATACTCGACCTATCTTTTTTTGGTACTCTTTCTGTATCTTTCACTGTTAGGAGATTTACAAAAAGCATCTCAAAGGTTCAGCCGTTTTAGCTGCACTATATAGAGAACTATGTCTTATTAATTAATTTTCTTTTAAATTTATAATATAATTTACTGTTTTTAATTTTAATTACTTTTAATAGTTATAATATTAATTTCTTATTTTAATTTTAATTATTTTTAATAATAATAACAATTATTATTATTTATTAATGTATTATTATTATTTAACAATTACATAAAATATATAAAATTATTTAAAAAAATTTATAAAATCTCTTTGGGAGGTTGCATCCCCGCCGAGCAATCTTTTACTCAAGAAAAATTTTTGGTCTTTGACAGGATTTTTTATTGGGAGAGTTTTTAAGTAAGCCCTAAAAAGTAGGGCATTTTGATAACTAAATTAAAAAGTTGAATATTTTGATTAACAATTCTAAAAATTAGGATATATTAGTAAAAAATCCAATTGTAATAATTCTTTTAAAACTCCACTTTAAGTAAAATAAACTATATCTTCCTCTTTCTTGTTTCATCAATAATTTTAATTGAAAATATAATTTTTTTTATGATATACTTAGTGTTTTGATATATGTTAAAATTAAATTTATTTAAATTCACTTGGATGATTTTGTATGACTTTGTCGATTCTCTAATTATCAATATCAAAAAATGTTTTTGAATTAGAAAAATCATGTTAAAACATTATATGAATATGTTCCAACATCATCCAATACATTAAAATCTTTTTCTAATTGATGTTTAACTTCATTAATCGATTCATATGTTTGTTTCTAAATTGATTTACAAAGATCCGAAAATCATCTCAAGTGTTCCGCATAAGAATTAAATCATTTGCTTTCAAGAAAGAAAAAAAAAAGGCCATTTTTAAATGATCCCATTTAGAAACTGGCACTAGATAAGCAAATATATAACCTAGGCTATAATAACAAACTCTTAACAATAAAGTAAATAAAGTCCTTTTTTTATTCAAAATGTTATTTGAACACAAGTTTTTACACCAAATACGAAAACATAGACATTGTATGTATCGGATGTTTATTGTATTTACATATACGGTGAAGAATACATATATATATTTTTTGTAATAATAGAGATAAATTTTTGTGACATATATACATTTTTATATTATTAATCACTTATAATATTTATTAACCATTAAAAAATATATTTAATTATTTATTTAATCTATATTTCATTAACCATTAAAATGTGTGCAATTAACTACTTATTTAACATACATGTGTATAGATTACTTTATTTTAATGGTTAAAAAGTATTCTAAAGTACTTAATTTTTTGCATTTTAGTGATTAATATGACTTTAAGCTATGAGTGAAATATATGTTAAATAAGTGGTTAACAATATGCATCTTAATAATTAATGAAGCACTCTAATTAGTTAATGACACAAATCCATATTTATGTTACAAAAATATCCTTCAATTATTTTTTTAAAACAGTTTTTTTTATTAATTAAAATTCACATAGATTTCACCAAATTCATATATAACTTACATAATTTAAGGAAATTTATGTGAATTTTAATCAATCAAATAAAATATATTAAAAAATATGTATGAAAGTGTGTTGTTAGCGTTCATCTATTTCTTATTATATCTCTAGCGATAAACAACCATAACAAATTAATGAAATTTTTAATGTATTTTATACTACCTTTTTTTTTAATTTAAAAAAATTTAGCGGTAAATCTTACACACTATGAAAAATATCCCTGTCTTTGTAATTTTGAGCACTTTAGATCTTTCCACAAAATATTTTAATTTTTATTGTCTCATTGCTTTTTCTACTTATAAAATATCCATTCACTCTTATCATAAAAGTAGAAATTATATCAATCGAAAATATTACAATTCAAAGTCTATAACAATTAAAAAAAAATTAATTTGAAAACAAATTCACAACACTCAAGTTTAATAACATATAAAATGACAAAATGGATAAAAATACAACAAAATTTACAAATATAAATTTACCTCATGTCTCCGAAGCTGTAAAATTGACAATATCAATGATTAAGACACATTAGATTAAATTCAAAGATGATTTGTCAATCTAAATAAACGAAAACTGCAACAAACTAAACAATTAAAACAACACCGCACCAATAATATATCTTGACATCGGAAAGCATATATCTTGACAAAAATGAAAGGCAAAATCAACAAGCCATGGAGTACCAAATACTTGTGCTAGCGATTACCTTTGTAAGTGCAAGCATTTTAATCTTCATATTTAGAAAATTAAACCAAACTCAAAATTCTACAAAGCTTCCACCAGGGCCAAAACCACTTCCCGTAATTGGAAACATATTAGAACTTGGAAAAAACCCACACAAGACACTCACAAAACTCTCAAAAATCTATGGGCCAATCATGACACTAAAACTAGGAAGAATAACAACCATAGTAATATCATCGCCACAACTAGCCAAACAAGTATTACAGGAAAATGCCCAAATCTTCTCTAATAGGACAGACTCACATGCTTTCTATGCAACCGGGCATCACAAAATCTCAATTGGGTCGCTTCCACCATTAGCTTTGTGGAAAAAACTAAGGAAAATTTGTGCTACAAAAATATTTTCTCCAAAAATGCTTGACTCAACAAAAATCATTCGTCAAAAAAAGTTGCAAGATTTATTGGATTATGTGAAAGAAAAAAGCAACAAAGGCGAGGTTTTTGATGTTGGTAAGGTTGTTTTCACAACTGTCCTTAATTCAATTTCAAACACTTTGTTCTCTATGGATTTGATTCATTCAACATATGATGAAAAGTCTCCAGAATTTGAGAACATTATTTGGGGTTTCTTGGAACAAGCTGGTAGGCCTAATTTTTCAGATTTCTTTCCAATTCTTCGTTTATTAGATCCACAGGGTGTGTATGCAAGGATGACCAATCATATGAACAAATTGTTTAAGATTTTTGATGGAATTATTGAAGAAAGAATTTGTTCAAGAGCTTCCAAAGTTGATTATGAGGTTTGCAATGATGTGTTAGATTCACTTCTTAATAATACTGGTGACCCCAATTCTGAGTTGAGCCACAATGAGATGTTGCACTTGTTTCTGGTTAGTGTTGGTTTTCCAATAATTAAATTATTATACAAATTATTCAAAATCTTATATTTATTTTTTCTAATTGATTTGACTCAAATTAACTTCACTTTAATAACGAATTATTGGTAAGACCTAAATTTAAATTGTGAATAAAACAATTTTAAGAAATTTTGTTCTCTAATAAATAAACAATATGTGATGTTACAAATGAGACTTAACTTCTTGTCCTTGTTCAAATGTGTTATATGGTGAATTGGTGATCAAATATTGTTCAATATCCACCTTTTTTTTATTTGAACCATTTATTAGGTGTTAATTTGGTCAATAATGTTTATTTTTTAAAAAAAGAGACGGTAAATACAATAATATTTAATATTTATAAATTTTGATTTATTCAACCATGAAGTATTAATTTAATGGTATAATTTTAATTTTATAATTGTAAGAACAAAGTTTAAAACTATTCAGAAGAGTTGTAAAATAATTATGAGAAGTAATTAAGTACTATTTAAATTAATCACACTTTCTCTTCTCAAATTTTTTCAAAATTGGATTTATTCACAAAATTAAGTATTTATTATATCAATATGCATTTAAATCAACAATTTTGTTTCTTTCTTTTTTTCACTTTCTTATTTTCATTACATGGTTTAATCTTTAATCATCGTCTTTTGATAATACCATAGGTTATATTTAATTGAATTTGAAAGTGATGTTTTATTAGGACTTATTTGTTGCTGGAACTGACACAACATCAAGAACCATAGAATGGATTATGGCAGAGCTATTACGTAATCCTGACAAATTAATAAAAGCAAGAAAAGAGTTACATCAAGCGATTGGAAAAGATGAAACAATTGAAGAATCACATATTTCTAAATTACCTTTCTTACAAGCAGTAGTGAAGGAAACCTTAAGATTGCACCCACCAGCTCCATTATTAGTACCTCGAAAATGTGATGAAATTGTTAACATATTTGGCTTCAATGTTCCCAAAAATGCAAATATTTTAGTCAATGTGTGGGCCATGGGAAGAGATCCAACCATTTGGGAAAAACCAAATATGTTCATGCCTGAAAGATTTTTAGAGTGTGATATTAATTATAAGGGTAATAATTTTGAGCTTATACCCTTTGGGGCAGGTAAAAGAATTTGTCCAGGAATGCCATTAGCTCATAGGACCATACATTTAATGGTGGCATCCCTTCTACACAACTTTGAATGGAATCTTGCTGATGGGCTAAAGCCAGAGGACATGAACATGGAGGAGCAATTTGGATTAACCTTAAAGAGGGTTCAATCTCTTCGAGTTCAAGCTCTTTCATCTGGTTAGAATTATATGTATTTCTCTATATATGTTTGAAGAGTAAATGTGAGTATATTGAACATCTTTTTATAAATTTAAAAAAGAGAAATTATTAACAATAAACGTACTAATGACTATTTTAAAATTGTTCATGTGATAATGTGATAATTTAAATTTCATCTATTGAAATCATAAAGTCAAACTCTTATCTTAAATTAATATTTTATACAGAATGATAATTAATTGTTGTATCACTATAATATCTTAGTAGTTGACGGTGTTGTAATCATCTACTTATTTGCATAATACATTTCTTATGAATTGATATACTCTTATGATATCTTCAATCATTGTATTGAAATTTAGGTCTAACATTACATAAATTTAATAACACTAGACAATTATAGATAATTCATACTAATATAAAATAACATTGTAACAAATAATTTTAAAAGAGTAGTTTTATATTTTTACCATGTTCATGTTTCGAGTATTTTTTTTTTCTCTCATCTTATGTGTACTCAAATATATGTATGGATTGTCTGATTTAAGATTGTTTTAGAAGATTTAAGAAAAAAAAAACTTTCTTTTTTAAAATACACCTTTAGATTGATCTTATGTGTTCTAGTGTAAAATAAAGATATTTAAAAAACTATCATTGTTTCTTTCACTTTTTGATATCACAAAATTTAAATGAAAATATTGTTGGTAGGTGTAATGTAATGCATGATATGATATGTAAAAAGTAAATTTTGAGTATTAGTTTAGGATGTTGAAGTAGATTAAGTGAGAAATTTTGTTGTGTTTTATATACAATGTTATCGGAAGTGTGGTTTTCGTAAATTACAAATTTGGAAGACAACTTCTGGTGATGGGTAAAATGAGAAATTCAAGAGCTCTGATTAATGCAGGGATAAACAATTTTCAAAATATGATAACCCTTAACTAATTTATTATACGTTTTAAAAATTATGTCTAATTTATAAAATGGTAAACCACCATGTTGGTCCCATAAAGTGTATGAGTGATGTCTATATTAGTTTCTTATTCAATAAAAATTTAAATTAGTCATTGAATCATTAAAGTTCTATCAATTTAATTATAACACGAAGCATATTGTAAACTTGGTGGCATGGACGTTGGTGTGTCACTCTCTTGCTATCATGACCAAAATGATAGTAACACTATTTTTTTTTTCTCTCAATAAATAACAAAATATGGAACGCCTCCTTCATACCACCCACTTCATCTTCTTTTGATTACAATTGGTTTCATTTAAGGTGTGTTTGGTTGGAGGTAGATGAAATATTTATAAGTTTTGTACGTGGTTCAATTTTTAAGAGAATGTTTATTTCGTAGTTTAAAAATTTAATCTTGAGAATAATTTTTCTAAGATATAATGACAGGAAACTTATTCCTATGTATTTTCTAAAAAAAATGTTTGGTTAAAACTTATTGTAAGTATGAGAATTTAAAAAAAAAAAAAAGTGAATACATGAATAGTTACGTCAATTGGAATATGGGAAATTATCTCATTCCTAAAACCTTAATATCTAGAAATATTTTTTTCCAAACCTCATAACAAATATGGATATACTAATTCTCCACTCTTTTATTCTTGAGAGTGAGATTCTTATACTTGAAACAAACCTAAGAGAGAGGAGGAAGCCAAAATGTCATATAAAATTGAACTATCCTATATTAGATAAATTATCTTTGGTAAAAAATTCAAAATAATCATTTTATATGAGACAGTTGTAACTGATGAGATTTATCATTCAGGTGATAACTTTTGATTGAACTGTCATACACGGTAAAAGTTTTGATTATCATCTATAAAATAAGTTGTCAATAATAAAATTGAACTATCATATACGAGATAAATTATCATCGATAAAAAAATCAAAATAATTATCTTACAAAGATAAGTTGTAAATAATATGATTTAACTTTCATATATGAGACAAATTCTTATCGATGAAAAATTCAAAATAACTCTTACATGGAACAAATATTCACTTACGAAATTGAAATATCATACATTAAACAAATTTCATTGATAAATATTTTAATATAATGATCATATACGGGACAGGTTATTCATAAAAAAAAATATATGAGATAAGTTTGTCGTTGATAAAAATTATTATCATATATTTGACAAGTTGACATATGAGAATGAGATACCATTCTCAAGACAAATTTTCATTGACAATAATTTTTAACTACCTATGGTACACTAGACGCGTTTGCACTTTTGTTTTTTTTGTTTTTATCTAAAGCAAGTTGACACTTTTGATTTGAACTATCATAATTCATAAATGTTAATAATTTCAACGTTAATAATTTCAAAAAAATTATAATATACGCGATAGGTTGACAATGATGAGAATTAACTATCATTCATAGGACAAATTGTAATTGATATGATTAAACTATCATACAAAGGCAAATTATGTCTGATAAAAATTTCTAAATAACTATTATACACAAGACAAATTTTCACTAATAAAATTGAACTATCATATACAAGTCAAGTAGTAATTGATAAAAAAAAAAGTTCAAAATAACTATCATACATAAAATCAATTATCACTAAAAAAATTGAACTATCATACACAAGACAAATAAATTTCATTTATTATGAAATCATAACAAAAATTGTGATACTTTAATTATAATTTGGATAAAAACAATACAGGTAACAAATGTCAAACTACGAAATGACCCTTACATGCACACTTCGTGCGAATGTACAAGTATTTTGCTAGTTAAAAATTAAAGAGATTGAATTTGATTTTATACACCCTAAATTGAAGGGAAGAAAGATAGATGTTCCTCATGGAATGAAATAAGTTTCATCATATATCATTTCATTCCGCTCATTTAAAAAGAATTAATTGTTGTTTGTTTTTTATTTTTTTTTATTTTCACCAATCCAAGTAGTTAATTTCTTTTATTTTAAAAGTCAATTATTTTAGTTTTTTATTTGAATTTTTGAACTAACAAATAAAAATTTAACATATTTAAATGATGTAGCATACAATTTCGTTTTGGTCTAATTTTTGAATTAACAAATGAAAATTTAACATATTTTAAATAATGCTGCATATAATTTCATGATAATATTAATTATTCATATATTATTAATTAAATTAAAAAATTTATAAAATTAATAATAAAATTTTTTTTAAAAAATTATTATAATTTCATAAATATTATACTATTTTTAATTAAAAAGTCAAAATTAAAATTTAAAACTAAAATTATCATATTTTACTATAAAAATACCGATTTCGTAAATCCATGAAAATAAAGAAACTTAAAAAATTTAAACAATGGAAATTCATTATATACGATTTCCTTAGTTCCATCATATTCCATCGATTCCAATAAACCAGTTCGCATTTGGTTTAGCAACCGGCTCCATACTTCCTCATTCCCCATTCCCAAGTTGCTCAATGTTCTGTTCATTTGGTTTACTCGCACGCGGCACGTCGCACCGTCTCTCTCCCTCTCTGCTCTCGGACGTCGCTCAATGTAAGCCACTATTCTGAATCTCTGATTTCTCTTCAAATCTTAAATTCTAAATCCTATAAACCCTAACTGTCTTCCTCTTTCTTCACAAATCAGATATCAAATTCTAAATTTATGAACCCTAATAATCTGTAGAGTTAAAAAAAGGTAACAAAATTGCTTGTGTTGTTGTCTTGCTCAGTCTGATTCTGGTAAGAAAACTATGTGCTATCAGTAGCTTAATTGAGGTGAAAGAATTACTAGCATAGTATACTAGATTCTCTCCTTTGATTATGATTTTCTTTTGTAACTTCTTTCATTACTTTCCATAACTATTTTCCACTTGTTTCCATCAACCTCAGGTTCAGGAATCTTGATTTCGTTTCATATACTTCATAGAAATTCTACTTTTATTCAACCAAATGATGGTATGACTAATACTTATTCATGTTGCTATAGAAAGGGATGGGGACTATTGAAATGTATGCAAAGTTGTCTTGTTGATAGATCTTTTATGGTACCAGTAAGGTTAATAATTGAAAGGTTGTTTCAGATTTTCGAAAAACTATTTAAAATTATTTTCAACCAACAAAGATATTACTGAGTTGAGTCGTGGACTAAGTGTAATATAGTACTATGAGCACTCCTAATTCTGAAACAAAATATTTCGGTAAAGGGACATAAAGAAACAGAATAGGGAGAAGAGAGAAAACTCAAAAATTCGTGAGTTTTGGTGTGGTTTCTAAACTGAGCATAATCCTCTATTTGTAGAGCAATTATGCAACTGGCGGAAGCAAAAAGTGCAATTCAATTTATCGAATCTACGAAACTGGTGTGCGTCCAATTTGATTGGATCAGCGAAACAACTGCCCAAAAAAAGGGAGGAGTTGAACGGATCAATTTGACTGTTGAATAGGTGAATGGTAGAAACATGTGAAAAACATGTGAAATTTTTTTTTTATTTTTTCGAATACCAAACATTATACACCACTTAGCCAAAGCCAAGCCGGACAACAACACGCGCGTGTGTGGTGGTTGGTTTGAATGCATTATCTCTTCTTCACAAAATTGGGTGCATAAATAGAGGTGCCTTCTAACTTGAACCTTTACGTAGTAAGTAAGATTCAAATTCAACGAAAATGACTCGTTGTCTTCAACTTTATCTCTAACATCAAACCCAAAACTCGTGCATTAATAACCATACACGTCTATTCCAATATATATTATGCATCAAAATTCCATAAGAAGCAGGTGAGTCTATCAAATCGCCTCAGGTACCATGCTTTTCTTCTATTTCCAAGATACAACTTCACGAGCTATGTTAAATATATAGCCATCAACTATATCGTCTGTTTCAGATTTGGATCATATGATGTGCAAGCAGGTTTAGCACTTAGTCTAGGCCGAGCCAAGCCTGCCAGACGGTGCGCATGGTGGTCGGTTTGAATGTGTTCTCTTCCTTTCACAAAATTGGATACCCTTTGGTACATTTCAAAAGACATACCCTTCACCTTATAAACACTACTAGTATTTTATGTGGAACTTCTTCATTTTTTTCAGTTCACACTACATTAGTTCTATTGTTTCAACATCATTTCCAACATGATATGTATCCGATATAGGTACATCCCTAATGGAGCATCCAAACTTCGTAGATAGTGATAGTATATTAGTCATTCATCTTGCTGCTAGTCCTACAACTCATGAAATATTGAAACATATTGACATTGATTGTCATTTTATCTGTGAGTATGATACTTTAACCTTGTTCATGTATCATCCAAGTATCAATTAGCTAATCATTTGACCAAAGTCTTGTCTGGAACTCAATTTCAGCGATTCATTACCAAGTTGGAATTTCATGATATATTCCTCCCAACTTGAGGGCAGTATTGAGATAACCATATCAGCTTACTTATTATTTATGTATTAGCTTGTGATAAGTTGAGTCAACTTGTTGATTCCTTATCATTTGAGTTAGTTAGTTAGTGCACTATTAGTTAGTTTTTTGTTGGTTTTAGTTTGTATTTTTCGCTTGTATATGTGTATAAATTCTGATACTCTGTAGTACATTTAAGATTATCAATAATATTCAGATGTATATTCAGTAATGGATTGATTGATAATAATGAATGAGTGAAAATGAGAATGAAGATTGAAGTGGGTGTAGTGTATATCTGTTTCTTGTAGAGAGAAATAGAGGTGTGTAGTGAGGGTGAAATAAAAAAGAGAGATGTTTGGGAATATTAATAAAACTACATTTGAGACCTGCAAGTTGCGGGGATGTAAAATAATTATATGATATATATCGGATTTGTTCAAATGAATGAGACTTTGATATTATTTTAAAAGTTAAGACAGTCTTTTGGTTGGAATACTTCATCGAATGAATTATAAATAAAATATGTTACTTTTAATTTAACTTAATGTATTTCCATTGAGCTAATTTCCTAGTCATTAAAAATAATTTAGATAATAAATTTATTTATTTTTTATTGAAACTGCATAAATTAAATGTGATTAACTATTTTTTTTGTTTTGTAATTAACCATTTTTTGTGTAATTTGGTATATATTTCATTCCAGGGAGTATTAATATTCCACTTTTTTTTTTTTTTTTACAAAAGTTTGTATTCTAAATTTAGCTTTTAAAAGTTATTTATAGTTTTTATTTCAATAATTAATTTCCAAATTCAGTTCAGTTGAAATAGACATTCATTTACAAATGCATGCATTATGAATCTTTAACAGTTGATTACCCCTACATTATTCTATCATCTTTGATTAATGACTTAGCTATAGGACATAGTGAAGGATTGTTCTTGTATTTGTTTTCCAGTCCGTATCTTTAAGTTGACCAGCAAAACAACAAAATAAGAGTTCAAATAGGGCTCTGCTGTGAAAGCTACCTTTAACATAGAAATCAATACACAAGTTGTGCCAAGACGTTACAGATTTTATTTGTACCTTTGTCACTTTTAATATAAAGGTGTTTATTACTCAAGTTATTGTGCCACTTCCAATAGTTGCATTGATATTTTTGACACAGTACAAAGGTGATTATTACTTGAGCTTCAATGTGTATGTAGGCATCTATTTAGATGCATAATTGTTCTGATTATTGAAATAATCAAAATTTCTCTCTATAAAGATTTATACACTTGACTCACAACCAAAAGAGATATAGAACTGCTTATATATATGTGGAGATGAAAATTGATACTAATGAATTTGTTGGCTGCCCCATTACAACTTTATACCTCATGGGGGGCTTGACTTGAAACCTTCCTTTGGTTTTTGATACTCTGCCACAACCTTTGAAGACTATAGACAGTAGATGGAATGTTTGACAGCTGGGCACCACCCTCTTTTGATACAAGCAAAAAGTCGCGACACCGTAGGGGAAGAAACAAGGAGAGTCTTTCAAATTGGATTCAGCTGTAAAAATGTACATTATTTAATAATGTGAATTTTTTGAGACTGAAAGAGAAAGCAGACCTCATCTTGTTCACGACACTAAATATCTTATTTGAAGAAACAAAAAAGAGAGATGGATGATTCAATTAAATTGTGAGAGAACCCGAAGCTCTAAAGTTGGTGTAATAATAATGATATAATGGATAGGTGAGTGGTGTTACTGAACAATCTTAACGCTAAGAATGAGTAGCAATAGAGCAGAGAGTGAGGGAGGGTTGGAAGTCGAAGAATACAACATGTAGTTTTAATGAGCTAGACATAGAGAATCAGAGATAGAATAGGAATAGGATAGGGGGCTGAACAGAAAAATGAGAATAAGAGTAATCAGTGATAGAATAACAGTAGGATAGAAATATGATACGGTGCTCAACAGAAAAATGAGAATAAGAGCAAGAGCACTCCAATATAGAGAGTCTTATATCACAAGTGCGAGATCTCGAGGTTCACAATATCAAAAGAAGACTTACCAAAAAGAGCCAAAGCGTTCAGGTCAGCAACTCGACCTTCGCCTACTTCGGAAGGATCCAATGAAAGTTGGCCCAATTGCTTGAACATAGAACCTTTGTATCCGAGAGTAGACCTGTCATTCAAGAGCAAATTACTTGACTATCAGCCCAAGGATCAGGGCAACCTCTTGGATATCTCGCTTCTTGGCCGCTCTTTACACTGTCCCACCATTTGGTGGTGTGCAGAGAAGATATATCCGGGGAAGCGCCTTGATAAGTATGCTATCCTTTCCTAATTTTATGCATCTACTTTTATCTTCTCAATTTTTAAAAATTATGATAAAAATACCGCTAAAAACTCACTATATTACTAATATTATAAAATATCTCGTAATAGTCAAAGAGTTGCGATTCTAATATTACTAATACTAAATTCTAGCAAATACAATTACTCACGTTCTTCTTTTTATTTCACTATTTCTTAATAATCTGTACTACTAAGAGACTACAATCACATATATATTTTAGTGGAACAAAATACATTCATCTATATCCAATAATAAAAATAATAGTAATAATAGTATATAATAACTAAAATATACCCACCACATATAGCATGAGAAGTATTATTTTTGTATATAATAATTAACCATGCTTGATTGAAGTAGCTTGAACTCGAAGAGGTTGGATCCTCTTTAAGGTTAATCCAGGTCGCTCCTCCATATTCATATCTTCAGGCATTAGTCCATCAGCAAGCTTCAATTCAAAATTGTATAGAATGGAAGCCACAGTTAAATGCACACTCCTATGAGCTAATGGCAATCCTGGACAAATTCTTTTGCCTGCCCCAAAGGGTATAAGCTCAAAATTATTACCCTTATAATTAATATCACACTCCAAAAATCTTTCAGGCATGAACATATTTGGATTTTTCCAAATGGTTGGATCTCTTCCTATGGCCCACACATTGACTAGTACTTGTGCATCTTTAGGCACATTGAAGCCAAATATGTTCACTAATTCATCACATTTATGGGGTAGAAATAATGGAGCTGGTGGGTGCAATCGGAATGTTTCCTTCACCACTGCTTGTAAGAAAGGTAATTTGGTAATATGTGATTCTTCAATTGTTTCATCTTTGCCAATTGTTTCAAACAACTCTTTTCTTACTTTTGTCAATTTGTCAGGGTTACTTAGTAGCTCTGCCATAATCCATTCAATTGTGTTTGATGTTGAGTCAATCGCAGCAACAAATAAATCCTAATATAAAATCATTTTCAAAGTCAATATTAAATATACCATTTATATTAATAACTTAATCGACATTCATTGTCATTATAAAATAAGTCTATTATTAATTCATTATAAATTTTAGTGTACTATTAAAATATTTAACATCGTATTATAACTAATTTAAAACTTACACAACATTGGTTGTGATTTATCTATAGGGTAAAAGTGTATGCACTTACAACACTATCGCTTGTATTAATTAGCAAAAAGTGGAGACCTAACAGTACTGGATGCATGTAAAGAAAAAATTGGAATCGAGACGTTTTATATTTTTAAACTAGATCAAAATTGAAAGTGGAGAGTGATAATTAGGTACCAAAAAATATCAAATGAGTATATTTAATTTTTAATCTAAACGAATTTTTCTATCTGAAAGCTGCATGCAGCCTTATTAACTATCCATTATGCATGTCCCTTCAGTTCAAACCATTTAGTGAGTTTTGTCATTAGACTCATTGAAATAAATAAAAAAAACATTTTTCTGTATGAATTACATATCATCTTTTTATTTATTTTATATATTTGTTGCCGTCTGTCAAAAGAAAATATTTGTACTTCCATGAAATTTTTTCTTTTCGTCTTTTAAAGTGTTAGTTTGACATTGTAGTCTAATCTCAGTTCAGTTAATAATAATAATTTCTCATTCTTAATTTTTTTTTTTTAAAAAAAACCACTACATAAAATTTAAAATAGGTACTGATAAAAAAAATAGTTAATTAATAAGGCTTAAAAAGAAAAATCATGATGTAAATGATACTAAAATAACATAAGATTTTTTTAAATAGGAAAGATTTGAAAAGGTAGAAAGAATATAATCTATAAAAAGTTATTCAACTATAGGAAAACTAATGAACGATACTTACCGGAAGCAGATGTAATATCTCCTCGTGGCTCAACTGATCACAACTAGGTTCTCCAATATTGTTAAGAAGTGAATCTAACACATCATTGAAAACTTTAGAATCATTTTTGGAAATTCTTTCTTCAACAATTCCCTCAATAATCTTACACAACTTCCCCCAGTAATTGACCGTTCCAGCACGCAAACGTTGTGGATCTAAGGGACGAAGAATTGGAAAGAAATCAGCAATATTAGGCTTGCCAATAACTTCTGAGAGACCCCTTATAATGTTCTCAAATTCTTGATACTTATCATAATGAGCCAAATCCATAGAGAACAAAATGTTTGAAATTGTATTAAGGACGGTTACAAAAACAGCTTCACCAAAATTAAAAACCTCACCTTTGTTGCTTTTTTCATTCACATAATCCAACAAATCTTGCAACTTTTTTTGGCGAATTATTTTTGTTGAGTCAAGCATTTTTGGAGAAAATAAGTTTGTAACACAAAATTTTCTTAGTTTTTTCCACAAGGCTGATGTTGGAAGCCACCCAACTGAGAAATTTTGATGATCAAATGCACAAGCTGCATGTGGAATAGTTCTATTAGAGAAGATTTGGGCATTTTCATGTAACACTTGTTTGGCTAGTTGTGGTGATGAGATTACTATGGTTGTTATTCTTCCTAGTTTTAGTGTCATGATTGGTCCATAGATTTTTGAGAGTTTTGTGAGTGTCTTGTGTGGGGTTTTGCCAAATTCTAAGATGTTTCCAATGATGGGAAGTGGGTTTGGCCCTGGAGGAAGTTTTTTAGAATTTTGGGGTTCGTTTAATTTTCTAAGAATGAAGAAGACAATGAAGGAAATTAGTATCAAAAGTTGTTGGTAGTCCATGGCTTGTGGCTCTTCTACCTTAATTTTCTTTCTGTGATATGCAGATATATATAGTAGGTGAACTCAAGTTAGAATTATATCTGGAATAATTTATGGTTAAATTTTATTTACCTCACGATCAAACACTAAATTTTTGGAGTTTTGTATACTTAAAAATTGGAGAGTTTAAATAAAAACATAAAATATTAATTTAGTCTTTAAATTATCATTATCTCTGAATTAGTCTCTAAATTATAGAAATATAATAAGTAATCTTTAAATTATTATTAATCCTTCAATTTAGTCTATTAATTACTTTAAATTTAGAAGAGAATGTAGTTGATGAATTAACTTGATAATTCTAAAATAATTTAAAGAATATTTTTATATTTTTATAATTTAGAGATCAAATTTAAAAGAGATTGATAATTTAAAAACTAAATTGATACTTTCATCCTTTGCAATACATATTATATATTTGGCTAAATTAAATCAGTGGTCCCTTAACTTAATTTCAGGTAACGTTTTAGTCTTTTATCTTTTTTTTTTTTTGAATTGGTCCTTCATTTTAGTTTTAAGTGACAATTTGATATTTTATATTTTAAAATTTCAACAATGTTATTCTTTTTTATACAAAAATTCAAAAAAATTATCAAAATTTTCAACCAAAACTCATAAAATTAATAATCATCTTCAATATAATGCAAATTTTATCAAATTCATAACTCAAATATTCAAATATACTCATATTTTCATCTCCAACAACATCAAATAAATAATGAAAATATTAGTTTATTTCATGATTTAAGTTGTGAATTTGATTAAATTTGTATTTTATTGAAGATGATAATGAATTTTATGAGTTTTGTTTAAAAAATTTGATGATTTTTATGAATTTTTGTAAAAACAAGGACAACATTGTTGACATTTTATTACATAAAATATCAAATTGTCACTTAAAATTAAAATAAAAGATCAACTCGAAAAAAAAAAGTTAAATGACTAAAATGTTACCTGAAATTAAGTTAAGGGACCACGAATGTAATTTAGCCTATATATTTTCACAATAATAAATTTTGCCTACGTCTGAATGTGAAGTAGGGGATTGGTCTATTGGGTATTAATTTTAATATTCATATCTTTACTCTTTGAATATCTAAGTGTTCCGTACTCATACCTAATATTCATGTTTTAACTAAAATAAATTGATAAATAAATGATATTGTTGATTTGTTGTTATTGAATTTAAAAATTATTCAAATATCTTAAATCTAATCTTAAAGTATTATAAACCAAAATATTTTATAACTCAATATTTAAAATGAACATTCGTTATAATACATATTCAAATATCCATAATAATATTTTATGAAGTTGCAAGTCCTACGACAATATTATTCGAGATTTGTAAAAATAATTGATAGGAATATGCAAATATAATTATAAAGTCACGAATAATAAGACATAACTTTTAGTTATAAAGTCACAATTATTTACTTATTCATCATAAATAAATTCTTAAAAATTTTGCAAACATTTATTTTTCAATTATAAATATTGTAGCGGTCAAATAATATTAATAGATGTTAAAACAGAAAAATAAAAATAAAACAATTAATTAAATTAAATTAAACACTAATATAATAAATAATATATTTATATAAGTGTAGGTGCGAGTGGAGGGGTACTATAGTACCCGTACCTATATCCGCTTAATTTTGCGGATAATATCTGTGCTCGTACCCATACTCAATATGTAAATTTTTATCCTATCCATTGTAGATTTTTTTTTGCTGATATTTACTATATCTGAATCTAATTGTCATCCATCCTTATAGAGATACAAGGTTCTCTGATAAGGGTATAGATTGGTTTGGTAATTAAAATATTGAGGACAAAGGAAGTAAAATTATGAAAAGAATAGAAGATTTGATCTCCATTTGTAAAATAATAATAATAATTAATATTGTATTTGCAAAGAGAAAAATCTGTATGAGGTGAATAGACTTTAATTTTTGTTTAAAAAAATCTATGTGAGGTGAATAAGTGTTGCAATACTTGTTAGGATTTGGACTTCGTGCGGTGATAATTATCTTGCATTCAACATTAAGCATTACATTATATGATTAACTTTACATTTCAATTATGTTGCATCTTAAATTAACCATTTATCAAAATATTATTAAAAGTAAATAAAAAATTGATTGAAGGGACTGTATTGGCATCCAAATTAGCATGCATTCAACATTCAAGCAATCTCAATCTTAACTGGACGGGTTATGTATATTTTGAATTGAAAAAACGAATTCAAAAATATGCTATTGTCACTACACTTAGTCCATTTTTATTGGAACGAATGTGCGTGTTCCTTTCTTTTGATAAATAAGTTTCATAAAACCACTTAAATTTAGGGATATTAAGTATTTTAAATTTATTTATTTTCTTATTGTTCTCTATTTTCTCTTATATAATTTTTTTTAGGAACTCTTGTATACGTATTTTAAGGAAATTCCCTATACTTTTGTAAGATTGTTCTTTCGCTCCAATACGAAATTCCTCACTCAAGCATATGGCAAAAAAAGAATTTCTCTAACACAAGTCATCACAAACAAGCATAGATTATAATAATATATCCACATATAGGGATATTGGATATTTTAATATGGTCATAAATATTGGAAATGCCACGAACGAAAATCATGTGGTAAATGTTCATATATATCTTGAGCAACTTTGATTTATATATATAGTTATTTCGTGCATAATCTTCTATGTAGTTATTTTGGTGAGAACGTTTAATGAAATTTCTTTTTTTGTTAGATGCAGAAAGAGGAATTACGTAAAATCAGATTAGGAAAGTAAATACAAATAGAAATAGTGAAATAGGGTAAATTTGAATTTTAGAAGTTATTGAATGTTTAATTATAATAATGTCCGTAAGTGTTTTCTACCAAAGAAACAAAATGGATTTTAGTCTAAATAAACTCAGAGGTGACTATTGTTTGAGTAAGTTGATATTTATATTTGAACCAACAAAGTTTAATTAATTCACATTGATATGAGTATTTGAAAATCCAACTGAATCAACTTACTAACATAGCTTAAGTGGTTGAGCTTGAGAAATTTAATTAGTATATACACTCTCAATATGATTTTTTTTATATTCATATATATAATTACATTTTGACACTTAAGAAATAATTTTTGACAATTCCTTAAACTAAAATAATTGTCCCACGGGTGTTTGGAAGTAATAGTTGAAGAAAGTGCAAAAGCAAATTAAAAAAAAAAAAACACTTTAATGGTCATCCATATAATAAATATGTCAAATAGCAAATATGAAAAAAAAAAATAGAAACCTTAAGTGAATATATGCTAGATAATAAATAATAATAATTTTGAATTTTAATGTGTTTTTAAATATTATTTTATGGTTTCAATTTCAATGCATGTCCTTCTCAAGATTTCTCATTCTATCATTTCTTCATAGAAACAACTTCACACCTAGTATAACACGATCAAGAGAGAGAGTGAAATGAGAAATTGTGAAAAAGAAGAAAAGGAAAACTATGGTTTAATATAGGAGAAGAAATTTAGAGTTTTTGCATATTGAGAAAGAAGAAAGAAACTTGAAGAAGAGTTAAGGTTTCACTTCTAGGAAAAGAAATTAGAATCAAATTTTGAGAGTCTCAAATATCTTTTTAAGATGACATAGAAAATCCTCTTAAAATCTTTATTATGTGTGCTTAGAGATATTGGTTGCATGTTTCTAATATCTATTCATAATTTATATATATTTGAGTATTGAGATAATCCTATTTGATTTAGTATCATTGATTAATAATAATGCATGTTAGATGTTTGTATTAATTATTATGAAGACTTGTTTTATTATTGTTGTTGAATGTTGTGGTTGGGTTGGTGATAAGATGACAATTGTTTAGTATTGATAATTACTTGGTTTTATGGTGAATTTTGAATGTATTTTACTTAGATTATTATATGAACTTGAAAATATAAAGTTTAAAGTGAAAATAGTATAATCCTGTCTTTGAATTTGTATAAGTATACTTTCGGTATTTTGTTCATAACTTTCTGCATAGATGGTATTTTTAGCTGATTCATATTCCATTAGAAAATAAACTTAATTATCTACTAAATAGGCACTAGTTTCAAAAGTTTTTATTGCGAATTGATAGAGAAATTTGAATTACAAGTTGGATAATAATATGTTGTTTCGTTTTTGTATCTGTAAATCTTATTTTATTAAACTGTATTAATTGAATATTTATTATGCAAAATAAAAATTATATTTATAAACTAGACATCTAATTCTTTCCAAAATGTTATCTTTTATTCAAATTGAACATCATTTGATATTTCAATTAAACTATCAAAGTTATAGTGTTTTCTACATAAAAAGATTATAACATAGCTAAGATAAAATGGGTATAACAGAAACAGAAACAGTAGAAATCAGTTTTTAATGAAATCAATTGGATTGGAAATATTATTCCTAATATTTTGTTAGTGTAAATTTTTACAAGTTTATATTGAATTTACAATTTTTTGTGATTTTATGAAAAGGATTGTTCTGTATCATAAGTTGTTATGCATTAATCATCTTGAAATACCTATATTTTGAATTAGGAAACTCGTTGTTGAGTGAAACTAATTATATTTGAAAGCTTAAATATAAAACTCTTTTCCTGAAAGTTTGATACTAATACATGGTGTGTGTGTGTGTGTATGTATATATGTATACACTCCTATGAATTTTATGTTAAACGCATATTCAGTTGTGAAAATGGAGTATGATTACTCATATGTTATCATTATATATAAAAATCATTTTAACTAGATGAATAATCTGTCTATATACGACAGGTAGAGGGCATTTGGTGAAATCAATGTAGTCTTTTTTATTTACTTGTTATGTTGAGTTTAAGTCAGTAGATTACTCATGTCTAGTGGCTTAAAGTGTTTGAAATATTTGAAGTTAGAGGTAGAAGAGATATTTTTGAATATAGCTTACGAATAAATAGTATTATATTATATTGAAGTATAGTTTATCGAGAGGATTTTTCATACTTAGCATGTTGGCATGACTGGAAAACATCAATAATTATTTTTATCAAATATATGTTATTAAGTTTTATGTTCACTATATTGAGGGTGATGTTTTTCAGGTAACAGGTAAATATTAAAAGTCTGAGGAGTGCCCGAATTTGTTCATCAATCCTTCAATGTCATGAGTCGGAGTCGGATCACGTCTTGAGTCTAGATTATATTCATAGTTTAATTAAGTCTTACTTGAAAGTTATTTTAAAGTTTGTATTACAAAAGAATTTTTATTTATTTACTAACACTTAGATATTTATGAATTATAAATTTCAATTTCATCTGCACTGTGTACATTTTTTTTATTCATTAAAGTTTAGACGTTATAGTTTTCTATATGATAATTGTTTAAATAATTCTATACAAAAATAAATTATAGGTAAAATAGATAAACTAAGTATAATAATATATCATGCAAAATATAATTGTTTGCATAGAAGCGTATTAACATGCAAATAAAAAACTATAAAGAGTTGAATTTCTAATTACATGACTTTTTCATGATCCAATTCTCCTTCAAAATTATTTTTAATTCAAGCAAGATAAATGGAAAATAAAAATAGATCATACATTTTATAAAAAATATTACTCTAGATTTTTACTTTAAATATCTTTTATTTATATTTTAAAATATTCCATCTATTATTTAAATTTGATTTAAATATATTTTTTATTCTTGCAAATATGTTTTATTTTGATTTTAGTCCATGTAGTTTTTTTTATATGCCTTTGTAAATTCTTTATGAATCTTTTTTAGTTAAAAAATGGAAACACCACTAATTTAGAGTGATACGTGGTGACCGTCTAATTGTTGTTGACTAGGCAGTATTTAAAATTTAAAATGAAAGTTCATTTTATTAACTCATTTAATGATTTAGTTAAAAATATTCTCTTCATCTTCAACTCTAATTTCTTCATCTTCAAATTATAAATTCTCAAATCTAAATTCAAATTCTAAAAGTTATAATCTCTTATTCTTCTTGTACTACGCCTAAGTGGTTGGTGGAGAGAATGAAGGTGTGCATCGGTCTTTGAAATCAGTTGAAGTGTACGATCCCAACAAAAATCGATTGTCGTTTATTTCATATACGAGCACCGCAATGGTTCCTTTCATTTTAGTTGTTTATGATGGGAAGTGGTTTCTACATGGACTTGGTTCTCATCTACAAGTTTTGAGTGAGGTTTATCAGCCAAAGAAGGATAGTTGGTACCCTGTTCATGATGGAATAGTTTCTGGATGGAGGAACCTACTGCTACCCTTAATGAAAAATTAGTCATTTCACAATATTATTACTAAAAAAATTATAATCGACTTTTTTAAAATTTATTAGAATTTATAAGGATATAAATCAATCAGAAAAAATTACAGAGACTCAAATTAAAACAAAATATATTTACAAAAACCAAAAACATATTTTAACTTTTAAAGTTAAAATTGAAAGAGATGAACTTCTTCTATAATGACAAAATAAACTTAGAAATAAAATATAGAATATAATCATAAATATTTTGGACATCGAAATATTAATATTTAAAAAATTAGTTGAGATTTTTACTTTAATCATTTTCTAAAAAAATTCATAAATGTTGCATGTATAATTTGTTTTCAATAATACAAGTTAACACATTAGTTGTATTAAAATAAATTAATATTATTAAAATAATAATAATAAATCATTAATAAGACTTTCGTTTAATAATTTTTTTTAAGTTACTGGATTAGAAATATTTGATACTTATTAAATATTCTAATATTGTCATTAAAGAGTTAAAAATATTTTGCATGCTCAGCTCCCTCTCTTTTCAGAGCTTTTCTCTCACCCTTACTCAAAGGTTAATTATCCAAACAAATTCTTTAATGGGGTACAAAAATGAAGGATGTCTCTTTTTCTTTTTTCTTTTTTTTACAAAAAAAAAAATTGAGTTTTGAATAATTATCATGTATCAATTCACTGTAAAACTGTTATCAAAATTGTCTATCTTAAAATACACTATCATTGATTCATTTTCTTATCTACCAACATTTGTATTAAAGTTAGATGCACGGTCGATCAGTTGGTAGTAAAGGGAAAACATTGGGCCTCTTAAATGTTATATGGAGTAATTGAGTTGGGTTTAATTACTATGATTTTTTAGAGAGAAATTTATTACTCATTTCTTCATTTTTTTTTTCCATTTTTTTTTCTTTTTCTAGAACGTCAGTCGGAACTATGTATGAGGTACGAATGCATTTGTTGTGCTTCATAATAATCTCATAGATAAAACTATTCATGACACTAGACACTAGGAGCATATATGACCCTACAAGTAAACTCATATTAAGTTGTTATTTTTTTTTTTGTGATTAAATGGTGTTTATAGCATTTTATTAATAATAGGTTGAATACAAATAAGAAGTCTACAAATATGTTGAAACTAGCAAGAGATGTGGTTACTCTCGCAAAGTAATTAGTTGCTTCATTAGTTTGTCTTCGAATAAACACAATATAAGAATCTCTATAATATAAAGAGAAAAGACGTATGCGATCTTTAATTATTTCATTAAATTATGTGACATATTTCTTTGTGTTATAAAAAAAAAAAATCAACAACACTTTTAGAATCGAGTTCAAAATCAATTGGACTCAATTGTAAGGCATGTACCCAATCCAAGGCGAATAGCAAACCCATAGCTTCTCCAACGTCAATGGATACAATAGAAAAGAACCAACCTGTTTTCCCAAGCACAAAGGTATCCATCTCATCTCAATTCATATACCAATAAATGATTTGGTTCATTGGACATGCTTTATTATGTTGCTCTTATGCTCATGATTTTTTTTTAGGAGAATGTTCATTTGTCCTATCGTGTTTGTCCATCTACCCCTAATAGCCTACAGAAAATTAAGATCTGATAGTATAAAATATTTTACATTATTGAAAGTTATGATACGATAAAAATGAAGGAACATGAGAGTTGCTCGTGATTTTTTAAGAGAATATTTATTTATTTTGTGTTTGTTTATCATTAATGATACTAGTGTGTACTACTGATAAAAATTCACGAATTATACTACAAATTTATATATAAATAAATAAATAAAACTATAATACAATTGATAACTATTGAAAATGAAACACAATAATTATCATAAAATCTTTAAAATTACTTATCAAAATAAAACATCTACATTGTCTTTATCTATTTTAATGATTTTAACTGCATAAATGACAACTCATTTTTCTTCTATCATATGATTAGATTATATATTATTATAGTTGTTTTCATAAATACCAACACACTAAATAATGTGTTATATCATTCAATCCTCTACTGAGACTCACGTTGCACTGTAGTTAAATTAAATATGTTATATCATTCTTTATATTTTGAATGTTCATTGTCTATAATTTTCAATTGAAATACATATTTATTGTATGTTATTTTATTTCCATAAATTATTTAAGTTAATTTAGTCTTGGATTTAGCTTCCAATTTTTGTTTGCAGGTGCAAAAAAACTTCCTTGAAAATTACTCTAACCGGAACAAAAAGGAGTACTATTTCAATTGAACAGCAAAATTATGCAGAATTATTTTTCTCAATCCAAACCATAAACAACAAACAACATATTTAAAATAATAACAAATTCAAAAAACGCAATAATCTATAAATCTTTCTCATCTTGATATTTTTCTTCCTAAAATATAATACACAACTTTCCGGGACATTAACTATTCCTAAAAAATTAAAAAATATGTTAAATTTTTAATGCATAATTTGTTGTTAATTATTCCCTTTAAATATAAATAAAAATATCTAAACTAAATTTTTAATCAAATACATTAATATTTAGACTATCAAATTAATAAAATAATGGATTAATCATCGAAATTGAAGATATACTGGTTTGGAGCATGTTCTACAAATTTATTTAGTCCTCTTGTTTAAGATATACTCCATTGGAGCCTTTTTTTTTAAAAAATTATTAGTTTTTCCATTAATCTATATTTTATGATTCATATTTATTTAAATTGATTGACAGATCAACTTGATTGATCAAAGATAATAAATTTTAGAGATTAATCTTTTATTTCGTGAATTTTAAATCAAATTTCTCAATTTCTACAATTTCAATCACTCAATATTAATTAAAAACAAATCTGCATCAAACATAAGAGTGTAAGACTAAATTTGGACAATATTTTGGGAGTTAGTATTTAGTTTTGGGCTTTTATATTGACCCAAGGTAGCTTGTGGGCCGATTTGGATGAGACTGAAGCATATTGGATTGTCAATTTGTCAGGATCTTGTAGACATCGTATATTATATTTTATGTTGTTTGATATATTTTCTTTGAAGGAAATTGGCTAAATTACATCAATGGACCTTTAACTTAATTTCAGGTAACATTTTAGTTCTTTTTTTATTTTTTTCTAAATTGATACTTTTTTTTAGATTTAAGTGACAATTTGATATTTTATATTTTAAAATTTCAACAATGATATCCTTTTTTATACAAAAATTCAAAAAAATCATTAAATTTTTCAACCAAAATTCATAAAATTGATAATCATCTTCAATCTAATGCAAATTTTATCAAATTCATAACTCAAATATTCAAATACACTCATATTTTCATCTCCAACAACATCAAATAAAGAATGAATATATGAGTTTATTTTAAGATTAAAGTTATGAATTTAATTAAATTTGTATTTTATTTAAGATGATATTGAATTTTATGAGTTTTATTTAAAAAATTTGATGATTTTTTTGAATTTTTGTAAATAAAAGATAACATTGTTGACATTTTAAAACATAAAATATCAAATTGTCACTTAAAATTAAAATAAATGATCAACTCGGGAAAAAAATAAATAAATAACTAAAACGTTACCTGAAATTAAGTTAAGAGACCACGAATATAATTTAACTAAAAAATTTATCTCCTAAATTATGTGAAGAAGCAAATATAAAATTGTATTAAAATAAATTTTTAAATGATTGTTTAGTCGTAAAGGTATAATTTTTTATCATGCTGAAAATGAAAAAAAATCTTATAATATTTAAAAAATATATTAATCTATAAATGTTAAAATTCTTTAATATTTTAAACATATAATATAATAATTTTTATATTTTATTTTACATTATGACAATGATGTTATTTTATCGTTTATGAATTGACATATTTTTACGTATAATTTTGTCCCTATTCATTGAAATATTTAGATTTGTCTCTGATTTTACTTTTAAGTTAATTTTCTTGTAATATATATTTTCCTTGTGCTAAGACCTTGTTTTTATTAAAAAAATAATATACTATATTATATTTAATAGTTTTTAAAATATATTACTTATCATATTTATTGAGTAAACAATGAGACAATATTGTTTATAGGAAAAAAAACGGCGAGACTGATTAAAAAAAAAATAATAATAATATCATAAATTTACACAAATACAAAATCTTATAGTTGAATTTAAGACATAATATAAACTCAAGACAAATGCCTAATATAACTAGATCGTTCACTTGTTACTTGGACTATAACTCAATGCGAGAAAATAACTTTTATTAATAACTTGAAATATTATTAAATGTATAGTTAAAGATTTTTATATAGAAAATTGTTATGAAATAAATATTTTTTCTTATTTATTAATTTTAAAAATAAGCAAGTCGAAAATTGCCTTTTGCAGCGTTGCATATAACGAAGTGATGATGAAAATCGCGTTAGTTGTTGTGAGGAATGAGTTTCTTGCAGGGAATAATCGATTCCTTTAACTCTGCTTTCTCTCCCCATAACGATTCTTCTTCTTCTCAAACCAATTCGCCAATGGAAGCTTTTCCTGCTTCTTCGTCTTCTTCGGTTTCGAACGAACGCGTCGCTTACAAGTTCAAAGGATACTTCGATTTGGCCACACAAGAGATCGATAAGGCTGTTAGGGCTGAAGAGTGGGGTTTGATCGATGACGCTATTCTTCACTACAGGAATGCCCATAGGATCCTTCTCGAAGCTAATTCAACTCCTGTTCCTTCCTTCATCACTTCCACGTTCGTTCCTCGACTTCTTTATTTTTCCTGTTAATGTTGCCTTTTTAATTTGGTAGATAAAAATTTATCATTAAAATTTTGAAGGAATTGTTTTTTTTTTTGGGATTTTTCGATTATTTGTGGCTTTTCGTTAATTGGTTTGGAGGTGACAAAATATTGTGAATCTTGTTAGGATTAACGGGGAATGTTAAGATTGAATGGCAAAATGTTTTAATGGGTAGATCTTAGTTTAGTGCTAGCTGAGTTTTTTTTTTCGGACAGAATAAAAAACTGTTATTAATTATTGAAGCACAGAGAAACATTATTATAACTTAATCTTTGTTTTAATTGAAGATTTAGAGCTAGTTTAAATAACTTCTTAACAAGCATTTATGGAAAATTGGAAATAGTAGCTTTCTCATTTCTCCATAAACACCTGTGAGTTTATAAGGACTTGTGTTGTAAGTGAGAACCATATATTTTTTAATTGAAAATCTCTGATAAGCTAGAAGGTAGTGGGGTTGGGTAGCTCAAATGGTTTGGGCTAAGGTTTGAAGGAGTGAAAGGACCAGGGTTCAAAAAGAAGATTACTAATTTAACTAACATACTAACTTTTGCCTGGAAAAAAAAAGCTAGAAGCTAACATATTTTATAAATATAGCATCGACATATATTATATTGAAGGCATGATTTGGCAACCAACACGGCACCGACGCATATGGTTTACATTCAATCAATTCCACTTTTTAAAAATTATCACCAGTGTCGATCTGTGTTTGTGTGTGTGCTTCATATGATCTTATGTTTTTGTTGTTTTTTCTGACTTGGATCTATGATTCTGTGACAGTGAACAACAGAAGGTAAAATCATATCGTCAAAAGATATCAAAATGGCAAGGACAAGTTTCTGAGAGATTGCAGACTCTCAATAGACGAGCAGGTTTGCATCTCTTTAAGCAACCATCTCTTTTTCCCTTTCCATTATGACTTTTCCAAGAGTTCTTATTGTCTTTTTCGTCCCCCACTTGTTCCTATTCCTATTCTACCATTCCAGGTAACGCAGTTGCCAATCAGGTATGCTATGATCTCTCTAAACTTGAAGTACAGAGTTTTTTCTTTAGCTCATTTTTGCATCAATGCAGTCGGTGCTTCTTAAAATGTACGGTGTTGTTAGCATAGTACTTATATAAACTGTCTGATTCACTGAACATTGGGAGTTGGTACCGATTTTATGATTATATATGAACTTTTAATGTTTTTTTCCCTTTCCCCAAAAATGTTTGCAGAGCACCTCAAGCCTTGCACAAACTGCTGCAATTCCAACTAAACTATCAAATACTACAAAAAAAGTGACACAAAAGTATCCTCAAAAAAAAGATGAGGTGAATAAAGTTCAAAGCCCAAAGTCTAGTCAAACATCTGGTGCAAATTACGACACAAAATTGGTTGAAATGATTAACACTGCCATTGTAGATAGAAGTCCTTCTGTTAGATGGGACGATGTTGGTAAGAATCTATGCACATTTTCTTTTTACTTTTATGGGTTACCATTTGTTTGATTCTTAGTATCAAAATGCAGGTGGTCTTGAAAAAGCCAAGCAAGCATTAATGGAGATGGTTATTTTGCCAACTAAGAGAAGAGACTTGTTCACTGGTCTTCGAAGGCCAGCTAAAGGTATTTGCATTAGAACCTCATGACTTTGGGTTATGTAATAGATAATGATGTCAATTGTAGAATAAAAATGCCAAGTGTTGAAACTGTTGAACCTTTTCGTTCTAGGTTTACTTCTCTTTGGTCCGCCTGGTAATGGCAAGACCATGCTTGCCAAAGCAGTGGCTTCAGAATCAGAAGCAACATTTTTTAATGTCACGGCAGCTTCCTTGACGTCAAAATGGGTACATCTTTATCTACATACCCTAACCTGTATTTGTTGAGTTTCATTTCATATCTTATGCTATAATGTGTTTATGTTAATTGTTAAGACTTGAGAAGTTTCACCGTGATTAACTACTCTACAGGTTGGTGAAGGTGAAAAGCTTGTACGGACACTATTCATGGTAGCTATATCGAGACAGCCATCTGTAATTTTCATTGATGAGGTATCTCTCTCATCTATATGTTGTGTTTAACTGTTAAGTTTTCTCTTCCTGGAGTCATACTAGTTAAAATAGGCAAATTTGCCTGCCGAGAAGAAAGAAAAGGTTGCATGCTTCATGTCTAAATTTTTGCCACTTCATTCAAATGATATTAGTTTTTCTTTTTCATCTGACAACAGATTGATAGTATAATGTCAACAAGGATGGCAAATGAAAATGAGGCCAGCAGACGATTAAAATCTGAATTTCTTATCCAGTTTGATGGGGTGACATCCAATCCTGATGATATTGTGATTGTAATTGGTAAGCATTACATCTGATAATAATCGTTCTCTTTCTGTAACGAGCATGGGTCTGACTTTAGATCCAATCTGCTGGTAATGGGCAGAACAGCAGGTCTACCATGAATAGGGATTTGGTTTAGATTCTTTGTAATATTTGCAACCTGTCTACCATGAGAAGAGCTTTTGTTTATCTATTTTAGCATAGTTGCAGTTTTTCATCTTTGTTCCCCTTTGTCAAATGACATTATATGGTTAAAATTATCTTCTAGGGAATGCTGGAATTTGATAAAACTCATGGAAACATAATAACTTGACTTTTCTAAATACAGGTGCGACCAATAAGCCACAGGAGCTGGATGATGCAGTTCTTAGGAGACTGGTGAGAATTTCTTCATTGTCCTTAACTGAATTAAAAATATGATATAATTCCAAAACGTTATGTTATTGTTGCCAATGTGAAGTGGAGAATAATTTATCACTTAGAATTAAACGATCGTCTGTTCTAACTTTATTAGAAAAATGTGTGCTAGAGCGTGTGTTGCCAACACTCTTCATTTTATAATCACTTTTTCTAACACGTTTTTGATATGTTGCATAGAGAAACCTGTAAGTATTAACTCCTCCAATAAGAAAGAAAACAGCAAAACAAATTGAAGCATATCTTGTAAAAAGTAATGTCATTTCTCCATTGAAATCTATGCATAATTATATATCACAGATAGTAGTCATAAAATTATAATGAACTTGAACCACATGTTTCTGCTTTACTAACTGTTTTTATTTTGCTGTGCTAGGTTAAGAGAATATACATACCTTTACCAAATGAAAATGTTAGGAAACTTCTGCTTAAACACAAACTCAAGGGTCAAGCCTTCTCTTTACCTAGTAAGCAATATGCTCTTTTTTCCCTTGATACTTCTTTTGATAAGGGAGAGTTTGTACTTTCTTTTATACCCTTTTAATTTTGTACATCGACATGCTTCATAAAATTAAGATCAAGAATTTATTTATTGTAATATGTTATTGCTCACACTTCTTTTTTCTTAACTAAACTTTTGATTTTTACGTTACAGGTAGAGATCTAGAAATGCTTGTAAACGAGACCGAAGGTAAGTATAGATTGAGTCACGATCTGAAGGAAAGTAATATGTTGAGATATTATTTTCTTTTACTTTGTTTTTTTGTGTCCAACTATGATAGTAATATTGTCTTGCTTGGTTTTCAGGATACTCTGGAAGTGATCTACAAGCCTTGTGTGAAGAAGCTGCAATGATGCCAATTAGAGAGCTGGGTCCTAACATTCTTACTGTCAAAGCAAATCAGGCATGCTGGTTTCAAATTGCTTTAATTATCATTGCAGATTATTATTAATCTTGTAAGTGAAAACCTTCATTTGTTGTTAACGTTTTCCGGTTTTACCAGGTAAGAGGACTAAGGTATGAGGACTTCAAGAAAGCAATGGCTGTCATAAGACCAAGTTTAAACAAAAGCAAATGGGAAGAGCTTGAGAAGTGGAATGAAGAGTTTGGCTCAAATTAAGGTCTTGTTCACAGAACATGCTATGATGTGAGCATGTGCATAAAATTCAAATTAAATGTATATTTACTGAAATAGAGCAAGATAAGGTCATCAAGGTTTGTTGATAATCAGGTTGAAGCTATTTGTTTAGAGAGCTACTTTCAACTCGCCATATGTTTCTAAAAAACCAGTGTAGTCCGGAAGTATGCATTCAGAGGGAAAAATTATCATGTTCTTCTCTGGGAGTACAGATCCAATGGGCCAAAAAAATTGTTTTTCTGGATGTGTTCTTCTGAAATATATGAGGGTGGAAAAAGAAGCTTCCGTTTGTTAATGGCTATGATGTGAAATCATGTAGCCTTGAAGGCTTTGTTTTGAACTTAACAGACCTGCACATTACATACAGCCTTGAATGGAATGGCTACCAATATATATATATGTACATTATATAATCATATTTTTAAACTTCCATTTTTTGTTTGTTAGAATATATGAAATTTCATATCATATCAATATTTTATATGATTAAATATCTGACGATAGTATGGTTACACTTTATTTAAGTGTTTTTCAAATGAAAGTGAAAATCCAAAGCAAGCTACTGCATCTTATTGTATTGAAAATAAGGGAAATAATATAAAATGAAATTGATTATAAACTTGGTCATAAGCCATGAAATGCTCGAGCTAAGTAATGAGCAGAGTTGACTTGTCTTTGAATTATAATTGGATATTATTTTTTCTACATTCACTGATTTTATTAATTAAATACAATCAATCCGTCGTCAGATAAAAGAGAAACATAGAAAATTTTAGTTCAATAGTAAAAAATCAAGGATCATATTAAGTTGATATTTTCCATTGGATTTGGGTGTATGTACATTATTGAAGATTTTGTCTTAAATGTTAAGCTGTTTAATGGGGAAGGGAATAAATATATTTTCCCATTATCGATACTATGCATAATAGATATTCTCCCATAGAGATTTGAATTCAGCTACAAAGTAAAGCAGACAATCCCAAAGTTAGTATCAAATTCTCAAGTTATTTCATACTTTAGGATGTAATGATTAGTTATCAGTGGTTTTATCATAAAATAATTCTCAAGGTTTTGTTTTGGTTAGGTAGTTATGAGAGAAGTTTCATTTTCAACAACTGGAAATTAAGTTAAAGCTTACTCATGATATGATGCATTTTCTCGGTGTTACATATTTCATATAACAACTTCTTACAATAATGAGACTGAAATGAATATAGTAAAAATTCAAAATTAGGCTGAAGAGTTTACTGGTGAAGTGTATAAAATAAAATTGTATAAAATATTTCTAATTTTTTTTTACAAAGAGCAAAAGTCCAACAAAAAAGAAAAGACTTCAAAATTAATTGAATATTTTTAAACATACGAGTTTCGAATTATCATCAAAAATAATTTTGCAAAGATCATTGGGATGATTCTCCACAATAAAACAAGTAGTCGAGTCCAAATAAAAATTAAAGGATACAAATGAGTTAACACATCTATTTTTCTTAATCTTAGAATTATGGAAAATCTAGACCTGCCAATTATGATTCAAAAGCCTCTGAATATGTTACACCAAGATTAAAGATTTTCACTAAACTTATAAGTGTCTGTAATCATATTTATAAGCATTTTAGAGTTGTTATCCACAATGAGATGCGAAACCAACTCCAAACCAAGACATATTTCCCATATTTTAATGAGAATGGCATGCATATTTCTAAAAAAAATTAGTTGATGTCAAAATGATTTCAAGAAAATATTTCTTGATGATGAGAAAAGAACTATGAAATACATAATCATACATAGCCATTGCTTAGTTTTGAATTTGTAGTATTTAATAAATAAAAAAATTGCTTGAAATTAAAATGAAAGAAAAAAATACACACCATTATAATACATTAAATAAGAATAAAGTAAAAGATAATTAATTTTTAGAATATATTTTTGGCCTTTTGAATTTCAAAAGTCAGCGATTTTGGCATTCATGTTTTACAAATAGTATTTTTGCCCCCTTAATTGTACTATTTTTTGCCCTTTTAATTATAAAATGTCAGCTATAATTATTTTAATTCACTTGGATTTAAAACAGTTAATATTGTTTTAAAATTACAAAACATATATTAAAATTAAAACACAAAAAGTAGTGTTCCTCGTTTATTCATTATGTTTTTCTTCTTCAAGTGTAATGTGGTGAGAAAGAAGATGTGGCGATGGAAATAATCGCTAGATATGTGGGTTTTTTTATCTCAGAAAAACACTTTATAATTACGTGCTCATTAGACAATTAATATAATTTAATAATGTTTAAAAAATAAAAATTTATTGTCAGAAGTGGGATTTGAACCCACGCCCTCTTTCGAAGACCAGAACTTGAGTCTGGCGCCTTAGACCACTCGGCCATCCTGACTTCTTGTTTGAGATTTCTGTTAATTAAATCAGTATTTACATAATTACACTCTAAAGCCACTATCCCAGAAAAATGTGTAATTTTGTGCAAGAGTCCTTTTATTTGGTCTAAAATTACATATTTTACTAAATATTGGTATGTTTTTACTAAAAAGTGCAATGTATATATGTTTAAAGAAAAAAAATTATTTGCATTTCATAGTACTATGTGATTGGAATGAGAATCAATATTTTCAGTTTTCATGTTGTATTCTTATACTTCTCTAATGTTCATGTTTTTGTGGTTTATAGTGGGCTAAAACTTTAGTGTAATTTTCTAACTCTAATATTAAACTTATAATCTTGAAGAAAAGTCTTCAAGTATGTTTTTAAGGGTAAAAGGGTAATTTCAAAACTCTAAGATTTTATTATATATGTAGAGAGTTATAAAATAGTTTAGTGGATTGGGTAAAAACATAAGGATTAGAGTTATAAGAAAGAACTAAGAAGAGGAAAAGATGAGTATGCTAATGATTATTACTAGTTGAACCATTAAGCCATGCATGTTTTCCATCCAATAAATAATGTACAATTCTCCCAAACATAACTGTAGAAGATTTGTACCACTGAGACAATAAAATGCATGACTCGGCATATGTCGGTTGACTGATGTAGTTGCATAGATGTTTGGAAGAAGCACTTCGAATATACTCTCAAAATTCCTTGAGTATTTAATTTTAAAAAAAATATTTTTTAGTTATATTTAAATTTAATAAAGGGAATTAACATTATTAATATTAAGTACTACCAAGAATCGTAATTCCAATTCAGTAATCAAAATCTCAATGTATGATTGCTATTACCAATATACATTAATGTATGATATTTTTCAGTTTGATATTATTATGTTGTGTCAAATAAGAGGATTGTAAAAAAGATATTCTAATGGTGGACTTTTACTCTGCGATAAAAAATGAATTTTTAATAATGCGAAACACTCGTTATATACTTATATGCATTGCTTCTAAATTATTATTTTTCAACTTTATTATTTATGATAAATAGAATATATTAATAATTTATAAAGATACTTTACAAAAGTTATTATTTTCTTTCTTTCTTAATCTATATCAGAAGTGAATCTATCACGCTCGTTACAGCTTGACTGCAATTTCTATTACCATTTCTGAGAAATTTTGAAGTTGTTGAAAACTACTTTAAAGGAAAAATATTTCTGATTGTTGGTATCTTATCCATTATGCTATGATTGTTATGGTATTGGATGTATTTGGGGTGTGTGTGGTGTTGCTTTAAAACATTATTCCTGCAAAGTTGATTTAACGAGGGATGAAAGTACATGGTGGTAAGAATAGAAGTTTAAGCCTATCTTTGGTATTTTGGTGAAGTTCACTATCGTAATTTTGCAAAAGTTATAATTTATACTTTTTGAAAATTACTGTAACTATAACTATGATTATACCATAATATCAAATATGCACTAAGTCTAAAAATCACTCTAACTCATTTTGATTATGACAACTCTATCTTAACACCAAACATGCACTAAGTCGTGTATAATGAGGAGTTTAAGTGAGGACTTGCATGCATAATTTAATTCAAATGAGGAGTTCATGAGATTATTCATTTTTGGGTAACATAAAATGTTCTTTCATTTTAATTGATAGGATACAATGATGATGTCTGGTGTGGTTACTCTTTAAGTTAAATCCACCAATTTTATTATTATTATTAAAGAAAAAAAAAAAGTGTTTTAATTGCGTTTGACCCATGTGAGAAAAAAAAAAGAATAAATCCCCTAAGTCAACAACAAAAAAAGAGCAAAAATTAAAAATAAGATTGCCGAGAAGAAAAAGTTTAGTTAGATGATAATGGGTGTGTAGCAAATTAATAATTATAGTATTTGAGAATTCATTGTTATTTTTTTGCATAAATCCATCTTTGTATAGATAGTCTATGGTCTTGATATATTATGCACTGTCGTTTGTTTGTTAGAGGAGAGAGAGACACAAAGATGAAAAACGGTTTTGCAAAAAAAAGATATCTAATGTTTCAAACAAAAAAAAAAACAACAACAAAAAGAATGAATCACAATGAGTTGTTTATTTCACGCCTCACTGAAAATGAAAAATGTTAGTGTAGGAGAGTGATTTGGAAAATGACTTCATGAAATTATTTATGATTCATCCCATCTTGTTTCTTGTATTCGAATACTCCGTGGTTGGTATACATAGGGAAAGGGGTGCAAATAGACTTACATTGACGTGCAAACAATCTTCAGAAATAGAAATGAAGAGCAGTTGTTATACGCATAAAATAAGTTTATCATAATAATTCACAAATATACTAACATTATATACAACAACATGAATATCACCAACTCATAAACATATTGATCATGCATAGATTATATAATATTAACTGAGCTCGTATATGCAACTAACAACATTACAATGGCTAACATCACCATCAACATAAAAAAAGTTATTAATAATTAATTAAGCAATTATTAATAACCAATTTACATGTTATCATTAATTCAATAATGATACATTTACATGATATCATCCATTCAATAATTATATATTAAATGAATTATAAAATTTACATGTTTTGTTTTCATACATAGATTGACTATGTTTTTAAGATGTGCTAATGTCATTCTTTCAAATAATGTTCAATACAATCTTAACCAAATAACCCTTTAAATTCTTTTTACTTCCTATGTTTTTTCTGTCTTAGCTCTCATGTGTTGGACCGATAATGATATCAACTTCCGTTTTTATCTTCATTAATCTATCATCATTAATCCCTCTATAATTCTTGGACAACAGAAATAACTTAAGTTGTGTACATGAAAACAAATAGAACTAACAAAACATAGTAAGAATGTGAAAATGAATAGAAGTTAAAAGAACATGGTAAGAATTTAGAGTGAAGAAGAAAATGAATTATTACCCACCGCGTCTACTTACCTCAACTTGGGAAGCCAAGCAATGAAGGTTGAGGTGATACACGAGCAAAAAGTAAAACAAAAATTTAAATGAAGTTGTGATAAAGAAGACATAATATATTGGTTGAATAATATGGTATCTAATACAGGTTGTTTTAGTAAAAGTGGGAATATACTTTTTTGAACAATTGTATGCTTCTAAAAGGAAGGATACATTGAACCGTGAAAGTTCTCTTATTAGTATATACAAGTTTTTTTGTTTATATATTTGAGAATTTATTGTCATTTTTCGAATAAATCCATCTTTGTGTAGAAAACCTATGGTCTATAATATGGACTGTCATTTGGTTAGAGGAGAGGGAGACACAAAGGAGAAAAACAGTTTTGCAGAAAAAAAAAATATATGATGTTAGAGAAAAAAAAACAAAAAGAAGGAATTATAATGAGTTAGCGTTATTTTTCACCTCATTGAAAATGAGAAATGTGAGTTTGAGAGAGTGATCTATGAACTGTTGTTTGTGTTAAGTAAAAATTGTTTTGGATATATATTTGTGTTAGTTTGTTGGTAGAGATTGTTTTTTGGATATGTGTTTGTGTTACTATGTTGTTTTGGATATATGTCCGTGTTACTATGTTGGTAAAGATTGTTTTGGATTTATGTTTGTGTTAGGTAGTGATCTATGAACTGTTGTTTGTGTTAAGTAAATATTGTTTTGGATATATATTTGTGTTGTTGGTAGAGGTCGTTTTGGATATATGTTTGTGTTACTATGTTGGTAGATGTAGTTTTGGATATATGTTTGTGTTTGGAAGAGGTCATTTTGGACACATGCTTGTGTTACTATGTTGGTCGAGGTCGTTTTGGACATACATTTGTGTTACTATATTGGTGTTTTAGATATATGTTTATGTTACCATCGTTATGGATATATGTTTGTCTCTCTATTGGGC
Source organism: Cicer judaicum (assembly GCA_037974835.1). NCBI lineage: Eukaryota > Viridiplantae > Streptophyta > Magnoliopsida > Fabales > Fabaceae > Cicer > Cicer judaicum. Next base: position 8,468,562 of record JBBPBS010001171.1, on the reverse strand, counting down.
AAGTTTATGGACGGGAAATAAAAAAATGAATTAAAAAAAAATACAAAAATGAAATAATATTCGTAACATTAGTGTTTGTTGCAAGCATATTCTAAATAATCTATTTCAGTGGTAACTCCACTATTTTAGAATAAACGTGCACAATTGTTGTAACATTTAAGCATATATTGAACTTACTTCTTAACGAATGTGATAGAACACTAACTTAACTCACTTCTTAATGTATGTTATAGGATACTACATGTAAGTTGTAAGTTGCGATTGCAAAAGCATTGTTACCGTGCAAAAACATCATTTCCAAATTCTTCACTAAAGATATTATTTCCAATTCCTTTACCTCAAGGTTTCTATATGAACCAATACTTCTTCCCATTTTATTTCTCGTATCCGACTATGAATACTTTGTAGTTGGTATACGTAAGTGTAAATTCATACGGTACATGGGAAGATGGGTCCAAATAAACTTACATTAATATGCAAATAATCCTAAATAGAAATGAAGAGCAATCGTCGTACACAAAAGCAGAGAATGAGCATATCATACTAATTTGCAAATCTACTAATCTTATATACAACATCATGAATATCACCAACACATAAACATAGATCATATCTTGATCATGCATAAAATATAATCAAACTGAGTTCAATTCGTATATGAAATTAAGAACATTACAATGGCTAACATCACCATCAACGTCAAAAAGTAACTAATAATTAATTATTAATAACCAATTTATATATTATCATTAATTCAACAATGGTACCTAGATTTGCTTGAACGACAAATAAGGATAGGAATAGGTCAGACCAGTATTTGAAAGGCATGAGTATGGCCTATATGAATTTTTTAGACATAAGTCTGACCTACAATCTATCATAGGCTTTTTTTTCGATATGAGTCTGGCCTACGGTCTATCATGGCCTGACCTGTAAGCCTATTTAAAAATCTTATTCACATTAAAATATTTAAATGTTATATTTTACATTTTTTAAATAAGCTAAACTAGGCCTTTATATACAAGAAAAACTAATAAAATTATAATCAAATCTAATAAAATAATTATTAACAAGTTTGTAATGTAACAACCTTCCAGTAAAACAAAAAAAACAAACAAAATGAATTCATAATTAACAAACTCTGTTCAAAAAAACATACAATATTATTATTAATTATTAATATTAGTGATTAATATTTTATTTATTGAGTTGGGTCATCTACCAATTCAAGCCCAACACTAATTTCATGAAGTTATTTTTTCTATATCCTAACTTACACTTCTCGCCGCCCTAAAAGTTGACAGATCACTCTCCCACCCTCACAATTCTCTTTTTTTTTTTTTTTTTTTTTTTTTTTT